>VWZP01001457.1:1068189-1167086 GCA_013396995.1 Dicaeum eximium | reverse complement strand
AAAAGAGTGGATAGGCACATTAAAATTTTGGATTGAAAGTGATTGGCTTCTGGGTTTGCTTTGCTACCAACAAAAGTGGGCAGAGAGCCAGCTGAGGTGTTTGCTTGCAGAGTTCCGTGGTCTAAGCCTTTTCAGATGGGGCCTGAGGACAGGGTTCTGGTGAATAAATAATTGCAGATGTGGGGTTGTGTTGTTGCTGGTGTCCCACTGGGGGTGAATCAGGACTCTTTGACTCCAGTATCAGAAGGCTTATATGATTTATTGAAGTGAGTCCATTGTTCAGAAGGAATTTGGGCTTTATGTGCCCAGGTTCTGAGCTAACATCTTTTTGTCTCCATGCTCAGTACCCAAACTCTGAATGCCAGAAAATGCTTACAAAGTCAGAGAGATAGCAAGTCTTTATGTCATAGGGAGAGAGAGAGAAAGGCTCCCATCCCCCTTGTGGGAGACAGGGCAAAAGAATACATTTGTCCTGGAACACAAACACACAAAAAGTTTTGTTTTTACAGAAGTCTGTGCTTAGAAGTGAGCTTTCCCATGGAAGGAAAAACTCAGCAAGTTTGCATCCAAGAAGCTTATAAAATGTCCAGGTGACAGGGTTGTCTGCAGAGCCTTTCTGTAGTGGATGTGTGAGGACAGGTGGAGGAGCTGAGGCAGTAGGACTGTGCCAAATATTTACATACAAAAATCTTGGTATTTTGTAGCCTGTTTGGTTATTCATCTTGGGAGTAAAGCTGCCTAGCCCTTGGCAAGGGCAGGGGAAGGTGCCCTTTTTGTGTATAGAAAATGAGATTCATCTCAAACAGCTACTGTGGGGTAGCTGTTCTATGGGTTTTCAAACCCTCATGCCACAGTGATGTGTCCAGCAGCAGTGGTGTGTGGCTCTGGAGGCTCTTGGGCCACCTGAATCCCAGTGTACTCCTGGCAGCCACTGGTATTTGTTCCTGCTAATGAATCCAGAGTTCCTTCTTGGTAGGAGCTGTAAAATTGCATGTAAAATTTGTGGGGTACCATTCATGTAAATTTCTGCATTAAAAAAAAAAAAAGTAGAATGCTCTCCAGAGCATCAAAGTTCAGCTCCATTCCCTGCACAGGACAGCCCCAAGAATCACACCATGTGTTCCTCCTGACTGTTTAGTATCAGCTACCAGTTCTAAAAGTAGAGTTGCTTCCAAACATCATAACTGAAGAACCCCAGCACTCTTCTGCAGGGTTATCTGCTAATGTTTAAAACTCCTCATGATAAGTGGTGTAGAACTGAAATCTTTCTTTTGCAGATGGTAGCAAGGTCTCTGATGCAACCTTGATGGAGGTCTTACTGATGAATGACTTTAAGCTTGTTATCAACAACACAGCATACAGTGTGTCACCTCCTGTAAAAGGTAAGAGCAATCCTTAACAACTGATCATCTCACTTCATTTAGTGAAGGGCATGGGAAGTCTCAGAAAACTGGGACCTGGGAGAAAGGTGTTTCTCTTTGGCTTTGTCTTTTTACCTTTGGATAGTCCTGCTTTTGGGCCTGGAGGTGGGGAAAGAATGAAGAAGGGTATATTCTTGAAATGGTTTATATAACAAATATTTTCTTTTCAGATAAGCTGAGTAGTGAGCATGCTACTGAAATGGAAGATATCAAATCCTTGGTTCACAGACTGTTTGTGGCTCTACATTTAGAAGATCACCAGATCAGGAAAGAGAGAGAATTGCTACAGAAACTGGACCATCTGAAAGGAGAACTGCTGCCTCTTGAACAGGTTGGAAAGTGGGAGTACTTTTTTTTTTTTAAAACTCAAAAGCATTTCCTTTCATCAGAAGTAAGTCCTGTGACAGAAGAAAATCAGCATGAATGGCTAGGGTGTGTCTGTTCTGTTTGTTATGTAAGTGAAGTCAACTCAAGTAGAATGCAGATCATTTTCAATTCAGTTCTTTTTCTTCCTGTTGTGGACATTAATGGGAATGAAACCACAACACCTGGCGAAAGCTGTCATGAACATGGCTAGTATTGAGATGGAAAGGCCATTTGTTGAAATGCCATTCAAAGTCACCTGTTGCTTTATGAGTTCTGAATACCCATGGCAGCAGAAAACCACAGTAGTGGGGTCGACATCTTCTGTGGCTTAGGACAGTGGACAGCAGGACTCCTGGTTCATGAGGGCGAGCCTCAGTGTTATCCACGACTGCCTTGAATGGTAAATGGAAATCAAACAGAGAGCCCTAGTAGTGTGAAGGGGAAATTAAAAGTAGGAATTCTTGGTGCACAGTGGCAAGAAGATCCAGTTGCCCTCAGACTTCAGTGCTTTTATTTTCTCAGCAGGGTAAGTCAGTAAGAGGTGTTGGTAAGAGATGCTGAGAAAGGATCTAGCCCAGGGAAGAAAATGTAGTTGAGGAGCTGTTCATCAGAGGAGCACTCATGTTTATTTGAACAGGTTTCTGCATTTCTTTTCTTCAGATGAAGGCCAGAATCATGGACAGTGCAGATGCAAAAACCTCCAGGCTTTTATGGGTTGGCCTAGCTCTGATGTCAACTCAGGGGGGAGCGCTGGCGTGGCTCACGTGGTGGGTCTACTCCTGGGACATCATGGAGCCAGTCACCTACTTCATCACCTACGGGAGTGCCATGGCCTTCTACGCCTACTTCATTCTGACCAAGCAGGTGAGTCCTTGTCTTCTACATGTCTGGAATGTTGAAAAGGAGGAAAACTGAGTCTGTGAATCACAATGTTGGAGCTCTGATGAAAACAGAATTCAGTAAGTGGCCTTGCCATCAGACAGGAACTTGTTTGGTCCCTAAAGCAGCTGGATACAAACATCACATCATGCAGAATCAAGCAGGTACTGCTGCACATGCACTGCAAGCCAGCTACTGGGCATAACTACTGTCAGTAAGATTTCATTACCTAGGGAATGAAAAGTGAAGGAAGAAGTCTCTCCTTTAAAATGCTTGTAGATCACTTTGCATAGTAAATGGCACCTTGCTCACTGCAGTAGTGGAAGAGCAACTGCTAGTGCTGTGCCAGTTTGTGAATGCTGCCTTACAGCAGCAAATCACCCAACAGTAGTTTTTATTTGCTGGAGTTTATGTATATACAGTGCAGGGTACCAAACTGTTTGGAGCTCTGGCAGTTGTATACTGAAATGTACTGAAATATATTTAGTGCCTGAAAAAACGTTATTGCTTCACTCTTCATAATCTGACTGCTTTTCCATGACTTAGAATGAATGGAGGTAAATCTAGAACAGCTGAAATGGAGCAGGAAGCAGGCATTGTGTAGAAGCAAAAGGTTTGCTCAGATCTTAACTTAGCTTCACAATACAGACTTGTTCTGAAATCCTGGTAAGACTTTGAGAAATGCTTCTTTTTCCTGTTTTAGCTCTGTACTTAACTCTCAAAGTGGATGTCTTATTGTTGAACTTTCTATGATGCAAAATTCTTTTTGTTGTGGAAGTATGTGGAAGAGTAACCAGTGCTTTCTTCCATTATACCAATGGAACTATAAACCGTGTGAGAAATCAGGTTCCTTCAGTGAAAAGGGGAGGAGTATCTGTTTTTATGAAGAGCTGGCTCAGAATGTGAATTTTACTCCTTCTGACTGGTTTTTAAGAAGGGCTAAGCCATTCCTACTTCTTGTGAGTAGATAAGGAGATTACTACTTGGCTTTTTTGAACAGCTGCTGGCACCATTGCTTAAGACTTTCAAATAAGTCCTCAAGAAGTAGTTCCTGAATTTTCTCTGACTCCTTGGAAGTAGACTCTATTGACTGAGATGGCTCCAGTCACGAAGATCGCACTATGTCTTTATTATAATTGAAAAATCCTTCAGACATGATAGAAATTACTCCTACTATGTGTTTAAAAAGCCTTTATAGCCCCCGTAAGAGCAGAACTTCATACATAGCCTCTTTACAAAACATTCATGGGTGCTGGACAAGGTAAGCCTTCCTGAAACAGGCTGAATTTCTAATGTGCTGACCTCTGCTCAGTTTCCTTGCTAACCACAAACCCATGTCCTCCTTCCTTCCCCAGGACTACATTTATCCTCACGCTAAGGACAGGCAGTTCCTCCACTACTTCTACCGCAAATCCAAAAAGCAGCGTTTTAATGTGGAACAATACAACAAGCTCAAAGACGACCTAGCAGAGGTATTTAAGTGCAGTCCTTCAATAATGAAGCAGCTTCTAGCTTAAGACTTTTTCAGTAAACTCTCAACTAACAGAAAATTGACCTCAAGGCTTGCTGTCAAAGCACTGTATTGCTTATCAGCCAGTTTCAGCTGTTCAGATAATCATACAATGTTTGCCTTTGATGTATAAACTACTTCTGTAGGTCATCAGAAAGGGAGACCTGCATGAATTTAATTTAAAACAAATAAGTCAGTTTATCAGCATGACATCCATTTTTTGCATACCCTAATTAATGTTGAATTTTTGGCCATTTAATACAATAGCTGCATTTATTTTGGGCACAGTATGTTTGCTGCACTGCTGTGGTAAACCAACCTCCTCCATTCCTTGGAAGGAGGTTGCCTTGCAGAGTGTTCAGCATTTGACATGATAACCTTATGCCTTAGGTAACAGACTTAGATTTACAGACTATGGGTGACTGGATGTAAAAGGTGGTATGTACACCTAGGAGAAATTTGGTGACTTTCATAAAATAGTTGTAGCAGATCTCACTCCTCAATTATTACTCCCCCAGTCTATCTTGACAGCTCTATGTTCAATGTCTCACAAAAGAAAACAGAAACTACCTCTAATTTTAGCTCAAAACCCACAGTTCAGGGTGTAATTTAATGTGCCATAATTGACATAATGTTAGAGTTTCATGCTTTTTCAGTGGCCTGGGGGTATGAATTTTGTAACTGTCATTTTAGGAAAATAATACTTTGGGGTGTGGGTGAGTGGGTTGACGGGAAGGGTTCCTGCTTCTCTCTGGAGACCGTGTGACTGGAGCAGGTCTGTCAGTGTTCAGCATCCTCCATTGATTGGTTTGGTTCCTTGCCTAAGACCAGTGCCTTCTGAGAAGAGAAAGGCAGTGCATGTGTGAAACAGGAGAAGACAGAGGCTGCAGAAGGATGAACTCTCCCTCTCTCTTCCATTGGCAGGCAGAAGAATCCCTAAGGCGTCTGCGCCAACCTCTGCACCTGAGGCTTCCCATCCAGGAAATCAGTGACAAGGACTAACTTTGCTTTTGTGTATATTGGAGATGCCCTTTCCAAGCTGATATCAACATTTAGCACCTGAGTATTTTTGACCACTAAAGTCTTAACAGTTGCAATAAATAGCTTTAAAAATGATTTGGTTACTTGATAGTTTGGGGTTGTTTTGCTTGTTTGTTTTTTTTTATTTTAAGAACCCTGTGAAGAAACTGCTGAAGTAAAGTTCTTCAACATACTTGTCAAATCTCATTAGTACAATGGAGGCATTCTTACTGCTGGTAAAATGGCGGAAGAAACAAGGACAGCCTTTTAGTACCATTTACTGTAACACAACAGTAGCTCACAGGATAATTAGCTTCTGCATGGAGTAGTAAGGATTCCTTTCCTGCAATTACTGTTTCCATTTCCCTGGTCTGTGCATTGACTCTTTGTAACACGACAGGTGAAGTTTAGATTAGCATGACAATTAAGCTTTCTTAGAAAATAGTGCTGGAAAACTAAGGTATCTCAAACTTGCTATAAAATCATTTATGTTGCATTTTATTGAAAGAATTTATCAAACATACATGATTTATACAACATTTAAAAGTAGGTGGAGTAAGATACAGCATCTATGACTCAGAACATAGTATATTGAAAGATTTAACTAAAGCAGAACCAGTAAACCGATTATTTTTTCCCAGGAAAGTGGATTAAGACACTTTGCTCAGTTTGAGTTCTCTGTTGTCCCTCAGAGGAACAGCTAGTGATGTAAAAAAAAAAAACCCAAAACACAAAGAAAAGAAATATTTGTTTCAAGTCAGCACCACTGCAATTACTGATGCTGTAGCAGGAACAATCCTGTGGTGACCATGCATCATCACTTTTATATACACAATCACAGAGGTATGGCTGACCTTCTCCAGGGCCAAGAGGAGGCCTGATCCAACTCCTCCTGAAGTACGGAGGTTTGCAAATGTTTTATTTTGTAGAGCTGCCCAGAGATGTCCAGCAGCTTTAGCTTTAGAGATATGGCCAAGGCAAGCTCACCCTGAGCAAGCTGCACATGGTCTCGTCCCACTACTGCTGTTTTTCTCCTGAGGATGTAAAGCACCAGCAAGCTGTAATTGTGCCCCAAGCATGAATTATATTCAAGCAAAAGGAAACCCTTTATTAATCAACCCTATTTGATTAATCCTATATTAATGCTACAATTGTACTCAAGGAATTAAGTTCCTTTTTAGTGTTGCAAGAAAATTTTAAAAAGTCTAAAAGGCCCAATAAAGCTACAAAAGTTGTGGATTGTGCTGTCCACAAATTTAAAAAGATGCCCTGCAATCTATATTCCCTGTAAGCTGTGCTTTAGGAGCACAACAAGTTAATCTAATGGAACATTAGAAATGTTTTGGAAATGTGCCATAGTTAGATGGCAATCAAGAAAGAAGTTTTTTTTAAAAAAAGTAGTCTGCAGCATCAATTTCAATAAAATCTGAGCACCTTCTAACAGTTTGACACCAGTCAACTTTTCTTAAATTCCCTGAGATGAATTCCCTGGTGTAATTGTAGCTTTAAAACGGCTTTAAGATTTTAGAAATTATTAGGTATACAAACTGTAATGTCCAATCCCGGTAATTTTGCAGACAATCTTGTAGAATATTACATCTCCTCAACTAAGATGGTATTCTTTGCTCTGCAGCAAGTAATAGTAATGGTCATCACTGCTAAATAATCTACTTAGATTTTGGATGAAAATACAATTTTTTAGTTAACATTGAGGCAAAACAAGGAATCTGTTTTTTCCCTATAGCATTAATGTCTTTGCAAATATCCACTCTGCGATACGACACTTTCCTGTTAACAAGAGTAAGAAGTTCTGTGAACTCCAAGGAAGATCCGTGCTTCCTAAGGGTCTCACACAAATCTTGGATGTACCAGGAGCCATTTACGGTTTCACGATGAGAATAGTAGCCTAGAGTAGAAAAACAACATAAATTTACATCCAAATGTAAGTAGTGATAACCTCTTGGAAAAATATTTATAAGAGCCACTGTTTGCTAGCTACCATCTATAAGGAATTACTAATGGATGTAAATCTTACTTTGCCAATTATGTAATTTCACTGCAAATTGTAGATGGGAAATGCTTTGATACGACTTGTAGTGCTCAGCTAAGAGGAACATGACTCAGGGATTGGCAGCTTACAGAACTGCATCTCCACTTGATGAGAGCAGATGGGACTGAGAACAACATACATGGGGGACTGGACAGAACAGCCATGTAGTGCAGGGAAATTTATAAGCCACCAGAGTCTTGGAAAAGAGATGGATTTTTGCTGTCAGGAGGCAGCTCAGCCACAAGACTGATGACAATGCTCTTGTTTGGCAAATTTAATGCACTTCGATAATTTACTTTCACTTCTTTAGCACATAACTTGTCTTTCCCAGACAAGCTGCTGCTTCTAAGACATGCAAATCAGATTTACATGGAACTGTTCTCATTTTTTGGATTGCAAAAAGAAGTGTTCAGGGTTGTTACAGTGAAGTATCAGACAGGGGATGTAAAATATTAGAACTCACCTTGCGCCACAGAGTAGCACATGATAAAGTCTGCACCAGCAGGCAGGGTGTAGACACCAGCTGCATCCACTTCAGTCTCACTGATAGGGGATTCAGTGCTGCTGTCTGTTAAATCGTGAGCAATGACTGCATCATCGTGTTTGTCACCTCGACAGGCCTGGTGGGGAGAAGTGGTGTTACACGTGCAGCCCTGCCGGGCTCACTGTTCATATGATAATTCTGACACTAATCAGAGGCACTTCTGTTCAGCTAGGCGTGCCACATTACCATAACTCTGCCTTCAGGAAGACCCATTTACTTCTCTGTCACCTAAAACGTTGGGGACAGAGTCCATTGAAAGCTCAAAGATGATCTCAGAATCACTAAGGCTGGAAGGGATCTCTTGAGATCATCTAGTCCAACCCCCTGACTCAAGCAGTGTTAGCTACAGCATGTTTCCAGGATTATGTCCAGTCAGCTTTTGAGGATCTTCATAGGTGGAGACTCCACAGTCTCTACTGTTCACCTCTTCCAGTGTTTGACCAACCTCACCTCACAGTAAAAAAAAAAGTGTTTTCTTGTGTTGAGATGAAATTTTCTGTTTTAATTTGTTCCAGTTGCCTCTTAACCTGTCATGTGGGTACCACCGAAAAGAGCCTGTCTCCCTCTTATTCCCTCCCACCAGGTGTTCAGAACATTGGTAAGATTCCCCTGAGTCATCTCCTCCAAGCTCTCTCAGCCTCTCCTCATAACAAACATGCTCCAGAGCCCCTTAATCATCTCTGTGGCCCTTTGTGGGACTCACTCCAGTAAGTCTGTATTTTTCTTGAACTGGGGAACTCAAGACTGGACACAACACTTCAGCTGCAGCCTCAGCAGTGCTGAGCAGAGAGGAAGGACTGCCTTCCCTGCTGGCAAGGCAGTTTTGAATCAGTGCTCTGAAGCACAGCCATCATCACATGCTGTTACCCTTCTGCTCTTAGTGCAGTCTCAAATGTGTTTGCTGAGGGAGGGTTTTTGTGAGAAGTCAGTACTGATCCCACTATAGTGGGAGCAGAAAGGCTACACATGGAGGATAACAAGGATAACACACTCAAATGATACAAAGGAGCATTACTTCAGAACTGCCACTAAAAAAAAAAAAACTATCTTTACAGTGATAAAGTTTCATCTTGATGTTTCTTCTGATTTCCAGAGGTAAGTGATATGCCAATTGTGCTGGAAAATAACTCAGCTGATGAACTAAGTTAATTATCTTTTTGATGAGTATATATTACAAATGCTTCCAAGTATTACATAGAACTTAAAGCTGAAATATGAAAGTATTTTTCCCATCTTTGGCATCAGATTTAAAAAAAACCCAGGAAATCTAAACGATATCCTAATATAAGTCCTAATGAAAGGTGAATTAACAATATGCTGCTTCTTGCAGCACCCCTGTGCCCTAAGGAAGCTTTCATTTGGGGGGAAAAAAAGGTAAGACTTAGAATTACTCAATAAACTACTACAATTACAATCTGCTGAAGGCCAGGTTCATATATGAGTTTCGTAATTGTAATCTGGATAAAGATGGGATAAAGCCCTGCATGACCTGGTTTGACCCCAAAACTCTGCTTTGAACAGCAGCCTGGACCTGAGACCTCCTGAGGTACCTCCCAACCTTCATTTTCCTGTGAACCAAGGAAAGAAACAGGAGGTTACATATGGTCCTTATCTGACCCCTTAGCACAAACAGTATTCCTGAGACAATAAAGCCTTAATTTGATTTTTTAGATTCTACAGAGATGCCAAGTATTGGTCATAGACAAAAAAACACCAACCAATCAACAACAACAAATGAAAATCACTACCACCACAAAAACCAACCAACCAACCAAAAAGTCCCACAAAAAAAACAAAGAAACAAAACCAGACAACCCAAACACAAAACCCAGCTTCACTGAGGATCAAGTAAAGGGACTTGCCTGGAAGGAAGCAATGAAGATAACAAAGGTTTGATAGTTTATCAGCTTAGCCTAGGGGTGTGAAATTTGACCAATAGGAACTGAACTAAGGCTGCAAAAAAACCTGGTGCTGCCTTCTCTGCTATTAAGTGCACACTGACAGTCAATCTGACATGGTCTTAATTTGCGTTTCTTTTGTAAAATTACTTACTAAATACAGCTGTAATGATAATATTAACAGTAATATACATTAGGTTTTCTAATAAAAAGAGAAGAATCCTTGTCTTAAATGCCTGGTGGAAAGACTGCATCAGGAAAACCGACATCTGTATTGCAGGAAGACAAAAGTCAGTGTTAACTCCGGTGAATTCAGAAACAGACATCTTACCTGAATGATAAATATCTTTGGTTTTCCTGCCAAACTCTGGCACCTGTTTCCTCTGAACATGTCTGTGATTGTCTGAATTTCGATTTTCTTATCATATGCATAAATGTGATCATCCTCACCGTGGCTCAGGAACACACACACAAAGCAGTCAGCATTGCTGTGGTCATCCATAGAGGCTGAAATAGTCAAGAGGTGTTTAAATGACAAAACAGTCATATTCAGGTCTAAAAAACATTGCACATTTGTATCATACCATTGAATCCCCAGTCAGTCCTTTTTCAAATGGATGCTACTTCCAGGTAGAGCCATACTGTAGGGATTTCAAGGTGCATTGATTCAACCTAGCTGCAGGGGCACTAACCATAAAAAGGAGAATGTAATTATCTTCTCCCAGCTGCACATACCATCTTTCAGCTTTTAGTGACTTAATTTGTTCTCTCCACAGAGGCTTCACTCACAGTGCAATAAAATAATCTTCAGTCTAACCTTTAAATCCTTCTAATGTTAAATTCCTTGTGCACAAAAGTTTATTTTAAGTTAGATGAACAGAGAGATTGGAAGAAAAGGTATTCTGGGAATTCTGCTGCAATAGACATAACCAATACACAGTCTCTTACCTTCATGAATTTTCTGCAGCACATCTTCTGCTTTCAGATCATCAAAAAGTCTGACTTCAAACCCAAGGTCTGTCAAACTATTGTTACAACAGATCAGTATTAGTAAAAATCCTGCTCAAATTATGTACCAATTGCTTCCAACTCAGTTTCTTTCCCTGTGGGGGAATTAATATTCTTTTGCCTTATTTATGAACAAAACTACTGAAGTTAATTTTGAATTCAAACTGGTGTCAAGTTCAGGTCTAACACCTAAAGTTACTCCAAAGAGTTTGTCCAAAGAAAGCTCTGGACACACTGAACTCATAGGACTTGTGCCAGCAGGTTCTGTGACCTAAAAAAAATGTGCCTTAAAGCTTTTTAATTACAGCTTTCTTCACTCAAGTTGCATAGATGCTATGTCTGCAAAATCTTCTGGTCTCTACTTGAACACAAGATTTAGGTATCACCTTAATTTGACCATGGTTTCTAAAGTTTAGATTTTTTTAAGGGTTAGTAGAACAACCAAGTTTCTTACCTGCGTTTCAGATTGTTTCTGTCTGCCATAGTCCCACGTCTGTCTTGCAGCTTTAAATGCCAAAAAAAGTGTTCGTGATTGAAGATCATTGCAATTCCTCTTCTTTGATAGTTCATTTTGTACTCCTCTGCAGGATCAAGGGACTGTCTGCTGCCACAGATGGAAAACATTCTTGGTAAATGAGGCTGTTTCGTTAGTTAAGGCACATTATGGTGCATTTCAGACATGGCTCCAATTCTCCGTGTTACGTGTTTACCTAAATATTAACATAATTGGATAGTACATAAGTACTTATTTGGAATTGTAGCTGTCTGTGATTTGCTTCAAGTTCCTCTAAGTAAATCAAGTGCTGCATTGTAATCAATAGACTATAAACTGGGGATGAGGTGCTAAGTGTAGTCTATCTTGCAAAAGGAGAACAAATGTTTATTATTTACCATAATGAAATGAAAGCTATGACAATACAATGGTTCAGCCCACAAAATCCTGAAGTTGAAGGACAGAGGTCTTCTTAAGGACAGAATAAATTACCTACCCAGCTTCTAAGTAGAGAACTTTATCATGGCAGCAAACACATAGAATCCCTGTGTGTTTGGGAGTAGCATTCTGCTATTTTATGGGTTTATGAGCAAAACTATAACTATAAACAGGATAGGATGTGAGACAGCACACTCTGGGCTTGGCTGTGGACCCACAGTCATGCCAACACTTGGACCCAAAAGATCCTAAGTGTTGACATGGCTGTAATGAGAAAGACAAAGCAGATAATCTTTCTGCTTCTGTAGTTATTGGTGCAGAAAACAGAAACTGAAACACTTCTGGCAACAGACAGGTCCAGAGTTCGATCTACACAGAATGACAGTCAAGGTCATGCTGCCCTAGGACTGCCTCTGGTCAGAGCTGTCATTTTTACCATGTTAATACTTTCTTTCATGCTATGGAATATTCAGGTTTGGTGTGATTACAGGAGAAGGTTGCTTAGACTATTTGCCTGCAGATGTTGAAGATCAGAGTTTCATCAGCAAATGCTTTTGTTTCACAGCAAAATTACCATTGTTACCCATAGACTATCTCTGCTTCTCCACTTTGTCCTGAGAATCCCTTTAATGAAACATCTTTTTGTAATGTCTACATAAGAATTCAGACAGAACAGGAATTTAGGATGACTGTTCAAAGTCAGGGAGGTCCTACAATGTTGGCTGGATAACCAATAAGAGAAGTTGGGTGCTTTACCACATTCTTCCCATTCTGAGGACCAAACATGATAAAATGCAAAGATTACAAGTTTTAGCCTTGTAATTATGAACAATTTCATTTGTACCAGTACTAGAATTTTTTTCAGGTTTTGGCAATTTCTCTTCCATAGGATTTGGCTAGGTGCATGGCTAGCCAGGGATTTTGGACAGTTTGGTCACTGGATCCTGTGGATGACCATTGAAGGATGATTCCCTAAATAGTTCTTTTTCTACTCAGCTGAATAGATGAGGCAAAGTTATCAGGCAGGTATAGTTTACTGTTTTCAGGGCTTTCATGGAATCACTGTTCCATGGTCCATTTCCCCTCCTTCCAGAGGAATACATTCCTGTGCTACAATCTACCACTTAGTCTGTCCAGTGACTCCTTAGATTGTGATGCTCTCTGCACATTGCCTACAATAAAAAGAGAACACTCCTCATAGTCCCTTCCACATGCCTTCACATCTGCATCTGGTGTAGCTAAAACTACAAACATGTTTTATAAGTGGGTGGAGTTGAATCAAATAATTCTGTTGAATTCTTAACAAAAATCAGAAAACCTGCATTGACCTCAGTCACTTGGGACATCTCTGTCACTGTCACCAGAACTTTACCTTATAGTGAATGCATCTACTTCTGTGATGTTCTCATTTCCATCTGTTAGAGAAATCAAAAAGTTACTTAGCCACAAAATCACTCATTAAAAACAAACAAAACCAATTTGAACTTATGCATCCATCCTCAAAGTTTAGCTGTTAATGTGAACCAAAAGCTCATTCACACATCAGGTAAGTAGGCATGCAGGTAAACAGCCTTATTAGTGTTTCTCTGCACCCACAGCTTTTGAAGGCTGTTCTGGAAGTTCTGACTCCAGCAGTCTGAATTTCAGGTGGTCAAGACATGCATATTTTCTGTCTGAAATTGTGATTTTATATAACTAGCTAGCTGGGTGTATTTTTTTAAAGAGGCTAACTCAATAGTTACAATTTTACATAACGTAAAAATACACTGGTGTTTCTTTTCTTTCAGTAAGGCTGTTAATAAAAAGCTGAGCGTTCTCTTTGAGGTTGGATGCAGCACATGAGTCACAGTAGACAGTGTAACAGCTATTGACAACGGAGAAGATGCAAGATTTAAACCTTTTCTTCTGCTGAGCTGTACAGACTTTAAGTACCTCCAGTACAGAATGGACATAAAAGCAAGAGTGTGGGCACAACAAGGAACACGCACATCTTGGGAGTGTGCAGAACTACAGACTTGCAGGCAGTTAGGCCAAAATACTTGTTCCTCTCACTTAAGCATCTCAGTGGGCTCTTAAATCACCACTCCTACTGGCAGAGACCAACTACCACATTATGAGAACTGTACATGACACTGTACCTGTGGTGGGTAATGTAGGTCTGCTATCCAGCTGGACATGGCCTGCAATTATAAGAAGAGTCACATGTACGTGTATTTTACAAACTACTTTGCACATACAATGCTAGCTTTTCACATCTGTTTCTCAAATGTTAATGCCTTTTGCAAAACTAACGTAGCTATGTATTGATAGAGGACAAAAGTTCTTGCGATCCACTTCCCCCCAGAACAGATCATAAAATTTTATAGTCATCAAACTTTAAGACAGAAAATGTAGACACAGGAGGAATAGAATTCGTGGGCTACCAGAAACTAGGAAAAGGTGGTTTTCCTGTTAATTTAATCCTGTTTGGTAACTTCCTAGTCTTTGGCTTTTCACTGTCACTCTCATATTGCAGCTTCATTCATGTAAACACTATTTGAATTATAATGATTCATGAAAAGTTTTCTGTTTGTCTTACACAGGAACAAGCACGTTCTAAAATCTGATTGAGACCAACGGGACTACTTGTCTTTAATTTCGTGAAGATGGACTGCTTCAAAGGAATCAAAACCCAGGTATGCACTAGGTTACACTGGAATCTCGCAGCATCTATCCCTGGATGCGTTTCCGTCTCAACAGGTCCACCACCAAGACCAAAGGGCAAGGCACTTAGACACAACCGAATGGCACGCAAAAGAAGTCCCTTTAAGCCTAGCTGCATCTCCGGGAACCCAACTCAAGTTTTGCTGCCCTGACTTCTCCTGCCCTGCTGTTACACGCCGGGGACCTTCCCCGCTTCCCTGTCCCGCGGCCGTGCCGGGGACCCGGAGGGGTTTTCCCCTGGCCGACGAGCAAATCCATTTCCTCCTTGGCCGTCCTTCGCCTCGCACCTTCGCCCTTCCCTTCCTCCTGCGGAAGGAAGGAAGGGAAGAGGGATAGAAGCAAAAGTCCCGCTCTCCGTGAGCGCCGGCAGCGCCCTCCGGGCAGCGCTCCCACCCTGGCGGAAGCTCGGGCTCTCCGGGTGCGCAGCCCCGCTGTCCCCGGCCCCTCGCAGACATTCCCCATCCCGCTCCCGCTCCTGCTCCGCGCTGGCTCCGGCAGGACCCCAACAAGCGGCGTGTCCCGGCGTGTCCCGGCCCTTCCCCGCCGCGGCCCCCCGCACACCGCACACCGCACACGCACCCGCCCGCGGCCGCCGCTCCGAGCCCGACATCGCCGTGGACCGAGGCACCGGCTGCACACCGACACAAAGCAAACAGAGCCGAGCCGAGCCTAGCCGAGCCTTCCCCTCTCTTCCTCTCCCTCGCCTTCCGGGGGCCGGCCCGAGCCCGGGGGCGGGCGCTCGTTTCCCTTCGCTCCCGCGGCGGCCGCCTCCGCCAGGAACGGGGCGAGGCACGGAGCCGGGAAAGCCCAAGGGCCAGGTTTAAAGCCCAAGGGAGAGCTGTTAAAGCCCAAGGGCGAGGCGTTAAAGCCCAAGGATAAGGCGTCAAAGCCCAAGGGGGAGGTGTTAAAGCCCAAGGTGCTAAAGTGCGGCCGCCGTGTGTTACCTGTGCCCCTGGGGCGGTACTTCAGCGACCGTGGTGGAGTAACTGCAGCGGCTCGTACAAAGCTATCGTCCTGAAATGTGGTGAGAGCCTCCCGTGTTCACTTAGTTTAAGTAAGTTTTTCTGTACTCAGATCCCCATTTCAGGCGCATAGTGTTTTCTTTTCTGTAAGGCTCCTGTTCCTCGAAGTGCGTTTTCATTCGGGCAGCCGCACACAACCCTTGAGAGGTTTGGCTGTGTGGATCATTCTGCACCTTCGCTCTGTTCTCGCTTCAGTTCTCTTTGATGATTTCCGAAGTGTGAGGCGAGTGACAAGGTATTGACAAGAGTGCCCAGATATCTTAACGAGTATTCCCCAGCTGGGAATTATGCGGCACTCACCGGTCACTAATCAATTGCATAACAAACAAGTTTCTAAACCAAAGCCAGTGACAAAAACCCATTCTTCTGTATAAGAGCTTTACAGATTGTACCCTAGAGGGATCTGAATTTTCTATCCTGCCTACTTTTAGGGAGGTAAACTCAGGTATTAATGTGCACTTAAGAGAGTGCTGCTACAAGCACAAAAAGAAGCAGATTTAGAGTGGAATTATAGGCATTTTTACCCAGTCTGATTTTACCCAGGCTTCTTGCATGGGCGAAGATTTTAGACAAGATGTCTCCCTTTGATTAAAGGAGCCATGGGTACTTTTAATTACCTTTGCTTGTTTTTCTCTTGTTCGGACTTGTTACCCTCAGACTGCCAGTAGGCAGCTGGATCGAGGCAGAACTTCGTTTCAATTGTCTTTGTGCCATAAAGACATACTTTAGTTAGAACATGACACTATCACAAAGTTTGCGTCTTACACACCAAACAGATTCATTTTTTGGCAGCTGCAGATCCCGGCTCTCACAGCTCATGCTAGATCTGCCCTTAAACTCACTGATAGCAAGACTCCTGCGTGAAGCAGCAGCTGCAGAACCAAAATGTAGGACTCTATCAGCCGTGTTCCTCAGTCCAACAGTTCGCCTGGATCCTTGTAAGACAGAGATTTTTTTTTCTGCTTAGTTTTGCTGGAGGCTAAGAGCAGACAGCCACTGTGCTCAGTGAGTCATCGGTAACTTGATCACAGTGTGTGCAGCCCGAGCCTTGGGCTGGAGTGCATTTCCAGCTCGTGGTAATATATAAAAATTTTATTGTGAGACTCGCCTGTAGGTTTAGAAACACTTTCAGATTGTTGCAGTGGCTCCCCAGTAGCTGGGTGTTTTTTGGAGAAAGCATTATGGATGGATCAGAACTGCAGTGTGAAAAAGGAAGTTTATTGTGGACACACTGCTGTACAATATTACTGACCACACAAAAACTTGTGTAGTCAGTAATGGAGTAATGTAGTCAGTAATGGAATTCTGCAGTATGGAGTTCAATGAGCCGCTATCTACAGCGTTGTTATGCTTTAATCTAGCATGAAGCCAAACACCACGGAGCTGTTCATCCACTCCCCCCAGTGGGATGAGGGAGAAAAATCAGAAAAAAGGTAAAGACAGTTTAACAGGGCAGAAAAGGAGGGGGAAATAATAACAAAAGGATATACAAGACGAGTGAGACACAGTACAGTTGCTCACCGCCCACTGATTGATGCCCAGCCAGTCCCCAAGGAGCGATCAGTGCCCTTCCCTGGCCAACTTCTCCCAGTTTTATTGTTCAGCATGATTCCATATGGTGTGGGATATCCCTTGGGTCAGCTGGGGTCTGCTGACCTGGCTGTGTCTGCTCCCAAATCCTTGTGCACATCAGCCTGCTCAATGGCAGGGCAGCAGGAGAAGCTGTGTTTTATCAACATCATTCTCATCCTCAAACCAAAACACAGCATTGTATCAGCTGCTAAGGAAAACATTAACTATAACTGCCACAACCAGGACAAGCATTACATTTTTGCATATATTTATAAATATGTACGTTCTTAAATGGAATGATTAATCCTAGGGGTGATAGCTAGCCTTCATCTTAGGGCTATGGTGTGCAAAATGCATTCCGTGTAACTTGCAGGTAATTCTAATCAAGGATTTCTGCTACAGGAGAAGCTTGTGCGAAGTAAAGACTACTTGGAAGAAGTGAAATGCCTCGTGTGGTTTGCAAGCAGAACTATCAAAGTACTATCCAGCAATATTAAAGGTATTTTTTGAAAGAAACTCTGGGAGGCTTTCATGGTATAATTACAGGTCAGCACAGGAGGGAACAAAACCCAGCTCTTTCCAACAGTGAAAATTTTCTGTGGTTTAACCCCAGGGAGTAACCAAGCATATATGTGTACTCACGCAGGCACACACACACACAGGATGGGGAGAAGGAGAATCAGTAAAACTCATGTGTTTAGGTAAGAACACTTCAGTAAGTGTTTATCTACTGGGCATGATGCTCTATGGTGAGGAATATTCCTTTGGGCAGTTTGGGTCAGCTGTCCCAGCCATGCTTCCTTCCAGCTTCTTGTGCACCTCCTCACTGGCACAGTACAGTAAACTGAGAATTCCCAGATTTATGGTAAACACTGCTCAGCAACAAGTGATGATTTAGTAATCATCACTGTGTTACCACCATTGTTCTCACACAACATCCAAAACACAGCACTGCATCAGTTACTAGGAGGAAAATTAACTCTATCCCATCCAAACCCAGGACATGCATTCATTTAAGCACCTAGTTTTAGCCCATTTGTACAGAACTCAACAAGCCATCTAGTTGAATTATAGTAATTTGGACTCATTGTGGTACTTTTCTAATTTTAAACAAATGCCTTTAACATTCCCTGCTTTAATGTTAAAAAGATTTTTAGGGTTACAACCATGGAATTCCAGGGTAATTCAGATTTGTTTCAATTTTATGGTAGAAAATAAATGTCACCAAAGTTAAGGGGGCAACAAGTTCATTTAGCAAAGCTTCGTAAAACTCTACAGTAATGCTTCTCTTTTAGTGCTATTTCATATCCACAAATAAGAAAAGAAACCTTGAGGCACGACCAAAGAAGTTCAGGAGAAACTTTTTGTTTATGAGGCCCTTACATTCACTGTCATGTACAGTAAGCTCTAGTGACAAACCAAAAACCCAGCTGGTAAAGAAAAACCACACAAAATTATATCACATTCTAGTCCATGAGTCCATGAGTGAATTTTATGTATTTAATTTCTATTACCTGTTCACAGATGCAATATTTAAATTTTCATTCCTCCCCTGTGAATATCTAAAGCAAATTCCTTTTAAATGAAAGCACATAATTATCTTTCTAACAGAGGACCTGATGAAGAAGTTAACTAAGGACTGACACCTGTAGATAAGCAACAGCTACATATAGTACAGAGAGCAAACCCCAAATAATTCAGACATCAGGTGATTTTAGCTAGAGGCGTCAGAGAGGGAACAAGTGACAGAAGTACGGGCTCATATATCCATCAGCCTCACAGAGGGCATCTTAAATAAGTTTTTTGGGCACACTGATCTTAACTGTGGAACTTGCTTTTAGTTTTCTTCAGAACAGACTAAATGAAAGCAAATATGAATACAGTAGCCAAGTTGTGCCACAACAGAAATATAAATCAACGTATTTGTACATATATCCTTTCTGTGCATACAACACACAACACAAAATGTTTTATTCAAAAACAGACATTTGATGAATTAAAAAAAAAAAACATAGAAACTACATTTCATTATTGTGTCAAATCAAAAGTATATCCTTAGGCTACAAACTGTCCATTTCACTGGGCAGCCCTTAAAAGGATCAATGTATTTGATCTGAAAAGTGCTGTAGAAGTAAGGCACTGATATAGAATCAGGTAGAAATATGTAGTGCATGTACATTGGCTTGGGGCATTTTCCTGATTTTTTAACAACAAACCTGCAGGACCACATACATGAGAGAGAACTCAAGGCAATTGAAGCAGAAACACACAGGTACAGGCTATGTAAGCTGTCTCATACTGGTACACACAACACACACTCTTTCCCGTTGAACCCATCAGATGCTTCAACTGCTAATAAACCTAAAATTTGACCTGTATTAAAAATCACCTGAGAATTCAATATAACTCTTTGGTGTCTCTGACATCCCCACTGTGGAGTTTTCTTAGGAACACTAACATGGCACCAGCGTTTTACAATAGCACGCCCCAGGTGGACATACCACAAAGGAAAGCAATTTCAGTTCCCAAGCTGCTGACATAAAATGGAGAGAGGGACGACTTGTTTCTTTTTCACATGAATGAGAATATCGTAGTGATCTTCAAACCAGTGAATTATGTCAGTGTTTATTATCTCACTGTCTGAAAAGTGTCAAGGTTTGTAGCCAAAGCCTTGCTTCACTCTGGCTGAATCTTTGGCATTATTCTACACCGCGGTATCTCGGCGTCTTCTCTCAGAGGTCTGTCTTGCCCTCAGAACGACACATACAAGCAGCTCTCTGGCTATCCAGGTATGGTTTGCATCCTAAATGTATAACTGCATCAAACAGCAGCTCAACAGTTGATTCACAAGCTGCAAGCAAAGAAGAGTTCAGTTAAAAGTACTCTTTGAGTGGAATATGAACCTAACAGGAGAAAACTCTGGCAAACTGAGAATGACTCTAAGAAAGAAGCAATCTTCTCTGGGCACAGCAAATAGGTTGTCAAATGAAAGACTGAACCAACACAGAGTCATTTAAGTTTTGAGTAAAGATTTTTTATAGGCCAAACAAAATGAAAATTTATTGCATATGGAATGTTATCTGTGTTGGAAACATACTGAGTCTTGGAAGATAAAAGAGCTTGTTTACCTCCTCACTCTTTGCATCCCAGTTTATGCAGAAGTTGCTATCTATAACTTCAGCTCAACAGAATTGAACAAATAGTCAGCAGTTCTGACACTGAAGACTAACATGATGATTTATTTACAGTTAAGTAAATTTGAGAAGTTCAAACATAAGGTTGTTCTAAACACTTCCTGCTCTCAGTGGGAGTATTTGCTGTGAAAGTGACACTGTCCAAGTTAAAAAGTGGTTATGTCATGAATCCATCAGATACAGGCCAACAACCAGAAGTATCATATGGCCTATTACTGAGAAACCTAACATTTATTCACTAGGGAACAGCGTGAACTACTTCCACTATGACAATATATTAATTTAATACCTTATTTCATAACAAGGAAAGATTCTGTATTTTCCTACAGTCTACTAGCAATCACACATAAAAGTTTAGAAACCATCCAGCAGAACAGTCATGTTACAGCTATGTCATAGTAAGTGCAAGAATTATACATGCATTTTGACCAAGTTGTATTCCCATATTCAAACTCCTAAATGAGCAGCATTATTTTTTCCCCTTAAGTTAAAACTAACCTTAACTCGAAGTTAGTTTTAACCCTGATCATTTTCCTGTGATGTGTCACTGCTCTGCTGTACAAGCATCTGGGCTGCACAGCAGAGGGACAGAACAAAGCATCATTCATCAGCTTATGAAAATGTGGCCTTGCTGCACTGTACAAAGATCCTTTGCCAAGTTAAGCTCGAGTTAAACTTGAAGAAAAAATAAAGGCTTTTTCACACTTACCCTGGACACTCTCTGAGATTCCAAGCGTTTTCTGCACATTTCTGCAAATTTTTGAGAGGCAGGTCTGAAACTGCTCATCACAGTCATTTTTTTTATTGCCACAAGTGTCATAGCATCTGTCGTGGTGATTGCAGCACTTTGTCATTGAAGGGATACCAATGTCAAACTGTGAAGAAAACAGGCACACACCTCCATTGGTATTCCAGTACAGTAACAGTTAAAAATTAAAACTAATGTGATGGGTTGAGATAAAGACAGTTTAACAGATGAATAAAAGAAGACAAAAATGTCCCAAAATAAGCAGTGCACAAAGCACTCACCACATTTCAAAGCAGAGGGGATGCCAAGCCAGTCTCTGAGCCACCTGGAGGTCATACCCAGCTGTACCATGAGCCCCTCCCCACCTTCCCCCACTGCTCCAGTTCTTATTGCTGAGCACCACTCTATGGGGTGGAATATCCCTCCGTTCAGTGTAGGCCTGCTGCCCAGCTATTCCCACCCAACCTCTTACCCAGCCCCAGCCTGCACTCTAGGGTCGTGCATGGGCACAGTGGTGGAAGAAAGAGAAAGTCCCAAAGCTGGAGGACAAGCAGCCAACTCCTGTTTTCTTTCTAGCACTAAGGAAAAAGGGTTAGGTCAGTAGGGAGAGCAAGAGTCACAGCCAAACCCTCCACTCTCACACAGCTAGAGCTGCAGTTACGCAACGCTTTCAAGACTGTGCAAACAAAATACTAAACCAAACACTCAAAACCCAAGAAGTTTATCATCATTACATTTTATGCTTGTAATCTCTGAAAATGTTTATGCTGTGTTCGTTTACAATACTAACACTTCCCCTATGTTGTTCCCAGAGCACGTGTTAGGAGCTGATAAGAACAGGGACCTTGCATATGGATGCTGGCTCAGAAGGGGGAGATGGAAAAAATCATCTACACTGAGGAAAGCTGATGTATGAAAGACACACAGAGAAGCCCCAAAAGGGAAATACCTACCTGAACTCCAAATAGAGGGGATCCACAGCCATTTGGTGGTGATGGTTTATATCCATAGCGAGGAACAGGCCTTGATCCTGAAAAAGGTAATTTGTCATGTCTCAGATATTTTTTTTTTTGCACAGGATTTTAGTAGTTTGAAAACTCACCACAGACATTTGTTTGGCTCAAGACAGTACCAGTTGTATTTTTAACTTAAACATATATTTAGGCACCTGCATATCAACAGTTCTTTCCAAATTACAACTTAAGGGTACTGAGCTATTTTTTTTTTAGAAAGGGGTACAAGGCACCTGAGCAAGTGTCAATGTTTGCTTCCTAAGTTATTAAAAAAAATTACTAAAATCAATGTGTATATTAACAGAGTACTTTAGTGTAAGTGCATAAATACTTCTATGCTTTATATGCAACTGACAGTAGTTCTCTGATTTTTTTATCTTAACTGGGATGAAACATCATTTTTATTTCTACAGCTGTAATATTAATAGAACTTGAACTAGTGGAGACTGATAAACTCTTATCTCCCTGAACACTCACTAGTGCAGCAAACCAACGAATTCTGCATTCCAAGTTAAGAAAGACTGTGGAGTTAATTTGAAAAATGACCCTCCAGTTCATTTCAGTATTGGAAACAATCTGAGGCCACAATTAAATGTAATGGAGAGGAAAAAAACCCACATTTGAAAGATGCATATTTTCGTACAGAGTATAAATGTCACAGTGTCCTGGCCACTCCTGTGGAGCCAGCCAAAATGTCACCACCAGATTCATTTCCTGACTTAACAAATAACCTGACACAGTACACCGGGCTGATGCAATTCCACCACGACAGGCTATGTCAGCCTCCCATTCTGGGGTGCTCTTGAGGCACCAGCCAGAAGCCTGGAAAGAAATCCCGTTTCTGGAGCACTGCCTGCCTGGTACCCGGGATGGGCAGAGCACGGGAGGTGATCACAGAATGAGTCAAGTGGGCCAAACGCCCTGCTCAAGCAGGGTCATCCTAATAATAATGGTCCAATATTATAATAATAATGGTGATTATGATAATAATAATAACCATCATCATCTATCAGGTCATGCCAACTTGAGCTGCCTCAGTTACTGTTCAGGTAAACCAAGCAGCTGAAGCAGGGAAGAAGCACAGATGTCCTCTGCTGGCGGCAGCAGGACATTTACGAATTGCAGGATGCGCTCCTTCCCCTGGCAAACGCGGCTGCCATTAAAACCTGTTACTCAAGCGTGACTTCGAAACAACATATTCCACAGCTTAGATTTAAGCTTTTCTGTCCCAAACCGAAATGCTCAGCAGTGCCTGTAAATAACCAGCCGGGAGAGAGCAATTCTTCCCGCTCCACGGTTTTCCCCTGTATATATCAGCTACATATGTGACAGCAATACGCCTTTCTCCAAGGCAAACGTCTTGGACACGTTTAAAAGGAGCTCTTTAAAAGTCGCGTGAAGAGAACTGCTCACGTGTATTCATGCTCCGTGCACGGTATACACGTATTTAGACACACACACACGTGCAGGAGCTTGCTTGCCGAGGTTTATACACGTATTTATAGGCATGTACGCCGGAAGATCTCGTCAGCGAGGAGTGCCCCGGGAGCGGTGCTGGGCCGCCCTGCCCGGGACAAGGGTCGCGCCGCCGGCCCCGCTCACCGTCGCTGCACTTGTACTGGCAGAGCCCGTCCTCGCCGCCCAGCAGGTCGAGGGCCGCGTTCAGGTACATGTCGATCTTGTGCACGCCATTGCGGATCGTCTTCAGCGTCATCCGCCAGTCCGGGGTCTGCGGCGCCTCCTGGCCCCGCGCCGGCCGCCAGGCGCAGGCCGCGACCAGCAGCAGCACCAGCAGCGACAGCCGGGCCGGGGCCATGCCGAGCCCGCTAAGCCGCCAGCCGGGCCGGGGCCATGCCGAGCCCGCTAAGCCGCCGCCTTCTCCTCCGCCGCTCGCCCGGCCCGGCCCGCTGCCGGCACCGCCGCCATGGTGCCCCTGGGCCCGCCCGTGCGCCCGCCCGCCCGCGGGGAGGGGCCTCCCTCAGCGGCCGCCCGGCCCAGCGCAGCGCCGCGGAGCGCTCCGTGTCCGCTCTGCCGTGTTCCCTCTGCAATGTGCCCTGTGCCGTGTCCCTTCTGCAATGTCCCCTGTGCCGTGTCCCTTCTGCCGTGTCCCTTCTGCAATGTCCTCTGTGGGTGCGCTGCCTTCGGAAGCCGGGCAGCGACAGGCGCGGCCTGCCCTGGTCGCTCTGCAGCTCGGCGCTGTGGCCGAGCAGGGCCGCCGGAGCACGGAATTCTGTGGTGATGTTGGGTGGGAAGGAAACTGGCCCGGTCATGTTTGCACATGTCAGTGTTTCTCATGATATCGTCAAAAGCGCAAGGCGAGGTTGTAAAGCGGAGCGAAATGAAAGTGTGTCTGTTAAAGGGTGAAACTCCGGTCTTGGTTCGTTCAAAAGAAAAATCAGACCAAAATGAACTTGCTTACTAAGCACCGTGTTGGGTTTTCAGAATTTTTTAAAAAGTCTGTATCTAAATGCTAGATGCTTCACAGATGAATTGGAACCACGTGAAAATTGTTTTAATTTTTGTAAATGGAAACGGATTGATGTTGTGTGGAATCCCTCAGAAAATAGTAATATTTGGCTTCAGGGACAAAGTTAAATGTAAAGAAGAACCAGAAATGGAAAGAGAACCAAGAGATTTTCAGAAGAGACAGACCACAAAGACACATATTCCACTGGGTTTTTGTTTGTTTGTTTGTTTGTTTTCATTTGCACCCTCAGCATTTAATACTACGTGTACGTAACTAACGAAACTGGTGGGAAAAGTTCTTCACAGAAAAATTAAGTCGAACAAAAGAGGGAGCTCTTTGTATACCTGTCCAATGTTTTCCTATTTAGGATCTCTTTACCAAGACCCTGATTCAGCAAAATAATTTCCATGTAGGAATATACTTAAATGTTTTCCTAAATAGAAAACCTTGTTGAGGGTGGGCGTGTGTGTGTTTGGTAAGAGAAGGAATTCATACCTTTAATCATTTTGGTGACTCATGGTGTCTTTACATGACAGAGTCATGATGTGGGGTTTTTACAAGTCTGGTAGATAAAGAAAAGTCAGTGAAAATGTAAAAATTGTTGCTGTCTGGCTGTGTTGAATTATAGAAGAAATAGCACCACAATGACTATGTTGTGTGAACACATGCCATTTATTCAGCAGGATAATTAATTTAGAGAATAAAGTAAAGTAAATATTAAAAGTATTTGTCATTAGAATACAGTGAAAAATGTTCTAAAGCTATTTCCATAGGCTGGAGCTATGTGAGTTTTGTGTTGAGGGTACCAATCCACAAATCAAATTCTACTGCTTCAAGAAGAATTTGTGCACACTTTTTGTGAAGAGCTCTTGCTGAATGTAAATGTATTATGTAGAGACTGATGTTTTCTTTATGACAGCACCAAGTCTAACTTCGTATCTGCTACTCATTTTGTAGAATTTAATCTATGTGTAAAAGGTATTGTCTTTTTATATATTTATATTGCTGGATAAAATGTATGTGTATGAGAATACATATGCACATACAGTGTGTGATAGTGTGTAGAGTAAAACTCTACTTGGTGTTGAGAGTTTGTTTGGTAACTAAAATATATATACATACACAGAGATCTTAAGATGTAAACATGCTTTTCATTTAAGTTGAAGATTTGAGTTTTAAATTTCCTTCGTTGTTTGTTACCAGCTGTTGTTAAATTAATAACACTTAAGAGCTACAAAAATTGCCCCAGACTAGATGATCAGATAATGTATATTAACTAGATATGAATTGTCTGAGTTTGTAGCTGTAAAAACTACCAAGCAGATTTATTGTTTGAGCAATTGTTGCATTACAACAAATCCCATGGTCATAGCCAACCTGTTGATTAATAGATGGTCTGAAGTCAACTGCAATAAGCCTAAGGAATCAAGTGCCAAGCCAGGCAGCCTGCTGAGGGTTTCTGGTGACTTAGACCTCGAGAGGATGTAAATCTTTTACAGCAGGCTGGCTGCTGTCCTTTCTGTGAAGTTCACATATTGCCAGTGCAGTCATTTTCCAGCCACTGGAAAATGGTATCATCATTCAGTATCATCAGTATCATCGTCCATTTTAGCTAAATAAACAATGGCAACTGAAATGCAATGTGAAAAGTGGAAAAAAACCAAGATTACAAGAAAAAAATATTTCAATATCTGCTTTTATTAAAGACCTTTGCAGTGGACTTGTGCCTGTGAAATTCTCTTCCCACAGGCTCTGCAAAAATGTGGTATTCATAGAGTGTTAAGAATTTTCAAAATACATCCTTGAGGATTTGTACTGATTGTTGCTAAGTTACATGACAGCTGATTGTGAAAAAGGACTCTTTTTGCATAGGTGATATGAAGGAAGCATTTAATTTCCTGAGCTTCAGATATTGTACCGTGAGATGAGAGCCCTTGTGACGTGGTGGCTAATCCAGTCATAATAGCTGGCAACTTGTGTGTACACACCAGGGTGGCCAGCCTCCCCACAGCTCTCCCCCCAGCTCACAATGCCCCAGACATAGGCCACGTTTTCTGCATCAAAGCACACCAGGGGGCCTCCTGAATCACCTTTGCAGCTGTCTGTGGAGCCATCGTAAGTACCTGAAAGGAAATAAAGAGCAAAAGGAACTTAAGGTACAAGCTGGCACACGAGGCAGAGTTCGGGAGATTTTTCAGGTCTGTGTCACTTGCTGACAGGTGTTTGCCTAATGGTCACCAGTAAAGAAGATTCTGAACCTCTTCAAGTCTGTTACTTCTCATTTCAAGTGCAGGGCCTCAGTTTATACTTGTGGCTGGCCCAAATTCTCATTTGCTTTATCATCAGTCTTGTTTTACGCAGTGCAATAGAGAAGAATTCAGCCACATTCCCTACTATAAAAAGTAGCCCATAAAAATGGAACAAGGTATAAAGATTTGTAGAATGATTCTTTTGGAGTGAAGATACCATGATGTGTGTACACCTCTGTGCCTGCCTTTGGTGTCCTCTCTACCCAGTAATCTATTGTCCAGTTTCATCTGTTCAATTATTTTCTTTACCAGCTTTATGAAAACAGGTGGGCAGGTACAAGAAGGAGAGTGCATGGATCTTGGCATGGGAAGGAGAGCAACTGTCTCTAAGTGCCCTCCCTGCATGGTCAGCCTGGTGAGGACCTTTAACAACACCAGGCAGCAGCCCTGAGGCACAAGTGTGCAGGATCCAGTGCCCTTTATGCTTCAGTGTTCACAAACCTACTCATTTGCAGGTCAGCAAACACAGTGCTTGTGGAAAAAAAATGAATCAAGATGGATGTGGTATAAACAGAAATGCTGCTACAGAGCTAGTGTCACAGCCATTTTATAAGTTTCTTATATGGAAACTTGCTGGACATTTTCCTTCCATGGGAAAGCTGACTTCTCTGCAGATTCCTGTAAAAACAAACCCATGTCTGTGTGTAGGCTCAAGGACAACAGATGCATTCCTTTGCTCTGTCTCCTGATACAGGAGATGTAGTTTTCTCTTTCTAGCCAATGATGTAAAGGTTCTTATCTCTCTAGCTTTGTAAGCAAGAGAGAGTCTTGCTCTGACATGGTGGAGGAAACATGTAACTCTGAACGTGGGCACCTTAGCCCTAAAACCTTCTGAATAATGGAGTCATTCTAATAAATCATATAAGCCTTCTGATACTGGAGTCAAGGAGCTTCATTCAGCACCCAATGCAAGACCCAGAGAAGCAA
Organism: Dicaeum eximium; assembly: GCA_013396995.1. Lineage (NCBI taxonomy): Eukaryota > Metazoa > Chordata > Aves > Passeriformes > Dicaeidae > Dicaeum > Dicaeum eximium. Next base: position 1,139,504 of record VWZP01001457.1, on the reverse strand, counting down.
ACATCATTTCCAGACGCACCCACATCGCTTTTAAAACAACAAGCTAGGATATGATTTATGGTTTTTTCCTATATACTCAGTAAAGGTTTATTAATTTCTAACACCCTTACTACACTTTTCTGCTTGGCTGACAGTCCTAGTATGAAGGAGCCCATACAAAGCACAAGTTCCCAGGCTTTTAAAATGTAACCTCTTTGTTGAATCTGTACATTACTGAGAAAGAGTTATGTGAACTTTTCAGAGTTAGGATTACTAATCCCATGAAACAAGATTTTATTGCCTTTAATCAGTTTAATACTTGCTTGTATTACTAACTCCTGTGAATACCAGCCCTTAAAGTTTTTATTTGCATAAAGGGAGGGGATGTTAACCCCAGCTGTCATTGTCCCCTCAGGGTAAATTGCCACTAATATTTACCCCACTTGAAACAGATCTAAGAAAAGGGAGATAAGTTACAGAACTGGTGCAATAAATAAACCCAGTATCTTAGAGATGACATCCTGAATTTATCACAAATGATTTCGCTTTTATATCTAATTTTAATTTTCTTGTTGAGTAGTTTGTTTAAAAATCACCTTTACTTTTTGTTTAACAAACAGTTGAAACCATCTGTCCTTTAAGTTGTATACTCACTGCTCTTTTAGTAATGTATTTGGCAACACTTTTTGTCACTTGAGAAGCAAAAAATGTGTATTCAAAATCCTTATTTTAATACTAGAAGTGACAACCAGTTTCCTGGACTGATTTGAAAAGCTAATTGTATTTTCCCGGCATGCAGTGTGATAGAGGCAAATGTCTAAGCAGATTATTAGTTATATTCTAGTCAACAGGGCTGTGTGTTCTAGGACTGGCATTTCCTTAAATATGCTGCTGAATCAGAATCAAATACAGGAAAGGTAGGAGGTTCAGTAGGCTGTAAAGTGCTTGTGTATTTAGAAAACATAACTCAAATTACATGTAAAAAATTGCCCAAATAATCATAGAAACTCATCATGCTGTGATCTGAACTCTGTTTACAAACAGGTATACAATGGTGGATGCCAGAGGCTCCGCTGGCATTTAGCCAACAGTGATATTGTGGTAGTTTGTTTATTGTATTTCTTAAGTCTAGAAGATTCCCAGCCAGTATGTCTGGCCTAAAATGAGAGGTTAATGGTAGAGAAATTATAGTAAGAAAATTGATGCTTACCTGCACATGCCATTTTTTTAAAAAATCGTCCTGGATACAATTCAGAACAATTGTGAAATAAATGAACATTTCCCCACTTGAGGATAAACTGTCTTCTGTAACCTAGAAAAAAAGAATCAAAATTTAAAATGGCAAGTACACATTAGACACATTTACTATAATAATTTGAAAGTTAGTTATTTACTTATTTATAGAATATTATCTTCAGTATTATAAACCAGAAACCTTAAACTGCCACTAATATTTACCCCATATTAATTACAGCGCATTGGCCATATATTTCAAAATAAAAGCAGAGTGGATTAATAGCAGTGTGAACTGCAGTACGTTGATTTTGGGCCATTTTTACCCTTTCCATTTCCTTGTATTCCCCAAAGTCTTTTTCGTGTGTTTTCCATATCATGGTTTCCAGGTACTTGGAAGAGGGTACACTGTTTTTTTGTGGAGATGTGGCTGTGATTCATCCATATTACTTGTTTCCAACTCTGCTTTGTCTTTGTGGAGCAGTTACTGAAGGTATGTGTGAGCTATGTATTCACAAGTCTAAAGAGATGCTCTGTTTTGTTCTCTGTTTGCTAGCAATTCCCAATTTGGCATTTGCTGGGTGGATGCTCCTGAGTACTGAGAGGAGAAACCTCACAACCAGTATGTGGTAGCTCCAAAGCCATGCTGTAACACTGTGATACAAAACATGCTTCCCAAATCTTTGAAAGCATGATTATATTTGGCTTATCTGCCTCTATGCAAGCTTCTCTGGGCTAAACCCAAACATGGTAGAGCCAGGATGTGCTGAGTTTCATGACTGCTGGCTGTAGCTCAGATCCTGTTGGGAAGGGGACAGAGGACAGGCTGTGACTATGGACCCCTGTGAGCTACCAAACAATATCTGTTACATGTTAACAGGTCTCCACAGCTGACAGAATTATTAGATGGACAAAAGGAAAATTTCTTACTTTCAGGGTAGTTTTCATCCAGGTGTGTCCTCCATATTAATTTACAAAGTAGCCGAAGCAGCAGAGGAAGCAAAGAAGAGAGAACCAAACAGTGATACCTGAGTGCCAAACCACAGCCTACATTTTCTGTACTCAGCCTCTTCTGAGTGCTTTGTACACAGCTGTTCTTCAGCCTTTTCAAAATGAAAGCTCACCACAATTAGAAAATGAGTTATACAAATAATACATTCCTGAAGCAAGCACTAAAGCAAATACCTTTCTCTAGTCCCCATCCAGAAACCTTGCATCTGTCACCAGTCTTAAACATATACTCTGACCAGGGGACACAGGCAGGTATGCTGTTGTCTTCCAGGGAGCATTCTCCACGCCCAGAACCTTTCAGCTCCAGCAGAGCAATGTCATTTTCATAAGTTGATGGGTTGTAATTTTCATGAATTATCACTTGGTTTACTTTGAAAGTATTTGTGTCTTTGTCATATGCTATTGTGTTCAACATTCCAACCCAGACAAGGTAGAGATGGACTCGATTTGCCCTGGAAAAAACCAGTGAAATAAACATAAGCCTTACATTTCAACTGGTTTAAAGCTGTAAACTGTTGCATTTTATGAAAGTTTCTGTAGAATAAAAATCCACATTAGATACATATATTTTCTTTCCGGACTTAATGCCCAGGTTTTTCTGAAGTGTAGCAAATTCAAGGCACATGACACATGCTGAGTACTGCTACTAATACAGAAAATTATGTTAAAGCCAGGCTCTGTTTAGGGTTGTGACAAACGGAAAACAGGTGTTTATGTTGCTCTGATAAAAGAGTCAGCAGATGTGGATGGGACTGGCAAATCTTATGTGTCTGCTCTTGGCTTGTTCTGGGGAATATATAGTCCCAGGGATATTCTCTAGGAACAAATCCTGGACTTCCACAAGGTAGAGATAGAGAAGAGAAGAGGTCCCTTGTATTTAACTTCAAGCAGAGTGATTACAATGAACCTTTCCTGCCTGCTGCTATCTGACTGAAGTATGCCATGTCTCTTCAAACTCCTAGTTACTTTTTATCTTTCTATTCACTGCCAAAGCACTCTGTTTATTCTGTATCTTCCCCATCATTAATGTGGGTGAGTCAGTGTTTTAAACTGTTCTATTCAACAGACAAATAGAAGTTAACAATCAAGTAGCTGAGAAGGGCAGTAGTATGCAAATCAATTTTCTGCCTTGCAGAAAGAAAATAATTTCAGAATTAATTGTTTTTACCTGACACAGTGAGCAGCAGTCAGAACCCAACAGCCACCAATATAAACCCCTCCACAGTACACTAGTGAACCTTCATTGCTGGTGTCTTTAATTGCCACTTGCCAAGGAAATTCACCCTATTCAACCAACAAACAGAGATAATGAGAAATCATTACAATTATACAACTTCTAGTGAATAAAGGAAAAAATATCTCTTGGTATCACCTAATCTCCTTGACTATGTCTGATTTTAATAAAAGATCTGCTATCCAGAAATTGTAAATTGGGCTCAGATCAGATATATCAGATCTGATCAGATATAAAGGATATATATACATGAAAATTCAATAATTTTATTCAATATTCTGACTGTGCAATGTGTCCTTCCCTCCAACTTTCAGTCATTAAACCCCCTGTAGTCAGAAAAACAGATGGATGATCTAACCTGGTTTGAATACATTTTTGCTGCCTTCTGTTTCACAGATGGAAAATTTAATTCCGTTTTGCCAGAATTGTTATTTTTGTTATTTTTTGCTGTAGTATTAATTGTTTTTCTGAGTAGTTTTCAGTGTTTACTTGTACTTCAATACTTAATTTTGTAACTCCATATTTTACTTTATAAACTGTGCTTCTCTTTACTTTCATGGAGTGCAATGGCCCTACTGCTGCGAAACATAACATAAGCATTGTAGCTGATTTTGTTATTTCCATTACTTTAACAGAAGGCAAATAATGCCCATTTAAATCAGTGCTGAATGAACTCATATCTGGTAAAGTAGGTTTTTTACCTTTTCAGCAATCTCTCCACCTACAATTCTTTTCCGTCGAGTTAGTGTGTGATTCCTAACACCACAGTGTACTTGGGGAAGAAATGTCTTTATCCTTTTTCTTTCTTTAACAAAAAGGAAAAATGTATTTCAGAATTCAGGTATACATTCTTGCTAAAATTTGAGTGCTGTGAATATGCCAGTAGCTGAAATAGCAGGAAAACAAAGACCAAAAATTTTGGCATTTGTTTTTGCTTTCAAAATTGCTTATGTCTTAGCATCATATTACTTCTCTCCCTTTTCCAATGCTCTTTGCATTCAGGCTAATAATTTTAAGGATGTTTCCCTAGATTTGCTGAGAGTTTACCAGTTCCCAAAACATGCAGATGTAGGTCCTCAGCTAGGATGAATCATTATGGCATTCTTGAAATCAGTGAAAAGTGAGACAAACAGTAAGTCCCAGAGTGTATCTTAGTAAATCACAAAGTCAGAATATCTGAGTGTTCTAGATCTGAGCAGCTGGCTGGTAGCTAGAAAGTCACTAATAAGAAGATATGCTGTTGATTTTGGAGGGCTGATTACGCTTACCTTTATCCATACTGTCTTTTTCAGCACCTTCTTCTTTGCCTATAGCATTAACAAAAAATTATCAGCAAACATTTACTTGAATATAGGTTTGTGTGCTGAGATCCTGGAACACATTTTAAATGCATAAGGGCATAATGTTCTCATGGAGAGCAATACTCTCCAGCCTGCTGCCTGCTGTTTCCTTTTCTGCTAGGCATTGCTTGGCTGCCTCAGCCTACAAATGACCAACAGCCAGCAGATACTCATTCATAACTACACAACATCTACTCACTCTCCAAGCCTAGGGAGCCTTTCTGCCAGGAAACCCTGAGAAATTGCCCTTTTTTTGTTCATGATCTCTGGGGAGATGTCCCATGCTCCTCCACCAGAACCAACTGAAATTTCTCCTCCTGCCCCATCGACCTTTTGAAATTTTCTAAAACCCAAAGGAGCATTAAGTAACAGGTTTTTTATTTGGTTTTTTTTGGTCCCAATTTAGATTATGCTGTTGGGTACTGTGTGCCTCCTTTAATAGGGTAAGGGAGGATATTCAACACAAGAGGTAAATAAAATGCCTGCTGAATCTGGTTTGTCAGCTTTTAGTCAAACAAAGTGCCCACTGAATTCAGGCCCTAAACGGGGACTGAGCATTGTGACTGTTCTCATGTCACTGACAGTAATGTTTACATTTAAGTTCAGTTTACCTGTACTAATTGCCATTTACCTATCGTTTTTACTTTATTGGCCTTAGCCTTTGTCTCTTTTGGGAGCAAGGAAAACATTCTAATTTTCAAACAAAACAATCTTTTCAACAGAGAGGGGAACAGCACAGAAGAATTGTTATATTGACAAAGTACTTGAATTCCTCATTTGTGAGGAGAGTATTCCTGCTTGTCCTCTCTACACTTTCTTAGGGCATACCAGTTTGATAGCTGGCCACATAAACAAAAGACATAATCTGCCTTAAGCTTCCCAAAACATCATCTGTTTCTTCCTTCCTTTAGTTTTCTTGTCATGCATTTCCAGAAAGAAAGGAAAGAAATTCTCTGACCTTTTCTTCCTACTACACATAACATAACATTGGGAAGAATGATCCTTGCATAATAAATAAAATAGTAATATGCATTGTGTAGCCTCTAGTTGAAATTGAGCTGAATGAAAGGAACAAAAACATCTTTCAGAAGAAAACCTGCACAGGTAACTCCAGCTTCATCCTCTCCTGTGAGGCAGTCAATTTCTTTGTTGCAGACATTCTTATATGGAATACAGATATTTGACCGACAGTGGAAACTGTTTTCTCTGCACTCTGTAACACAGGAGAATTACAAATGTAAATCACAGGATCATTTGGTTCAGCAACCTCACACTGTCAGAGAGCTTTTTAAAATGTAAACCAAATGTATATCCGTATTACAGGGGACCTGGCTGTTCATACAGAGATTACAAAAATAGGCTCTGTGCTTGTAAACAAAATCAATACTTGGCTTTCCTCACTTTAAAATCTTGAAGTTATAAGACTTGAAAAATGTGGATCTGTGTTACCACTGCAGTACTGTACTGCTAGACTTGGTGTCACTCCATACCAGTTTCATCCACAACACGTCCACACTCAACCTCAGCCAAAAGATCTCCAATTTTGCCAGCATTATTGATCACCTCAAATGAGGAACTGATGATGCTTGTGCAAAATCCCACCCCCCCAAATCAGAGACCAAGCTGATTTTTGGTTGAATTAGCTGAATGCCTAAATGCAGGGTTAGGAATCAAGAGTCCTGATAGGAAAACACTGGACGTAATAACTTACATCTTCTAAAATTCTTGGTTATATGAAAAGGTATTATGAACCTGAGAACCACCTTCCTTTTAAATTTTGTGATCCCTTTGAATGTTATCAAAAGCAAAGCAGTGCTTGAATTCATGGCAGGGTCTTTTGAACTAATTTAAAATCTTATGTCAATCTACTTTTAAGATATTTGTCTTTAACAGAAAATGAAAGTTTTCTAAAAGTATCCAGATATCCCAAGATGATCCAAAGACCACTGAACTCGATTGAAATATTATTTTGATTTCAGGAAGCATTTCAGCCCATTCAGCTGAAACAGCACTATTTTTGTCATGTGGAATCCAAATACATGTCCACTAAATATGTGAAATCACAGGTATTTATTATGTTTTTCTAAAATTACTGTGACTGTGTTTCCAGAATTATCTGATAAAACTGACTTACAATTGTAACACTACAAAATTAATGTTATGGAGGGATAATGATGGCATTTGTAACCCACATTAGCACTTGGCACCTGAAACCCAAATTTTGAAAGTATTCTTCTGCATTCAGATCATGATAGATCCATTTCTCATTTCTAATCCAAATTTTTACAGCTGGAATTGCAGATGCTAAAGGAATGACTGCTCATGAACAAGCAGTGTGCCAGGAAATTGTCACAGATGTTCCATGGATGATCTTGCATTAGTAATAAATTTAAGAGAGATCTTACTTTGGTTTAAAGACAGTTCATTGGAAAACCAGTGTCTTTGTTTAATTACTGTTGATTTTTTCCAAGTAAAAGTACATTTTCATGCTATGAGGACTAATTCTTTGTATTAATCTTTAACAGCCTCCTAAATGATCTCACTGTATTTTCTCATTCTCTGAAGAAATCCAGATTCTCAAGTGATCACTTGTCCACTTCAAAATGGTATTTCATGCCTGCTTTTTAGCACTTGCCTATGTATAAATTATTGTCTGATTTGTTTAAGGTAGTGACTTAATGGAAAAGAGAATTTAGCTGTAACATCACTGTAAAAATTCTTTGTGGGTGGATTTCTGCTGAAATTATTTTGAAACATCTGACAAAGGAAATTGTTACCTCTACAGCACAGTTCATCACTCAGGTCTCCACAGTCATTGATCCCATCACAGGTTTTATTCAGAGAAATGCACTTCTTGTTGACACAGTGAAACTCCCCATCTGAGCAAGCTGTGCAGCAAGATGAGAATGAAGTTAGTGTGGAATTGACTGTAGGTTCATAATGGCCCAGGGAAATACTCTGCCTGCACATTTGATTCTGTCAGCAGTTTGGCCTATCAGCAGTAAGTATGCTGGAGCCCAGTCAGGTAAATAGGAACCTTTTTTCATTGTTTTGGTTGCCTTTTCATCAGGGTTTCAGTGTGACCACTCATCTTCTTCCTCCAAATTCCAGTAGCCTGGCAAAAGGGAATTTAATTTCTTCTAGTGAAAGGACTGGCAAGGACTAAACCATAAATGATGAGTTCAAACCCACTTAAATGATTCAAGGGATTAGGATGATGGAGGTTCCCCCTCTAGAAAGAACTCATCAGAAGTCTGTGAATAACTATTTTTGTAAGAAAAAACCAGAGATGATTCCAATCAGCAGCATCTCAGGCTGATGCTCGCCAGTGCCAAAGAAAGCTCCCTACAGAGCATGAAAAGCTGTTAGAATTCTAAACAAGGCTTTGATTCCCCTTTTACAGTGAGAAACTGAGGAGTCCTGAAACCCTCCAGGAGACACCAGCAATTTCACACTGTAGTCTTGCTTGCCGGGCTGCGGTGCTATTGGTGTGCTAATTGATGGAACAGTGAGCACCACATTGTCACCTGGCTCCTGTTAAGCCAGGAGAGGTAAGATTCGTGGGATACAATACACCTTGCTACCCTTGGAAGGGATGGTGGAACAAACAGAACCACGGGTGAAGTAAGTTTCCTTTGGGGAAATATTTGTAAAAATACTTCAGGAGAAACAGTGATTTTTCAAACTTGAAAACTCAAGACTATCTTGACTCCAGATTGCCTCAATTGTCTTAAAGTCTGCAAAGTGATGATTTAAAATAGCCAAAAGGTTTCAGTGCAGGTTTTCTGTGGCTGAGAGTTCAGCAAACTGGGTCCTCATTATTTAAAATAAACTTAAAATGTAAAAACACCAAACAGATATTAAACTAAGAAGATCTACTAACCTCTGAGATTTTCATGGCACTTCAGGCTAACCAGTCCCTCATTACTATCTCTTGATTTCATCTCTATGTGACATTCAGCAAGACTTGTCTCTAGGCCCCTGCAACTTATTTGCAGACAGTTTAATGAATTTAAGGCAGATTCTGTGATGCTGGAAGTGGCTTGGTAATATTCAGCACCTCTGTGAAGATAATAATAAGAACAACAAATTATATAATTTCACAATGGATTGTCCACTGCTTTTATTGTTTATAATTTATACAATTTTCCTCAGTGTCAAAGAATTTTGGTCATGGCTAAGAAAAAGAGCAGACTTCCCATGGAGCTGTCTAAGGGTAAACAGGAGATGTTTACTTGGAAGAAAAAGTAAAGTGCTAATTTTTGCAGGCTGCTACATAGAACTGTCCTCAAATCCATAAGCAGGTCTATGAAAGTCACTGTGTAACACAATGGATAGAAAAGTCTCCTTATGTATCAAAACTTGTAAGCTCAGACCTCTGCCTCTGTGTGAACACGGGTGAGCCATAACTTGGGAACCATCCTGCCTGGGGTCAGCTATCCTTGGTGCCATCAGAACCAGTGAATGTTGAGGAAGCTCAGGTCACTGCAAGGCTGGGATTGATAAATTTTATCTTGGTTTTACCTGAGCAGTATTCTCCTAACAGTGTATGTATCCCCTACTTAAAGTAATATGGATCGAGTAAATAAGTAACTAGATAGGCTTTCAATGAGACTCGAGGGTTGAATGCTCCTGTCTCAGGGCAAACCCTTCTCTGCTATCTGAAGATATACTGATAAGGGCTAAGAAACACTTGCTTTTCACTTAGAGAGGCACTGGAATAGCAGTTTTAGTTTCTGGGGACTGTTTTTAGGGTTTTTTTTGTAAGATTGGGGAGACAGCACTACCTAAATTAAATTAGTTGTACAGGTGTAAAATTATTATGTCTAGGATACAGATGTAACTTTATGAGGAGCTGAATATGCAACTGTGGTCACAGGAAAAAGAACAAGCTGCATGTGGCTTCAGCCATCCCTGGGGCCAGAGCAAGCAGTGGCAGCAGGGGCAGAGGTGAAGGAAAAACCCTCATGTTCTGTTCCTTGTTAGTCTGGCTAATGCAAGTGGCAAAACAGAGCTGTAGCCTGTTGTCAGCTGTCCTGCACACAGATCATTGCTCAGAGCTACCTGGGGATGGTCCATCCATGCATTTTCCCTAACACAGGCCTGAGAGAACACCTCCACATTGGTCTTCATCTTTATTTTAAAGCAAAACAGTTATGGTTTGTATAGTTGTACCTGTAACAGAACGCAGAAATCTGTGTTTTATCAGAATATTGTAGCCAATACGTGAGTTTTCTGTCTTAACTGTTGGCAGTGACTGACACTTCTGTAAGCATCACTACTTTTTCAGATTCCCTGCAGTTATCCAGAGATAAATTCCCCACACTTACAATTCAAAGCCCATGTCTCTGCAAGCCACGTTTGCTTCGTTCATAGTCCACTCAGTAGCACACACAAAACTGCCGTCCTTACGATTCACCGGTTTTACTTGAAGCAAACTTGAATCTCCATGACCCAGAGAGACTGAAAATGTTTCTTAAAAAATAAAAAAAAAGAAAGGAATGAAAAAAAATCCCCAAAGAAAATCATATTATATAGATGTACCTAGTGGAAAGACAGAACAAAACCAAATCAGGACTAATTTTGTATTTACAGCCAAAGTTCATATGGAAAGAACAGCAGATTGGGAATCAGAAGGTTCAAGTGTTGTTCCTGAATTAGTTCTGAGGATTGACTTTGTGTCTTTGAGCCTGCTAATTTCTCAGAATATGCCAGTTTAAGGACAAATGAGGGTAATGGGTCCATAAGAGGACTTGAAGATCCAACAAGAACAGGTTGCATTTTAGTATTATGACCTTCTTTAGGGGATTTTTGGTAACCAACCAGTAATACTTGAAGTGAGAGGGCCAGATCCTACTTCTACTACCCGTGTTGCAAAATATCTGCAGCAGTCTGTGTAGCAAAACCAGCAGCAGCATGACCTGGGCCTGTCAATCACTTTAATTTTTATGAAAATCAACAAATACTCCTCATTTTCAGTGACTTTTCGTTTTCTGTTTCATGTTGTCACCAGTGCAAGAAAACAAACGGACTTTCTGAGCTGTAAATAGTGTAAGCATGTCCTCAGCCAGCCCTGCTGGATAAATTTTGGAAAAGGAGGTGTTAATACCTTCAGGCATGCACGCTCCCCTGCGCAGAAACTTTGCTTTGGGTTGCTGGCACTCGTAGCTCTTTAGCTGGCAGTAAGTACGGAAGTTCTTTCCGCTGCTAGAACAAACCGCAGAGCCATTCTTTGGGCACTGGTAGGGAAGCTTGCAAAGGCATTTTCCCTCCACACATCGTTCCCATGGGTGACAAAAAACTTTTTTACAGGACTTGTGGGTGTATTGGTTGCCTAAGCATTCTTCTATGAGGTACTTGTCTTGCTCAGCTGGCTGGGCAGGCTTAACCTGTTGAAAGTGGTATTCTTCAGCATCAGATGCTGCATTCTGCAAGGCACACAACAAATAATTAAAATAAAAGCAAGATTAGGGATTGCACCAAGGGTCTGGCAGAGCCCTTCACTGACCTCAGCAAAGTCCATTTATAAGCCTTTTCCTATCTAATCATAAGTTCCTAAATACTGTTTATAGTGTTTATCTTCTTGTCTTTGGCCACCTTGTCTTTCTCAGTTTTTCTGAACTCTTTTTTCTTTTTGGATTATTTACCTGGTGTGATCTCCACTCTTACTGATCTCCCACAAACTTTATTTTTACTTTTCAAATATCAGCTGAAGTGCACAGCAGATTATGAACATTTTTAAAGGCATTGGTTTATAACATCCCAGCAATGGGACTGTAAGCAGATTAAAACATGAAGGAATTTAAGCACCAGAAAAAGAAAAAAAATAGCATTTTGGGGTTTTTTTTCCTAAGATTTTTTCTGTTTATTCTAAATATCACATGTAAATATTTATGAACTACATACTAGCAAATGAATCTATGATTAATGATTTATTTTGCAGAGTCTAAGTGACTGCTCAAGTAACAAGGACCTCAAGTACCTTAACAAGTATCTGAAAGCAATTTGAAAATTAAATGCTCATCCTTATCAGCGATTTTCCTGTATCTTGCAGAGCAGTGGGTTTGCAGGGAGGTTGCTGGCCATCACTGGGCTGCAGATACAGATTGAGACCCTCCCTCTGATGGCTCTGCACCTCCTGTGCTTGTGCAGCTCTCTGCTGACCTCAGTGCTGCCTGAGTGCTTTTTGGCTAAGATCTGTGGGTAGGATGAATCCTGGAACTTGAAAAATATACATGTTTTATATCCCACTTTCTGTATAAAAACGGGAGAAAAACATTAGTCCTCAAATGTGATTTATCAGCTTTGACTGTGTCAACTGGATCGATGGAGCTGAAGTTTAAAGTTCTCATGAAGAAATCCTGTCCACAGTAAAGCCAGGGAGGATGTAGCTGGGGCAGAACTTAATCCAACACCTCTCCTTTTCAGGGTTGTATAATCTGATTAAATTCTTCATGCTCTTCTGGGGTTAGTAGAATGCAAACTGTGAGCCAGATCTGGCTGGGCACAGCGCCCTTATTGTGCTGGGTGTTCCTCCTCAAGGGGAACAGCAGGTGCTGACTTTTATCTCGGGATTTCTCTGAAAGCCTTGGGTCGTGCTGAATGCCCAGCCCAGCCTGGCTTACCTGAGCACTTCTGCCCAGAAACACTCTGCAGGAACCCTTCTGGCTGTAGGATAATACCATGCTGCCAGATTACAAAACTGCAACCCCAATTCTCAAAAAAGGGAGGTGGGGAAAATTGCAGCACCGTTCTGTGGTCAGCCACACTTGCAAATTTGGTTTAGGATAGGCTCATGGTTAAAATCTTTCCCAGAAACCTGTTAGCACAAGCCCCAGGTATAATCCAAACATTATCCAAGCAAACTTCAAACATTGAGGCTAAAACAAAGGTATGAAACACAAATACTAGGAGAGGAAACTTTTAAAAAAATAAATTCATTTTGCTTTTATAACAATAAACTGTTTATTAAACATTTTTAAAAATTACTGCTAACACAATAAAACATATCTTACCTCTGATCCACAAAGACAAAAGAGACACAAGAAAACCAAGCAAAATGGGACCATTTGCATGATGAAATTTGATCTCCCTTCCTAGACAAATTCCTCTGGCTGGGATTCTTTTGACTGTCAGCTGTTAGACATGTGTTTAATTTTTAACCATTAGAAAAATATTTTAAAGTGTGTTTAGAAATAAAGTACAGGAGCCTCAACTATTGACTGATAAATCCGATCTCTTCAAAAGGTCCTGCCTTAACTGGTTTTATGGTAAGTGGATGACGAGACAACAGAAGCAGAGCCCTTGAAGTAAATGATTAAAAAGAAGCGCTGGCTTGGGTTACACTTTTCTTTTCTTTGCGCACAGGAGTCCGATCGATGCACCACAGCGGCTCTTCTGATTGCAGGCGTTCAGCTCTGCCAGGTGACAGTGCAAGGTCGATGGTGTTGTCCCACAGCTGTGGGCAGCCCTCCCGCCATTCCCAGGCCTTTCCCAGCCCTCCCGCCATTCCCAGGCCCTTCCCACAGCCGGGCGGGGCCCGCGCTCCGCCATTTACACCCGTGTGCGACAGTGTCGGCCGGCAGCTGCCCCGTCATTTACGGCAGGCAGCCCCGTTTGCGGCAGCGCGGGTGTTTGCGGGCGGGGAGGAAGCACACGTGCAGGTACGGAGGGGACGGAGCCGCCGCCGTGTCCGTGTGTCCGTCCGTGTGTCCGTCCGGCTGTCTGTCTGTCCGTCCGTCCGTCAGCCCTCAGGGAATGGCTCCTGGAGCCGGGGTCCCCGCGTCCCGAGGGCCCTGCGAGGCGCTGCGGGTGCGCGCCCGGTGCGGCCGAGGCCGAGCAGCGCGGCCTCCTGAGGGAAGCTCCTGAGGCTTAACGGGGCCGAGCGGCAGGGTCGGGGCGAGCACGCTCTGGGGGATGAACAGACTGAGAGCAGCCCTGTGAGAAGGACTTGGGGGTGCTGGTGGGTGAGAGGTGGGACATGACCCAGCAATGAGCACCCGTAGCCCTGAGAGCCAAACGTGTCCTGGGCTGCATCCAGAGCAGCATGGGCAGCAGGGAAGGGAGGGGATTCTGCCCCTCTGCTCTGCTCTGCTCTGGTGAGACCCCTCCTGCAGGGCTGCATCAGCTCTGGGGTTCCCAGCACAGAGAAGACGTGGAGCAGATCCAGAGGAGGCCACAGAACTTCTCCTCTGCAGTCAGGCTGAGGGTGGGGATTGTTCAGCCTGGGGAAGAAAAGGCTCTGGAGAGACTTTACAGCAGCCTCCCAGTGCCTGAAGGCAGAGCTCAGGAGGGACTTTTCACAAGGGCACTTAGGGATAGAATAAGAAAAGCTAGTTTTAAACTGAAAGAGGGCAGGTATACGAAGAAGTTCTTTACTGTGAGGGTGGTGAGGCACTGGAGCAGGTTGCCCAGAGAAGCTGTGGATGCTCCATCCCAGGAAGTGTTCAAGGACAGGCTGGATGGGTCTCTGAGCAACCCGTGGAAGGTGTCCCTGCACACAGCATGGGGGTTGGCACTTGGTGACCTTCAGGATCCCTTCCAACCCAAACCATTCTATGATGTTCTCACTTTGTGCTACTTGTCAGCCTTTATACAGATGAGTGACCAAAGTGCTGATCACTGCTAGTCCCTTTTTGCAGTTGGATGTTGCAGTGGATGACATCTTAGGTGGAAACTTCATTTTTCATAGGCCAGCATGATTTTAGTGAGGATTGAAAAGGACGAGCCATGAAATGAAACCAGGCTGACAGGAGACTGTAATTTGTGCAGCAAATCAAATGTGACACATCTCTCATATCTTAAACGACTGATTTTTTTGTTTTGTTCACAATGTAGGAGACAGTAGAGAATGTCTTTTCGTGGAAGAGGAGGTGGAGGAGGAAGAGGAGGTGGAGGAGGAAGAGGAGGTGGCTTTAACCGCGGAGGAGGCGGCGGTGACAGAGGCGGCTTTAACCGTGGCGGGCGAGGTGGCTTCGGACGGGGAGGTGGCAGAGGAGGCTTCAACAGAGGAGGATATGACCAGGGCCCTCCAGAAAGGGTCGTTTGTAAGTTACATGGGCAAACCTTCCTTGTTTAATTTAGGTTGTCTGCTCCAGATCTTTAGCTTGCTTGTTCTTTATTCCAGTGTTGGGAGAGTTCATGCATCCCTGCGAGGATGACATCGTTTGTAAATGTAAAACAGAAGAAAACAAGGTGCCTTATTTCAATGCCCCAGTGTACCTGGATAATAAGGAGCAGATTGGCAAAGTGGACGAAATATTTGGACAGCTGAGAGACTTTGTATCCTTCAAAAAAAACCGTATGACTTACGATATTTGTTTTTTAAAAATTGATTGGGTATGAAATGGGTTTTCTCTAGGATTTTAAAATAGTTCAGGGTTTGGCCACCAGTTATATGTGAGTCTTGCTGCAGCTGCTGGTGTCAGTAGGTGTTTCATTCACATTAAGTGCTTGGCTTTGAGCTTTTCTGATAGGACAGAGAACTTGAAGTCAGTCAGAGATTTTCACTCTTTACCAGCACTGATGATGGGTTTTGGATCCATGGTGGTTCATGTTGTTACTTTTTCTGGCTGACCAAATTTTCTGCTATAGGTTACTAAGCCAGAACAGAGTTGGATCAAGGGCATTGGGGTTTTTTTTGTGCATTAGGGGACGTTGCTCATGCTCCAGCACATTATTTAATTACAAAATGAGTTTACACTAAGATGTCCTGTAGCTCGTTGTCCAGTTTATTACTTAACCCGCCCATAAAAGTGGGATGTGCCAGGACTTCTCTGGCAAAACCCGACACAGAGACACTGGGTACATTCTGTTGTCACTGCCAAATGGACAGAATCCATGACAAAAGCAGGATAGCTGGGGGAGCAACCCTGTAACATGTCAGTTAAGTCTCAGCCTGTGTTGGTTGGTTCAGCACCAGCCGCTATCTGCGTGCATTTTCCACTCCCACATGAAATGTGAAGTAAAATTTACAGGTTTAAATAATTTTTAATTGCAATTGTGATGAAATTGAGCTGAATTTATAAAATACTAATTTAGATAACATCTGAGTGTTCCTTCCATATACTGATCCAGATCAGTTTTTAGTGTTTTATTACTGCAATGCTCCTTAAAGAAACCAACAGTATTTTTCAGTGAAACTGTCTGAGAACATGAAAGCATCTTCGTTTAAAAAAATGCAAAAGGTAAGTCAGTCTCAATAACAGAGTTTTACTGAGTGTCAGCAGTTAGCTAAGTCTAATTTGGCAGCAGATAATAAAAGCTTTGGTAACTTTTTAATAACTTTAAAAGCTGATTGTTCTTTGTAAAAATAGGAATTAAGTTCCTTGTCCTTTTCAGTTTTGTTTGCCCCATTATTTTTTCTTTCTGCCCCACAAGAAAAGATGTAACAAAATCACACAGACATTACATATATTTTAGCAGCTTTTTAATTCTGGGATTTACTTCTTGTGTGCTTTCTCTGTTTGGCTTTTTGCAGAGGACAGTTTGACATAATGGGATAAGACCAAATTGTGGATATTTGTAAAGAGAGATGTTAGTGTGCATTTTAGTCTTGGTATTTTGAAAGCCTAGTGGAGCTCTCTTTCTGCAGTTTTACATTGATCCAGCAAAGCTGCTACCTCTTCAGAGATTTTTGCCAAGGCCCCCTGGAGAAAGAGGTGCTCCGAGAGGAGGTGGTAGAGGAGGACGTGGTGGTGGACGTGGGGGAGGAAGAGGTGGTGGTAGAGGTAAGATCACAAAAATGAAAGCTGCAGAACTTGTTGGAGTTATTTGAGATGCCACAGGTTGCTTTGGTCATTTGTTTTGTGGAGTATCTGTATTTTGTTTTCTAAAGCTGCTTGTGAGTATTTGAATACCAACAGCTGTATTGCAAATGAAAATGTTTGTTTGACTTTATAGAAACGGCAGTGATACCTTTCAAGTGGTGAGACTGGCTAAATAACAGCTCCAAAGCATAGGGAGGAGAGAGTGCTGATTTATAACAAAGACAGAAAGCTTTTGGAACATCACCTGTGATGTACTCTTCAATTAAAGCTGAAGTTTATTTTTTCTTATATCACAGCTTCTTGCCTCTTTTCCATACCCTGCCCTTTTGCAGCAAGACACAAGTGTTTCAAAGTGGTTTGGTTTGTTTTAACGTTCCATTGAGTTGTAATTAATAGATAACAATTACTAATAGTTGTAATGAATTGCTGGTTAATATATGTAGTTCATTTTTTGCTCTTGTGAAAGAAGTTAATGGTTAGGTCTATTTAGTATTTTGGCCATGGTATATCAGATATTAAGCCACACCTAAAATGCTCCAGATGGTCCCTAAAAGAAACAAGGTACAAGTAATTGACCTGGTAACTGTCTGGAAATGGACATTTTCTGGTTTTTTTGTTGTTGTTCATTTCAGAAGCTGTCATTGAAATAAGTTGTTGTGCATAACCAAGAATTTACATGCTCCTCAAAGAGTGATTTCTTTCTTTTGTTTAGGAGGATTCGGAGGAGGCAGAGGTGGAGGAAGAGGAGGAGGATTCAGGGGAGGTAGAGGTGGAGGAGGAGGAGGATTCAGAGGAGGAAGAGGTGGTGGAGGAGGCTTTCGGGGTGAGTGTGTGGTTTTTACCTTCCAGTAATAAGAATAGCTCCTAAAAAAAAAAAAGCTTGTAAATATAAAAAAGCTTGTAAATATCAAAATAATTTAAAGCTTGTAAGTATTAAACAATGTTGTGATTTTTAATGTCCTATGGATGCTTATACTTCTATGCAAGAGATTTCTGTGCATCCTGGTAGTTTAAACTGAAGCACAGTACTCTGCATTTGTTGATGCATGTGTAAAACCATGTTTGTTTTTCACGTTTTATTCTATCAACTCATTCAATGTTATGTATCGAATTTGCTTTAAACACAACTAAGATAAGAATTGTTTGATGTATTTTTCTTTTCTCTTAAAATAGGAAGAGGACATTAAAAATGGAGCCATGAGTATCTCCTCAGTGTCTTATGTCATCTGCAGAAGCAAAGAACCATGGAAAATTTTTGTAAAGGACCCTGAAAATCTTTTTATAAAGAACTTGAAGCTACGAATGACAATTATTTTTACACTTAATGACTGTTGATGGACACATGAGGAGAGTATAGGCCCAGGCGAAGAGCTGAAGACTTCTCAAAATACGTGTAAACTTTTCTAACTCAGCCACGGTTGGATGTTATTCTTAAACTGTTTGTTTCTGACAAGCAGTGCAGTCAATGCTTAACCCCATGCTGGAGTTTGGAGTAAACAGTCAGTTGAAATGGGTTTTCAAAAGACCCTACAGGTTCACTGCATGCACATACTTCAGTGTGAGCCTGACTGATCTCTGTACATGACTGATCCCTGGTTCTCATCCGTTTATATTGAATCTTCTGGGCTGCTCTGAAATGGACATGCTGTTTAAACAACCTTTGTGAACCTTTTTTGATAAATTAAATTTCAAACTTTTGTGTTGGTAATTTTTTAAATGCATAATAATGTATGAGAGAATACAGCAGAGTATATTTTGTATGTTTTTTTAATATAAATGTTAATGAAAGCCAAAGGCATTAAGACATTGTTTTCTTAGAAGCTGCTGTGTAATGAACAAGACAATGTTAATACTATACTTCAGTTATCTAATGGTATCTAATTACACTGATATTAAAATGCTAAGGGTTTTTAATTGGCCCTGTATCCCCCCTTACCCTGTTTCGCTTGAAGTTTTGATGTCCTGGAACTGCCCCTCTGTGGTGCCCTGGGTTTGTGTGGAGCTGAGATTAAGTAGCCATCATCGGGCTCCTCTGCACACAGTGCTTTCAGTTATGTATTGCTGAGAAAGGCATGACAAAGTTGCAGGAGTCTTTGGTCTCTAACTGGATGCATAATGAGGATTGTTGGAAAGAAATTGGAAAGAAAGTGACTGCGTCCTCCTAAGGATGGAGGAGACAAGGGTGCCTCTCTGCTCTGGCGCTTGGGAAATAAAATAGGTGAAAATAGAACTTCCCTGATTTCTTTCAGCAGGAGCCAGGAGTCTGTTCACAGACTCCTACCAAGCACTTTTGAAAAGGGGTCTGTAGAATAATGTATGTGCAAGTATTTTGAACAGGTTGTTCGGTGTGAAAAAAGTTCCTTTCAGAATTGATTGCGCTGTTGCACTTTTTAATTGATGAATGCAGTAACAGGCAATTTAATTGTTAGCCTTCTGCTTAACAAAGGCAACAGGTAATTTTTCAGTACCAGGACTGAGCAGTTACTGCATGTTTTAACACATATGACCATTGCTTTTAATAATGTCAAACAAAACTTGAAAGAGTGGAAAAACAAAGGGTAAAGAATTCATTTAAATGTAAATAGGTGCTGCAAAGGATAATAGATAAAAATATTTTTCAGCTTAAAAAACCAAAACACAGAACATGGAATTTCTGCTAGGTCTGCTTTTGTGAGAAGCTGAGTCTACTCTTAAACCCAGGAAATGAGGGATTGCAGGTTTTTTTCCTGGTATTGCTGCAAGCCTAGATTTAGCCAGGTCAGGTAAATCCAGAACTGTGAGAATGATGAGGCTTTTGTTGCTGTGCATTGCTAGGCCTAAGTGCCTCAGGGTTCTGACTTGAGGCTTTATAAAATTGCCTTTTATCTAAATTCTTTGCAAGGAATTGCATTTTGGGCATTCCACTTTGCAGCTGAACACCTGCAGTGTCCATACTTCTGTCATGCTTGCAGCTGGATCCTCTGCTGCTGTGCTGGGTTTCTTCACTGATGCTTCAGTAGTGGGCAGCTGGCCTGGGTACTCTTTCCTTATTGTTCTGACTTTGGAAGACTAACAACACAGTTGTCACTCTCACACCCAAGTTCGTGCTGCTCTTTGCTGTTCCTTAGGGACGTGCTTTTTGCCAGGGTGTCGGGAGGCTCCTGCCACGACCTGTGAAGTGCCGGGTGTGGCAGGCAGCGTTGGCTGCCGGAGCAGGCGAGTGTGCCGAGTCTCTCAGCAGATGGAGCAGTGAGTCAGCCCAAGGCACTGCAAGGGCAAAGAAAGGCTTTGAGCTCTGTGTGCAGAGGGGCTAAACAGCAACATCCACTGCAGCTCTGGAGGAAGGATTGGCCTCTTGGTTATAGGGAAGGGATTGCAGTCCCCATGGAGAAATGCATGAGGAGCATTATGGCATGGCCTGCGCATAGAAACAATGCTGGATGGATTTTATGCAAATATCCAGAGATATCTTAGGTCTCCGTGGAGGTTGTAGGATGTTCTTAGGATGGAAGAACGTATAAGGAAACTGTCTGGATGTGTTTGCCACATGCTGATGCTTTTTTTTCCTTCTTCATTCTGGGGAAGGAGGGTATTTGCAAGGCACATTAAGTTCTTTTTCTGGATTGCCTTTTCAGTGCCATGGTGTGACCTTGCCCTCCTGATACAAGTAAGATGCTAACAGTAATAGATGCAAGTTCAGTCTCAAAAAAATTGTCTGCAGTGATGAAATAAGACAGAGGTTCTCTGATTTTATATGACACCTTTCTCTCAGTCTTGAACTTCAAATTCTAGCTGTGAGTCTGTCACAGTGCTCCTGATCCTAGTAAGTGAAATGTTCTGGTTTTATTTATGTGCATACAGATACTCTGCTACTGCTGTGGAGAATAGGAGAGGGGCTCACAGGTACTGTGACAGAAATAGGTATGTTGGCAGAAATGGCAAATTTCAAGTGGTTGTAGTGCCTGGGGAAGAAAAGTCACAGTGCAGTCTGAAGTGAGGGGAGTGGGGATAAGGTGTTAGTGTAGGCTCTGGATGACAATTTGGTGTTCCCTGTGTTCATCCCATTCATATTTGTTCATTAAAAAAACCCATAGCTATTGTGTGATGTATGGCAAGTAAAAATCTCAGTGGGGTCATGCATTTTTCAGGACTGTCAGCTGAAAATCTTTATGGAGCAAAATGTTTCTAACCAACAGTTTAAGTCTAGTAAAAGTATTTGCAAACAAGGAGAAAGAGGTAAGTTATTAATTTGTTTTCCTTGGGGTTTAAACCATTTGCATCCGTCTGGGAAAAGATTGAAGGGACGTTTTGCCTTAGAGGGCCCTCCAGCGGTGGAGGGGGTGGTAAATGTGGGAGGGGTTGGGTTCGGGATGGGTTTCTAGCCGGGTTACTGATAGAAATAGGAAGAGTTTGGTTTCCAGTTTATTTATTTTTTAACGCAAAAGGTACGTTTCTCTACTCACATAATTCATGCATTGATATATATTTTACACATAACTGAAAGCAGCTTACTAAACCTCAGATTGGATTGCCCCACATATATATAGAGATACATGCAAATTGAAGAATGGATTAAATAGAAGTTACATTTTGCTACTGATCTGCAACAAGTGGGAAGGAAAATCATTACTTGACTTTATAAAGTGCCCCTCTTACCCCTGTAATGCTATGTTATTGGAGGATAAAAACTGCCTGAGGTTTTGGATTTTATATTCTTATACCGGTATTAATAAGAAATGTGGTAAGACGTATTTTATCTGCCTTAGAAGCTGTGGATTATTTTTATACTTCAATATTTAATTTATTGTTTTACACTTTTGACTTTATTTTATGAACTACAGTGCTGCAGAAAAAAATATTTTTTATGATGTCTGCCTTTAGATTTGACTTTTCTCTGTCAATTCTAGATGCTGTAAAATTTGAGTCAAATTTGAGAAGACACAGAAACAATTGGTACATAGGAGGGACTGCATGTATTGGGAAGTTGTATTAAATCAACAAGTATAAAATTTATTTTTTTAAATGCTGTTGTCCATCTGGAATCCTATCTAAATAAAAATAGCAATGGTTTGCTTTTTTGAGATATTCAGCACTGCAAGCTCTGACTTCTGTGGAAGCTGCAAGATCTGAGGTGCTTTTGGCAATCTTGCCAAAGTCTCAGCAGAGGAAAGCAAAGACATCAAGTTATTGCCATGCCTTTATCTTCCAGGGCAGGACAGTGTTGCACGAGGAAAGTGGCTTCATTGCCAAACAGATCGTCTTTCCTTTCAGAGCCCTCCCACCCTGTTCCTGCCTAATCCTCTCCTGACAGGAAAAATACTGTACTAATGCAAATACCCTGAGAGCTGTGAGTGTAGATGTGGGGCATTGAAGAAAACGTTTGCTCGTAGGACTGTGACACGAGATCGTCTGTAGTAATGATGACTGAATGCTGTGACTGCACAAGTTCATATAAAAATGTTCTTACCTTTATATTCAAAAGAAAGATGCAGGATGTTTCTTTGGAGAACTGAGGAGTGGGAGGGAACGCTCTATGAGTATTTCACAGGTTGGGGAAGAGAGAGCTCTTCAGGTGTATTTTCTATGGGATGACTGTATTCCTGTGTCACTGCACCCAGCCTGGGACCTGCTTGACCTACCTGTGAACCACATACAACTGAAGAACCACTGGTGCTCATCTTTGTCACTTTTACACCCAGTATGAATACTGAAGAACTGTATGAAGCAGAATTTAGGGGGTACAGCTGCTTTCTGATATGCTGTGTAAATCCTTTGGGCAAGGACTTATTGTGGCTCTTATTTATGCAGGGTTTTTAAAAAGTCTTTGCTTTGATGTGCAGGTACCTCATCATTGGAGGGAAAGAAATCCTGAGCTTTTGCTGCTCAGATCTTTGAAAAGTGCTCAGTTAAGATACTTTGGAAAATTTGCCCAAAGTAAGCTTACATGTATTGTTTTTAGGAGAGGGAGCCATATTCAACAACCATTTTCTATAGACCAGGCTATTTTAGAAATGTAGCAACTGAATTTTCTGAATGTCATGCTTCACTTAGGAAAATACTGGAATGTATTTTTCTTGTGTCTTTGTCCAAGAGTTTAAATCAAACAAAGAACCTTGAAGAAGTAAGTCTTTAAAGATTTGAAGGGATGGGCTTTGGAGTAAATGTATCCTGTTTTTAAGGAAACTGACATTTGTCTCTTCGTGTTTTACTGCAGGTTTTTGTGCTTTCATGATGATGGGAATTAGTTCCAAGCCAGGCTGATGATTGATTGAACTTAGTCAACTTTTGTTGAGGTTTCCAAAGCATTACACAAGAGGTTTGAGGGGAAAAAGTTTGGGGGCATGTGACAGTTAATCTCATTAGCAGTAAGAATGAAGTTTAAGCATGCTGTTCAAAATTTACTCAGTTCTGTGCTGCTCTTTGTTTTAATTAACAATCTCCTGCATAGATTGGGAGCGTAAACTTCTTTCCACTTTAGTCCAATTAAATCATGCTTGGAAGCTGTCAGTGGTGGGGGGAACTCCTCCCTACTCTCCCTCTTTTAATTGTTCAGTGAGTCTGTTGAATTATGAAAGAATTTGCTTGACAGGGTTTTGTAGTGTTTCGTCTTCTTGATGAATTATTTCAGAAGATAGACAAAAGTCTTTTGTTGAAAATGCATTGGAATGACTCATCCAATTCCTCAGAAAGTGACAATGAAGCTCATTCAGCCTTCACACAGACTGAACACAACATAGTTGCAGCTTATTTAATAACAGCAGGTATGGGCATTGGCAAATTGTTGCATAACTTTTTAAAATAGAATATGTAGATTTGAATGCTCATTTTGTACAGTAATAGTGATGGTATTTCATTTTGTTTTAGACAGCTGTCTGATGGCTTTTCTCCATGTTTACTGACAAGTTAGCAATCAGCTGCCTGACTGAAAGATGCAGAAACATCTGAAGTGTGTAGAATCTAAGTTTTCTGCTCTATATTTGAAAGCAGCGTTGTGTCTCAAAAAATACATTTTGTTGATATGTAATTATAGAAGAGAGTGAGAATTAGTTTCTGCCAGCTTGCAAAATAGATAAAAATAGGGCATAGCTGTCACATCTTGCATTTTTCTGTGATGTGCTTGAAGCTATCTTGAGATTTCTCCTGGGCCACATGTTTGTAGTAATATATGTGTAGTCTGAGCATGTGAGCGGGTGTCTGTTAGGGGGATGTAAGGGGAAGGGTTGGAATGTGACTTAGAGGGAGGGAACTGGTCATTAATCAGAGAAGAGCAGATTCCAGCTGCAGCTGTATTTTTCACCAATGACACACGTTAGAAAAGCACGCTGTGAGGCTTCACATCGTGTTTGTTCCCTGTGACTGCAGTGGTCTTTGGATAAACTTGAATGATTATAGAGCTATTTTTATTCTCCCCTTAAAAACTTTCTCATTGTATAACTACAACTTCTTCAGTAGTGCTTTCCTGGAGCATTGAGTGCCACAGTAATGAAATATCCATCTAACCAAAACTGAAACCTACTGTGTTTAAAAATAGGCCTTTTATACCTTTATTGTGGAAAATCAAATCAGTTTAGTCTTTATTAATTGACTGTACCACAAATTCTTCCATGTTGTAGTTAGATTTTGAAATACTTTAAAGTATGAATGTATTTTACATTTATATGAAATAGTATTGCTGATGGTTGCAGTTTATTTAGCATATATGTCTGAAGTGGTGAGTATCAAATTGCAGTTCTTGAAAAGTGGGTATTTTTGAGACAAGTACAATAAGAAGCAGTAGGCTTCTTAAGAAGCTGTAGAGATAAATAATGGTCAAGTATTGGAAGCCTAGATATACTTCTTATATTTTTATTAAAATTGATGATGTAGTATGTAACAAGATGATATTTTCAGAAAGTTTTGACCATCTGGTGTTCAGGATCAAAGCTATCATTGGTGATCATAGGGTATCAATGGAATTAGCCAGAATCAAGCCAGCTCTTCTTTCTTAATCCTGCATTGAAATTAAATGTTTTGGGGGGAAAAAAGTTGGATTTGCGGTTTTAGTTTTTTTCTCATTTTTTAAATTTCAAATTACGGTTGGGGGAGTCTAATAAATCTTTACTTTCTTAATGAGAAATGTTTTTGACAATGAAGTCCATAAAATATTTGAAAGTACGATTGATTGCTTTGCAAAAGCCTTACTGCAGGAAATTTCACATCTGGAAGATTTAAGCCTTGTTAATAAGCAGAAGAATAAGGATGAAGTCTGGGTACAGTGTTCATCATTATGCCTCTCTTTAAAAGATTTAAGTGTTTCTCTCTTGTTTTCTGAGAAGGAGGTAATTGTTAAGCATTACACTGGTCAGTGTGTTCATTTTTGTAATGACTACAGGGATACTTGGGCTGCAGCAAGCTGTGCTGCCTCATGCATGTCTTTCTGCTTATGGTGATGAAATGCTCTGGTATAATTTTAAAATGCTAGCTGGAAAGGTAAATTCCATGTTATACATATATCTGATTTTGTTTTTACTTTGATGCTGCTACCCAACATTGCCGTGTCCCACCCTAAACGATGTCCCTAAGCACCATATCTACACATTCCAAGGGATGGCAAGCCAAGCACTTTCTCAGGCAGCCTGTTCCAGTGCTTGATAACTCTTTCAGTGGAGAAATTTTTCCTAATATCCAAAAGTGCTCTTCCCTGGTGAGGCCATTTCCTCTCATCCTATTGCTTATTCCTTGGGAAAAGAGACTGACCCCCACCTGGCTTCACCTTCCTTCCAGGTGGTTGTAGAGAACAATAAGGTCACCTTGACCCTCCTTTTCTCCAGGCTGAACAAACCCCAGCTCCCTCAGCTGCTTCTCATAAGATTTGTGCTCCAGCACTTTGACCACCTTCAATGTTCTTTAAATGGGCACTGCTTAACTGCTGCCTGGAGAAACTTCATTCATCTGCTTGACCTGTACCTCAGAAACAGAGAAGAGATCATTTCTTGTATCTACATGCTTTTCCTCACTTTGTTCAAGATGGAATCCATCTTCTGTCTTATATTTTGTTCCTCAAAACATGCTTTTTTTGCTCTATTATTAATTTATTTTAGTGATACTAACATTTTTAATGAATATAGGTTCCTCCTTATTTTTCATTGCCTCTCTTCTCCCTTACTTTTAAGACTGGACTCTAAATTATTAAATTTAAGTGTGTCAAGAAGGATCTTTTCTTTACCCAGAGGATATGAGTTTACAGTCCTGTTGTATGTCTGATTTCATTATTGGTAGCTGTAATATCTGTTAAAACATGCCCCATAAGAAGCCTGCATTATTAAACTTGTAATTCTCCTTTGCTCCCTCTCTCCCAAGAGATTACATGCTATCCATGCTATCTGTCAACAGGAGAGCTGGCAGAACTGGCACTGCAAGTGGTTTTGTTTTACTATGGTGTTCATTTCAGGTCAGATCCTCAGCTCCTTGTTTATTTAAATTTTAGGAGCACATAGGATGAGTGTCATTCCTGAAATGTGTGAGTATATGAATGTGATAGATGATGGCATCTGTGTGGCCAAAAGGTGTTGGACCTCTAACAGGAGACCTGCACCTGAGAACAGACATCCTTGGTGGTGTTAAAAGAGAGATAGCTGAGGGTTAATTATGATTTTGCCTCATTTGATTTTAAAATTACTGAATCTCAGGGGTGGGCAGGGGCCTTCTGCTAGATGAGGTGCATGAGGTTTTTTTTCCAGCACTTTTTTTTTGCCAGTCACCAACCTACATTCTTCTTTACCATGGAGGTCAGCACTTTACTTGGTGGCCAGAGTGTTTGGAGCGTAATCCTAGATGTGCTTGAATTTCTGCTCTGCTTGTTGTCATTGCATCGAAAGTTTGGCAAATGCTCCACTGTTGGTGCTTACTGAATCCATGTGAAGGTTACCTAATTGGAAAAGCTTTCTTTCTCCTTTTCAGGTGTCTACCCTCTTTACAAACTTGCACTTGACTAAAAAGAAATCTTTTTTGGGCCTTGCATATTACAATAGGCTACATTTTCTTCTGCATGTGTATTACTGGCTGGCACGTACCTTTTGTAAAGTTTTCCTTTTTCTGTTTTTACAGGAGTGATAAGCATTTTCAGTAACATTGTTGTGTTAGGCATCTTTGTTAAGTACAAAGAGCTTCGGACAGCAACCAACGCAATTATTATCAACTTGGCTTTTACTGATATTGGTGTTAGTGGCATTGGTTACCCCATGTCTGCTGCCTCAGACCTGCATGGAAGCTGGAAATTTGGATATACCGGATGCCAGGTATTGCAGTTCAGTCAGAGAGAAAGTTTTAGCACTTAAAAGCAAACTGAGAAATAAGTAATGGCTCTACCTCGTGTTAAAAATAACAGAGATAAGGTGGAGAAGCAGAATTTCACTCTGGATCTAAAGCTTATCTGTCATGTCAGGAGTTTCTGGAGACAGTATTTTGTGTGAATTTCACTTCAAGCTTATATTTACAATCTGAAAACATTAAAGTGTAACCTTGTATCTATCAACTAGACATTTAAAAATAGCTTTTAAAAGGCTTACAAAATCAAATCCTGAAATGAAGATGGTTATCGTAGCCCAGGCACATTTGATTATTTTGCTGATAGGTTAAAAACTTTGATTGTGGCTAGTGTTTTGATGGTGAGCTTGACAGATCTTGGCAAGTTCTGCTTGGCAAATGCATGTCCTTTTTGGATGAGATGAAGAATACCCAAAGTGAAGGCCTCAGGCTTTTGATTAAAGATCTGCATTAAGACCTGCCTATTTTTAAGAATAGACTGACTGAAAAACATACTTCCATGGCAGGGAGATGGCAGCCTTTGCTCACTGTGTAAAAATGAAGCCTGAGTGGGTAAATCAGTGGGCCACATCTGTGAAATCATCACAACAGATCAAAGACTGATAATTCAGAACCTCACATTTGCAAAAGCTGTAACTTTCTGATGGACCAAATGCTCTTCAGGTTTCCTTAACATATATTAAAATCATGAAATAAACCCCTCCAAACTCTGAATCTCAAAATTTACTTATTGAAGACAGTGTTTCTTTGATTTTTGAGACTGCTGTCTTTAAGATTTCTAATGTGCACACAGCAGGTGCTTTTGAAATGTTTACTTTTTAATGAGCCACCTTCAAACTGCCTGCATTGCATTAAGACCTTGCTTATGGAAGAGAACTCTGGCTGAATTGTGTTGATTCAGTACACAGATTTGTGTTTGCATCTTGGAAGGATTTCTCAGAAATTATTTTCTTGCTTGTTTTCATTTCAGATCTATGCTGCCTTAAATATCTTTTTCGGGATGGCGAGTATTGGTTTGCTGACTGTTGTTGCCATTGATCGTTACCTGACCATCTGCAGGCCTGATATAGGTACTGACTTAGGGTCAAAACTCAGTCACTGTTGGCAGGAATACAATTCTGATTTGATTGTATTGTTTCCTCATGAATGAATCCATAGTTACAGCACTGGGCAGAACTTGAACCTGGTTAAGTAAGTTACCTATTTGGCATACTGCTCATTAAAGTGCAAAATTCATCATTAATTACTCTGTTTATAAATTGTGTTTTTATGGCCATTTTCAGTCTTTAGAGGGTCACATCCATACAGAGAAGCACACAAAAAGCCTCTGGCTGTGTGAGGTTTTGACCTCTGTTGTGTTAACACCACCCTGGGTGTTTTTCTCTCCTCTGTTGCAGCTGTGTTGAAAGAGTTAATTCCTCCCCTGCAATCTTCCAAAGATGCACTTGTTGCATAATAAGGTTCTGGTGTGGGGCTGGGATCAGGTATTACCTGTATGCTGAGTTGGAATGGGTGATGGTGCTCAAGTGGCTTTAAAGGCTGCAAGGACTGAGATGTCAGTCAGCAGAACGAAACATGCACACTACTGTATTTGGGACTGCCAGCCTTGGAAAAGCTCTTAATTAACTCATTATGTGCTTGCTGGAAGCCACTTGTGGCTCTAGTTTGCCACTGGGAGGAAGCAGCAGATGAGAGCCCTTGTGCCTGTCTGTGCTTGGCTGCAGGAAGAAGAATGACCACGCGCAGCTATGCCACCCTCATCCTTGCTGCTTGGATAAATGCGCTCTTCTGGTCTTCCATGCCCACTGCAGGCTGGGCCAGCTACGCTCCCGATCCCACTGGAGCAACCTGCACGGTCAATTGGAGGAAAAATGATGCGTAAGATTGCCCCTCATGCTTTCTTTTCACTTGTTTCATTCGCCGCTGTAGAAGCGTTACTTCTTTCTGAAGCACGAAGCAAAATTTTTAACAAGAATTAAAAAAAATAGAAATAACATAGCAAAAATCATAAATCTAGCAAAAAAGCCCATAGGAGTTGAGATATGCTTCAAAACTTCAATACTTGTGGTTTCTAATGAAAAAAAAAAAGCTAAAGAACATTTTACTTACTATTTTAAAGCTTGTTACAAAATGTCATAATCAAATCAAAATGCCAAATTCTTCGGTAACTTTTCCTGAATGGCTATTTGTAAGTTACTCTGTTTTGTTTTTCTGTCTTATCAGGTCCTTTATTTCCTACACAATGAGTGTAATTGCTGTTAATTTTGTTGTGCCCTTAACAGTCATGTTTTACTGTTATTACAATGTTTCCCGGACAATGAAACAATATGCCAGCAGTAACTGCCTGGAGAGCATTAACATAGATTGGTCAGACCAAGTAGATGTGACAAAGGTAAATGAGTGCATGTTTTGTTTTAAGCATACTCTTTGTGTTAAAGTCCTATTGGCCAAGGAATGGTGCAGCCTTTTAAGCATTTTGGTTTCCTACACTCATCCTTTTCTTTTATACTAAATATTAGCTGATACTGAACCTTGGTGCAAACTC
This sequence comes from Dicaeum eximium, assembly GCA_013396995.1. Classification (NCBI taxonomy): domain Eukaryota; kingdom Metazoa; phylum Chordata; class Aves; order Passeriformes; family Dicaeidae; genus Dicaeum; species Dicaeum eximium. The sequence goes on along the minus strand of VWZP01001457.1, from coordinate 1,110,110 downwards.
TTAGCTTGACTTTCACATTAGATTCTTTATTTTTGGTCTAATACCCTTTCCAGATGATTAGCTACTTTGAAGGCTGGGGACATTGTGAATTTTCCTTGCCTCTCTCCTCTCTCATCACTTAGAAATGTACCTCCAAGGTGCCCTAGGAGAACTTTTAGTCTATCTGCAGAGTCCTTGGGCTTCCTGCTTGGTTCACAGATGTGTCTGGTCTGAAATGGATTGGTCAACTCTCATTTGAACTCATGGCCTAGGAATCAGAGTGCATTTCCAGCTGTGTAATTCCAATCCCTTGCTCTTTTCAGTCTGTTGAGCTTATCTCTTATGTAAGCAGTAGCAAATGAGAGTTGTGGCATGAGATGATATATCCTGCCTGGGAGGTTGACATTCTTTTAATGTATGAAAGTCCTTGAGAAATCTTGAAGTTCACCAGCTCCTTTGATTTTGTGTAAAGATGTGATTTATGGTTGGGCATGGTGAAAAAGTGAGAGAGAATTGGACAGAAGAGTATGTACCTATGTTTTTGAATTACTTATCAGTGCAAACAGCATTCCTTGGAAAACTTTCTCATTGCTAAGTTCTGAAGAATAGTATTTTTACCTAAAAAGAGTAATTTGAGTGTTTTACTTTTGTGAAGAACTTTCAGAATACTTGAAACTGAGGATTCAGTTAAAAATTTAGACTTGTGTCTGTGAAGAAAATGCATTTTTCCTATTTTGCAGCTGAAGACACTAAGTTATAATTTAAAAAAAGAGAAAAAAATTAATTCTTTGGAGTTAAGCAATATCCTTCTTTAGAACTGGACTGCTATCTGCTTTTTGCAGATTAGCATCCTCTAAGCTTTCTATGCACCAAACTTCTAAATGAAAGGGCTCCTTCTTACATTTTGGTATTGTGTTTGCATTTAAATAGGGATCTTCTGTGAGAGTCACTGCTTGTGTATCGATTGTGCTCTAGAGCTGCTCATACAAAGTAGCTGTTTACTTCTTGTTTCTCATTTAGTTCATCTCTGAAAGACTAACTAGGTGTGTAGGTGAGCAGCACTAGGGAATCCCATGTGTATGCAGCCCTGCAGTTTTGGCTGTTTTTCTAGTAGTTTGTTTTGTCCTCTTGGTTCATTTGAGATTTCCATTCCAGTTTCCACTAGTGATTCATGTCCCTGACAATAGCCAGAGAAGTCTGTCTCAGTTGATAACCTCTCCTACCTTCTACTAGCCCCAGTTTGTCATGTCCAGGTCTGGCTGTGGCATGGCATGTCCTGTGTGAGCCCCAACCTGCCTGGGTTGTTCCCTAATTAAATATTTGGATTAAATTTTTGTCTCTGTTCATATTTATTGTTCGTAATAGCATCCCAGAGTGACTTGTTATGGGGGTCATAATTCATGTGCGAAGTCCTCTCTGGTAATTTAAACTCCTGATGGAGTTTAGCATATGAGTATTGCTGATTTTGAAGGAATATTGTATGTAATGAAATTACACCATGACAAACACATGGCAGTGAGGTGTGCTGTTAAATCCCCAAAGCAAGATTTCAGTGTAAACTGTCAAAATGTGTCAGGTGTGCTTGTTTATATATTATTTCATTCAGGATAGCTCTGCTTTCCCTAGGTGTATGTGCTTTTGTTATGAGGTTTTGTTGTGAGGCCTTCATCTTGAGGTAATACTGGTTATGTGTCTGTTCCTCTCGTTTTACAGATGTCTGTTGTGATGATTATCATGTTCTTGGTGGCATGGTCTCCATATTCTATCGTGTGTTTGTGGTCTTCCTTTGGAGACCCAAAGAAAATTTCTCCTGCAATGGCCATCATAGCTCCTCTCTTCGCAAAATCTTCCACATTCTATAATCCCTGCATTTATGTCATTGCAAACAAAAAGTAAGTGTTCTGAAATTTGTACCAGTCTATTTCATGATTTTAGCATAGCATCTGAGTCTAGAAGGATCACCTGTAAAATATAGCAAGCTGATTAGTGAAGAGCAAAGATGACCTTTTGGGCAAGAAAGCCTAAAATGAATTGTTATGATCATCATCAGAACATCCTAAATTGATACATATTTTGAGAACATATTAACATAGCTTTTGAAAGTCCCATTTGTATTCTCTCAAGGGGATTCAGTATGGAATTTGGGTTGCATCAGTAGTAGACTGGTTTTAGTGACTGTGGCTCAAGAGTGTGCATCTTAGTGACATGTAACTTGTGTAAATTTTCTTGTTTGATTTGGGATGTGTCATATTCTGATGGATTAGGGTGGATTGACCCTTTTCATTAAAGTAAATAGGTTAAGCCTATTCTGATTTGAGCAAGCGTAACAAATGCTCTAATCAAGCCAGTGCCTCTGATTGAGGACTGTTTTGCAAAGAGGCATTCTTCCTGTCTCTGCTACCAACCTTCAAGCACACCCTGTGATCTCTGCCTAGGTGAACATACCTGCTGAGTCAATGGAAAAACATCTGTCTGTTTTTCCCATTCAGTGAGTTCATCTTTGTTGTGGCTATACGCTCTCCTGGGACAAACAAAAGCTGCTGTGATCCCTATGTAAGAAATGAAATTAGTTTTACACTCTGGTACCTGGAAGTTAAAAAGACCAAGGTCCTTTTGAACTCCAAATACATGTTTTTTTGTTAAGTACATTCTACTAAAATTGAAAACTATTGCAATAGTTAGGACCACGTTACCAAATTTTTCCCTTCTGTTTGATTCTCCAGCTAATGATGTTCCTGTTTTCCCTTTCTTGCCCTTGGCAGGTTTCGGAGGGCGATCCTGGCCATGGTGCGGTGCCAGACAAGACAAGAGATAACCATAAACAATGCTTTGCCCATGAGTGTCTCTCAAAGTGCACTGACAGCACAGAACTCCAGCCATTTGCCTGCATGAGTTACCTGGAAAGGAGTGAAATCTGGGTTCAAGTCAATTAATCTTTTGGACAATTTCGTTTTGAATAATAATCTTTCCCAGCTAGCTGTTTTGTGTTAGTCACAGTCATCTTTTTAGAGAAGTTAAGGAGACAAAACCTGCCAAGACTAGTTTTTGAGAGTGAGGTTTATTGGTCCAGTATGTCTGTCCCAAACAAAAAAGGGTAGCAAAGTGGCCACTGTGGCTCTCACAGAGTTAAACAAGGTGACAGAGGGGCCAGGAAAAACTGAAGTGTGAAGTTTTTAGGTTCAGTAACCCCAGATTTTTCATATGGATTAATTCCTTTCATGAAGTACTTTCCACCAGCTTCCCTTGAAAGTTTTCCAGACTTCAAATATTCTGGATACTCCCCTATGGCTGTGTATGTCCCTACCAAGTGTCCATGTTGATATGCTTTGCAAAGTTCTGTTTCTCTTAATATGTTAGGGTGTCAAAATATCTACACTGACCCCATGGAATTTTGTAGTAGGTTTTGGGTATTTGAAGGAATTTCAGCATATCTAAAGTATTTTTAAAAATTTGACAGGCAGAACCAAATTAATTTGTATTAAAGACAGCTTTTGTTTTGTAAGTAGCATGTTTCTAGTGCTTGTGACTGCACAGCAAACCCTGAAAATGTGACAAAATGTACCCTAAACCTTCACACTTGGGAGGCACATAAAACTGAGTAAATATTTATGGTAATTTCTCATTATTTCCAAGTTAATATTATGTTTATGTAGGTCTCATGTTTAATTTTCAAGAAATACCTTTGTCAGTATGAGCAACGGATTTATTCAGGGTGAAAAAAATGACTGTATAGATTTAGCTTCAACTATTATGTGTGTGCATATGCAGTTTGCAGTGTAAAACTTATTTAAACTATACATGTATTTTTTGCAAACCCCTGTTTTTACAGGATTTTTTAAAAGCTCTGGAATCTAGGCTTCTAGTAATTTGCCATTTTCAGTATTAAAGAAAATGCCATGCAATATCCTCGTGGTGTACTAGATTTCCTTCAGGAACCTTGGAACATTTTATAGACAGTGTAATACATGCACTGCCTCTTAGGAGAAGAAAAGAGGTATTTTATTACACACTAACTTTGCAATCTGCATACTAAAACAGCCTTGGAACATGGTTGGCTGTGATTTGAAGCAGAGTGTGCTCTGAGGGAGTAAAGAACGAGCTGGTTTAACTGATGGCATTCAGGATACGTTTGAAGGTTAAGCAACTACAGATCTCGGCTAATCTGCTGTAATCTGCTGTTACTAAATGGATGGCTACATTCACATTTGTAGCACACTGCACATGAGTGCCTGGGAATAAAGCTGGCTCATTTCTTCATGTCAGTTCTTCTGGGAGGAAGCCATGTATCTGTTTATTTGCTCCTACCTCGTAATGAGTTTTTTTGAAGAGGTTCATGGCTTTTGTCCTTCACAATGCACTTGTGTTTACCATGGCAGAAGTGATGGCACTGGAACAAGGTACATATTTTATTATTTGTTATATAGGGCAATTTATAAGGAAAAGGGGTTGAAGAAATTGGAGATAACCTTCTCAGATATTGCAAATTATTTCTAGCATAGTTGCAATGAAGGCATATTTTGCATTAGTGTTCTATGGCTAGCAGCATTCCTGAACAGGAGCAGATGGTGATTATGGCTTTGTACTTAGCAGATAGCTACTCTAAATCTTCATTTTTTGCAGGAGGCAATTTCTTTCTGCTCCATGACATTCCTACTACTGCAATGTCCTTTCTATTTCTACAAACTAGTTAACTAGTATAAGGTGATTCTGGTTTAAATAAATACAGGACTTTCTTTTTTTTTTTAATCTGCAGTAAATAATTAAATTTTTGATAGTAGGGAGGCTAATTTGAAATGTGGTCACCTGGTATCGTCATGTCAATTTTAGGAGATACTCTTTGTCATTGCTATTTATTGTCACAGGCTTTCTGGTATAAAGCTGCATGTGGAAAAAGTAAAATAGAGGAATAATCTAGAGAAAAAGGGGAGAAAATTAAGGACTTACTTATGGAAGGCAGGGGAATCTTCAAACTAGTATGTGCAAACAATATACCCCAAAGAAATTGTTTCCTGAAATCAAATAACTGAAAATGCTGAGAAATCCCATTTCACTGAAATCACTGTGAGCAGAAAGTTCTTTGCATCTCTATAAGGCAAGTAATTTGTATATAGACATCAAAAAGAGGGCTAGAAAGCTCTTCTTTACTGAGTTTTATTTGGTGTATTTTCAGTTTTCAGTCTATACCGAAAGGTAAGTATAGAAAATACTTTGAATCATCATCATACAGAAAAATTAGAGATTAGTAATCTTAATTTTGAATTTTAATAATTTTAATTCGGGGGCATGCAGTTCGCACTTGAGATATATGCATGTATATTGTACAAGCCTTGTACAATGGCTTCTGTGAGGGGTGGATAGAGGGTGGTGCTAACATACTTCAGAATAAAGCAAATCCAGGTTTCATGTGAAAGGAGCAGTTCTGGTTTGTATTCCTTTTGTCTTTAGCGATTCCATGTTTGTGGAGTTTGCTCAACTTTTAAATGCAGAGGACTGTTCTTGATTTCTGTGTTCTTTGTTCCGGTAGTAGTGTTGCAGGAAGCTGCAGCATTTGCATCTAAATCTAAAATTCGAATTTCTGATAAATAAATGCAAATATGTCTCTCTTGCCTTTTTTTTCCCCCCCTGTTGCTAGGTCTGTGCTCTGTAACGACCCTGACATGTATGAGATCCCTGTGAATGTTCCTGTGGACACTGTGAAACTGCGTATAGAGAAAACCGTCATACGCAGGATCCCCACCGAAGCCTTTTACTACCTGGTAGATCTCAAATACCTGTGGGTCACTTACAACTGTGTAGCCAACATTGATATCAGCAGCTTCTACAACTTGAAGCAACTGCATGAGCTGAGGCTGGATGGTAATCTGCTTTCAACTTTCCCTTGGGAATCCCTGGCAGAGATGCCCAACTTACGGACTCTTGATCTTCACAACAACAAACTGACCAGCATTCCCGCTGATGCTGGCCGCTTCCTGAGAAACCTCACCTACCTGGACCTGTCCAGCAACAAGCTGACCACCTTGCCCTCAGACCTCATGGACATTTGGCCCCCCTTCTCAGGAGCCATCGTGTCCAAGAGCACAGACATTCTGGTGACACAGAGAGTGATCTTGGGTATGTTGAACAGCCCATCTCATTCCTTACTAAAATATACCTGAACATTAAATTGCAAGTGAGAGCAGTCAGGGGACCAGCCTAGGATTCAGGAGAGAGGGTTTTACCCAAGTCACTCTTGTGGTTTGCTCTGTGGTCATTTGTTTATTTTCTACTGGTAACAGAAAACCATAAAATGAAGATAGTGACTTCCATGTGTGTTGTTACCTCAAAGCTATGAAACTGAAGTAAAAGCTATAGGAATCCAGTTTGCAGGAATACAGGCCATTCAGTAGCTATATAAATACAGGACTTTGTGTTTCTGGTAACATTTTTCTCATCTTTGTATGTGTTTCCAGCTGTAAGCATGTCCATTTGCAACTGCTTTTTTCCAGAGGCTCCCAAGGCAAGCAAGCAGCTAGAGCTGATGCTCATATAAAGCCTGTCCTGTGACACTGCTGCAGATAGTGTTGGTGGCTCAGAATAGGGCAACTCTGGTCTCCTTGGGACCTCTGTTGACCTTGCATTACTCTAAAGCTGACTGATTATCCTGAAGATTTTCATAATTTACATATTGAAAGAGAACAGGAGTCTCATCCCTATATATTCATGGTACTTTTTATAGTGTTTAAGGTAAGTATTTAGGAATAATTTGGTCTGACTCTGATTTTTTTCATAATTTCATCCTCTTCTCTAGTATGCAACTGCATCAGTTCTCTTTGTGGCATTGTGCTTTATCTGACACTTTATCTCCACTTCCTAGTCTTGCCAGGGTAACCCCTTTCTCTTCAGTCTTGGGCTGGAAGAGTTCTATCAGTACTGGTCTTTTTTATCACTGTTTATATATAAGTGCATATTTTGATGTGTTTGTAGTGCAGCAGGTGAAAGGGAGGAAAACCAGCTGGCTGTCTCTACTGCAGTAGTTCTATAAGCACTGGTAGAGATCTGTCCTGCATTGTACTGCCCAATATTTCCAATTTCTTGATCTAAACTCCCAGTATTCAGTGTCCATTTGTTCAGCTGCTTTGTTTCACAGCAGAAGCTGCAGCTTGAAACTCTCATTCAGATCATATTTTATCTAAGCAACTTAATAGATGTAAGTAGGCTGCAGGACTTCATAAGCATGCTAACTTATGCATCATTAATTTATTCAGGATAAAAAAAAAGAGTAAAAGCTGTAAAAGTCCATCTCAGTACTCCTTTCCCTGTCCCCATAAGACTACAGGAGGCTGTAAGGTGGGAGCTGATTGGGCTAGATCCAATCTTCATGATCTCATATGGGAGTCCCAGAGGTTAATTGGTTTCCTTCTATTATGTAGGCCTCATCACTTCAGGTAAAACAAAAGGAACTAAGATTAAAAAAACCCCCAAACAAACCCCAAAAAACCCAAAAAAAAAAAAAAATCCAAAAAACCAACCAAACAAAAAAAGCCAATTAAAAACCCACCAAAAAAATCTTAAACCCCCACACCTCTTCTCTCCCCTTAACTCTGGGAATCATCTGCAGGCTTCCTTGGTGCTGGCACTTTTCCAGACTCCTGTAGTCCTGGCAAACCCTCTGGTGCCAGCATTGAGTTCTTTGAAGGCTTGGCATGTGACCTTTGGACCATTTTCTGTTATGAACTACAATGGGGTTTTAGCACAGGCTCACAAGCGTCTGGAGAGCCCTTTTTTCTTTTTTTTCTTTCTTTTTTTTCCTTTTTTTTTAATTTTTCTTTTTTTTCTTTTTTTTTTTTACTGTTAGGTGCTAAGGGAGGTTCCATGCAGCCATTATAGATTTGCACCTGAGAATACAAAATGCCAGGTAGTACTTTCCTTGTGTTATATTGAGTAAATTTACCTTGGGTAAGCTGTGAATGAATTAGCTGAATCTTTTTTTCGTTGACATCATAGTTTTCTGATGAGTGTACCCCAATGCAGACAGACAGTGCTTGCTGCATAAGAAACTCTATAATAGTGAATAAGTAAACATCCCCTTTCTCTGGTGGTTAGAAAGTGCAATGCTCTTTATGTCATGGGTTATTTTGACAAGTTTATTTAGACTCCACTGGGTATTAGTGCTTCCTTTCTGATAGCCCTCCTTTCTCTGGTGGGCTTGCTGGAGCCTGAGGAAGAAGTGCATCCCATGGATATTCTCCTCCTCTGAGCTACAGATAGGGATCACAGAGGTGTGTGGTCAGGAAGGAGCTAGCCTACAGGGATACAGATCCAGAGGGGCTGAGCCATCCTGGTAAAGTCACTGCTGTTCCTAAAGCCATGGCCAGACCACCCCAGAGCCTTCCACGGTCACCTCCTGCAGTGCTTGTCTGTCAGGGGAGTGAGAAAGTTTCTCCTAATGTCTAACCTCAATCTCCCTTACTGCAAACTAAGCTGATTACCACTTGTCCTACAGGGCATGGGCATACAGAAAAACTAATCACCATCTCTCATAGTAAGCTCTCATGGGTTTTCCTTCCCTGTTTGCCATCCTAACTAACCACACATTGCTTTCACCAGCTCACCAGCTTCTAATATAATGTGAAGGTTTTTGTGGGTTTTTTTTGTTTGGTTGGTTGTTGGTTTTTGTTTGAATTGGTGGGGTTTTTTTTTGTTTGTTTGGTTTAGTTTTGTTGGGTTTTTAAATTTGCTTGGCTTGGCTTTTTTTTTTTTTTGCCGTGCTTGGTATTTTTATTTTCTTTTCATTTTGTACCATAGTTACTGGTTCCCTTTGGATGTCTTTAGGTTTAAAAGATGTTTCTCTTAAAATGCCATGCCCACAATTGCACACTTTGATGCTCAAGAGTGTCCTATGTGCTTCAGCTACTCGCTGTGGGAGCATTCAGCCTAACCTATGTACCTACATGCAATGATCATTGCAGCCAGAATTCTGCTTGAAGCTGGAACCCAGAGGAAATAAATGCTGGTTTTGTCTAGTCAGGGAAACAGGAGTCAGATTCTAATTAGTGTAATCAATTATTGCTTGAGCTGTCTTCTGGTTCTGGCAAAACAAGATTGTCATGTGTATGTAATTAACAAGATCAAAACCAGCAAGGCCCTAAACTCATATGTTTGTGCAAATGTATTTTTTAACACCAGGAGGCAATTTTATCTTGGGTGTTTTGACTGAGCATCAAGACGGCTGCTCGTATGAGAAAGTTCAGGTTCTCCATGTTTAATTCAAGGACTCTTGGAGGAGCCAAAGTCTACTTTTGCCAGAGGACTGGCATGTTAGCATCTCCATATTCCAGTTCATCATCTCTGTACTAAGAGGTTTGAGCCTTTAAACTACTTCCCCTGTATGAATTTCCTCTGTGTGTGCATTGTGCTAAATGAAAGAGGGTTAGGGAATGATTCCTGGCCCTTTGGCCAAGTGGCTCACTCTGGCTCTCATCCACACAGTTTAGGGTCAGCTCTCTTTAAAGCTGACTGTCTGTTCCACGCTTTGTAAGATTTGCCCCTTGGTTCTCTGTGGGCTCTACAGGATGCTACAATGACTCTCAAATGTAATTCTGGGAATGGGGGTGTTTTTTCTTCAGTCTAACCTGCTTGGAGTTATGTAAGAATGGCATTGGAAATCATTCATCTGTGCTTTTGGAATATGAAATAGAAGGGGTATGCTGTATGAGCCTGAAGGGCTGACAGACATGCAGAATAGTTTGGAGGTACAAAGCCTGCTGCACTTGCTTTGGGGGAAACAACAGGATAGAGAGAACCATCCTTGGTGTGGTCTCATCCATGAACCTTTCAGGGAGTGCCAGCTGTCCCTGGACCCATGTCTGGCTTTGTCTTGAAAAGTGTTCTTCAGAACAGCTCAGAACAAAGCTGTGGAGTGAGCTGACAGTTAAATAGTGCAAATGATTGGGGGACCAGTGTGTGAATTCATCTGGCCCTCTTGGTTACCTCTGGAGCCATAGCCTGATACTTGGATCCAAATCACAACAAAATTCCAGCACTGCCTGCTGTACAGAGATTTACATTTCTGGTAGGAATGATGGCAGTAGCATTTTCCATATGGTGGGCTCTAGTGAGTCACTGAGAGGAACAGAAGAGTCCAGTATTGGAGGAGTGGCAGTTATGTGAGATCTTGCCTCTGTTGCATGCAGAAGTGCCAAAAATTTGGAACACTGCAGGTTCATCAGGCTCCCACCTGTTATGCTGAGCCACTGGGTAGCTACTGCTTTTCCTGAAACTACTCCCTTAGCAATTGTTATGTGGTGAAAATGCTGTGACACAGTGTTGGATATGGAATTTACTGTTTAGAACCACAGATCAAAATATGTAGGTTCAGTTGGAAAAAGCCTGGGGTAGGCTGGCCCAAGTTGTGGTGAATATTTATATCAGCCCAAAACTTGAATATTTTACATCTTGCTATTTTGCAGCAACTAAAAATCAGTGTGTTACACAAGTTATGGTCTGAGTCTGGTTACTGATTAACAAAGGAAATTTTGCTCATAGCTAAAGTCCATATTTACACAGCCCAGGGAAACCCTGCTTACTGAGAAAACTACAAAAATGTGTATATGCAGACACACATATACATAAGTTTGCCATTGTACATGCAAGCATACATATAAATGTGTGAGAGTAAATATAAAATATGCTTAATCTAGAATAAAGGGTTTTAGAGCAATTTATAATTAATAATTAATATTAAAATAACACTGCATTGGTATATCACAATGCATAAATATTTATCAATGTTTGTTTTGCCTTGGCTAGTATTTCATTCTCAGATCAACAAGATGCCTTGATATTTCTACAAAAGAATCCAGGGTTTATAGAGACATTCTCTTTCCTCAGATACGTGTGCCATCAGAGATGTATCATTATTTTAATTTTTGCTTCTTAAGAAATTATTTCTTTTATTATAGCTCCCTAATATTTTCCATTTTCTTATTCCCCCCCCCTCCCCCCCCTTTTTAAGCTTTCCTTAATTCTTTCACGTGTTTGTTGTCAATTCTAACATCTTGTCAGCTCAAGCCATTGAATGAAGTTCAAAATGCCCCTTGGAGTTTGGAAACTAGGTTTACATTCACATTTCTGTTCTCTTCAACACTAACTGAATGTAGTGGTTTTGGTTTGCTAATTTTGAAATTCTTTAATTTGAATTAATTTGAATTTTTTTTTGACTAATGCACTACTAAATGTGGTGGGTTTTTGGTTTTTTGTGCTGGTTAATTACAATAATAAACCCCTTCCTTTCCTGCAGTATGTTTCTTAACATAGTGAGGAAAATTGCAAGAAAGTGAGAAGAAAAAGAAAATTACAGGAGTATTGTCTCTGACTACAGAGCTTCCCTAATTGAAAAGATGAGCACAAATAGTTACATACATGTGCTTGATTGAGCAGAATTTTTATAAGCACAAGCAATTGATGTGCTTAGATATAGAAAACACTTGGATAGTATCTTTACTTCTTATGAATATATGTGTGAAGTTTACAGGCAAAATTTTTATGTTTTGGAGATTTTTTTGAGGAAAAGCAGTTGCTGATACACTTTCCTTTGACTTCTCCTTCTCTGATCCTGCAAACAATAAGCAGTGAATAGATGTAAAATCTCTTCTGTCTGGAAGGGGTGAAATTGGATTGTGATGTCAAAGTCACAGAATCTCTTCAGGTCAAGTCTTGTTTTAAAGAGCAGGGATTAATTGGGGTTTACCACAGTTTTAACCAATCACTACCATTGTGCTTAAAATAACCTAATCTTGGTCTGGTGATAAAAGGAAGAAGTAGTTAATTATTCATGTGTTCTTTCATCTGCAGGTTTTTCCAGAACAACCCATCATTTTTCCAATAGCTGTTTTGATGATTCTTAACAATACACTCTGAAAAATATTTGCAGGTGTTTAGGGCTCTTTTTCTTTCAATGCTGGTTTGACTTACATGACTTGTTTGTTGTACTGATCATAAATTCAGTAGCAAGGGGTCCTTGAATATCATCTCTTGTTTCAGGCTGTAAGTTTTATTTATTAGTAGAACTTGGAGAAAATAAGAAAGGCAGATTCAAAAGTATAAGTCCAATAAGAAAATACTTGAACTCCTGAGTGATAGACTGTGTTGTATTTTACCTGGTGAAGCCACTGCTGCTCTCTGAAAATTAACACAGTGGAGTAACCAATACTAGTTGTGGATTTAGACTGAAACTCCTCAGAAATAGCTATTCTCTTCCAACATCCTAAGTTCACAAAGAGGAAAAAGCTTCTAATTCATAGACTGGAAGCAAGAAGCAAATGTTACTGGCTCTGACAGAAGAGAGGTAGGGTTTTTGTGTGCCATCATAAAAATATTGTAGTCATTACAGTGTTTTGTGGTCCTTCCTATTTTCTACTCTTCTGCTATTCTACTTGAATATATTTCAGAGGCTGTAGTGAAGCCAATTTCTAACAATAATGGTGTAGTTCAGAGCCAGATAAAAATTTTGTTGGCCTAAAGCTTTTTCTCCTTAGCCTTTATCCCTTCTTCCCAAGGAGCCGAGATGTTGGTGTAAGCTCTAAACCCTTAAATCACTGTATTCTCCTCAAGCATTCAAAAAAGAGTCAGGGAAGGTCAAGCTGTAAGAGCCCAAAGAAGGACTAAGAGCAGAGGAGAGTGACACAAAGCAATAGCCCTGAGAAGCTGTCTTTCCAGGAGGCACAGGCAGGTATCATCAGTTGTAAGATACCTTTTCAAAGTGGTTTTAAATGTGGTAGATAAATAGCAAAGTGAAGCACAGGTAATGCCAGCACATCACTATGCTCCCAGAAACCTCTGTGAAGAAGTTTAGCTTAATAAACCTTCATACTGTTCTCCTTAACCTCTGAAAATATTTCCCCACTAATCAGCTGAACAAAAAACAGAAGCTGAAAGAGAAAAGATTAATTCAGAATAGGTCCAGGGTTGTCTTTGTATTTGGTGGTGGCCATGTGTCATACTGTAATCACAATATCCATATATTGACTGACAAAATTTTTTTTTCTTTCCCTGCTTCCCTCCTCGCCTCAGGTTTTCAGGACAACCCATGGTTTTGTGACTGTCGCATTTCAAAGCTAATTGAATTTTCCAAAATTGTGGACACCTCCATTGTACTTCTTGATCCACTGCTTTCATGCAGTGGACCTGAGAGCCTGGCAGGAATCTTGTTCCAGAGAGCTGAGTTAGAGCAGTGTCTTAAACCATCTGTGATGACCTCAGCAACAAAAATCACCTCCCCGCTGGGCAGCAACGTCCTGCTCCGCTGTGACGCCACGGGGTACCCAACACCACAGCTCACTTGGAATAGGTCAGACAGCATCCCAGTGAACTATACAGGTATAACTGCTCTTTTATAGGAACTGGGGGAACCAAAAATTGTTGGGTTGCTCGTGCTTTGAGATCATTGCAATGAGTAACAATGGACCGTGTATTGCGTCAAGCTGGCAATTGTATCTGTGCAACAGCTGTTATGAAATTCTTTATTATCTAGTTCTCAGTCTTAACAGGTCCAGCAGACTGTTTTGGTTGTGGATGTGGTCTGTTACAAGAACAATGTATGTGGAAGGGAGAAATGGATGAAGTGGGGGAAGGATAAAGGGAAATGGAGTTTGGGTTATTTGGGCCCTAATTCAGAAGCTAGAAAGTAGAACTTTTTGCTGGAACCCCTGTTCAAAAATGTTCATGTTAAAAGAACAGTGAGGCCATAACTGGATGACTTAAAACTCAGCATTGTAAATGCAAAATTTTCCAAATTCATGTTTTCTGTGTGCAAATGATGCAAGGCTATAATTGCCTGACATCATTCTAGCTGCTATGACAGATACTTATGTAGTAACTTAAATGTAAAAAATGCTACTTCCTAATGCGAAGTAGTTAGCAGTTATCATAGGTCTGATGAAGGTAAGAGAACTGAAATATCTTAGGACAAAGGAAATTTCCAATAGCATTTTAAATGGGTAGCATGGTAAGTGTCATAGGAAGTCAGTGGGTCTTGTATTTAAGAGTCAATAGCAGCTCTAAGATATTTGATTTCACTTTCTGTGGTTTTATTTTTCATAGTGAAACTGCAAACTATACTCTTATTACTCCAGACATTTATTTCCATTTTGACCCAAGCTGAGCACTTTTATTTAATAATAGAGTATGGCTGGGAATTCCATGGTTTGTTTTGGAAATTTGGTTTTGTTTTGTTGTTGTTGTTGTTTTGACTGCTTGTGTTTCATTTGTAAAATTTTTATACATGTGATTCCTTCTGGCAGGGAAGAAGTAGTCTAATAATGTTTGCTTCCTCTTTACTTCCCATTCATAATGTTTTACTCTTTGCATTTTCCCACAGTAATTCAAGAAACTCCTGGAGAGGGTGTCAGATGGTCCATAATGAGCTTGACAGGAATTTCATACAAGGACGCAGGAGAATACAGATGTAAAGCCAAGAACTTGGCAGGAATGTCAGAAGCTGCTGTGACTGTCACAGTGGTCGGTGTGGTTACTACAACTGTGTCACCACAGAAGTATGGGAGGAAGCTGGAGGCTGAGGGGCAGAATACAACTCAGGAGGAATCCAAGCAGGAACCCGAGAGGACAACCACACCTCTTCCCACCACAACACCCACCACAGCTCTGGTTAGCACTGAGAGACCAACCAGCATGGCATTTGCTGACAAAAAGCAATCCAGGCTCATGTTAGATGGAAAGAAAGTTTCAAAGGCAGCGACAAATGGAAGCAAAAAGCAGATTGGAGATTTAAGCAAGAAAGGTGAGGATACTTCATTGAATACAGCAGGTGTGGCTGAGCAAAATGTTACTGTGAAGAACCTAAGGGTGATCAGTGAGACTGATGAAAGAGTGACCTTAACTTGGAAAACTGTCAGTGCCACAGGCAATTCCGCTGTGACTGTGTTATACTCCAAGTATGGTGAGAAAGATATGTTGCCTCTCAGCACTGACTCTAACAAAAACAAAGTCACCATCGATGGTTTGCAGCCTAGCACTCAATATATGGCCTGTGTCTCACCCAAAGGCGTGCCACCTACCAAAGAGCAGTGTGTTGTTTTCTCCACTGATGGCTTAAATGATGAAAGCAGCTCTGAGTTTTCTATTCTGATCGTGGCCAGCAGTGCAGCATGCGTGGTTGTGTTACCTTTGATATTTTTCTTACTCTACAAAGTTTTAAAACTTCATTTGAAACCAAAATCTGCAAAGGAAGCTGAGCTTGCAAAAGAGACATACGTGCAATTTGAAACGCTGTCGCTGAAGCCTCGAGCGCTGAGTGCAGGAGAGCAGCTCTGGGCACGAAGGTACACAGATGAGTCAGAAAGACTTCTGCTTTGCTCTAGGTCAAGCATGGATTCTCAGATGACCTTCAAAAGTGAGGGCTCCAGGTCTGAGTATCTGTGCTGAACATGGGTGAGGCTGGAGATGAAATAAATAATAGGTAAAATTAATTCAAAACAGTGATGCTGCATCTGGAAGCAGGTTGATGCTGAACACCAGAATACATTATCTGGTGTAATAGGATCTTACTATGGATGGTTGGTGGGTAGCAGGGAGAGTAGAAGAAAAATCTTGCCTGTTTATTTTCTTTTTTTTTGTTTGTGATTTTGGATGTGAAGGAATGATGTTCTTCCAAAGAAAAATACAGCATGAAATGGTTCCACGGTTAAAGATGTTTTATGGTTTTACTAAAACATTGTTTTCTCTCATTTTACCACATGGTGTGCTAGTGGCATGTATTAAACATGAATCACAATCTTCTTGAAAGTGATGTACTTCAACATAATAGGAAAACAGTTTTAACTACTTTTATTGTAATCAGAACTTTTTTTGAATATACAAGTTTTCTTCTGACATCAGCTTGTGCTTTGAGGTGTCATACAGCTGTTTGTACAGAATCTTGGGTTGAAGTATTCTCAGGCCAGTCAAGGTGGAAGTCACAGTTTATGGGCTCTTGAGAGGTACAATACACATCGTATTGTCATTTTGCAGATGTTATTGCAAAGGGCAAAGAAGCTTCTTTACTGTCCTGAAGCTCAGGTAAAATGAGTAACTCTGAGAGACACTAGGTAATTATGTTAACTGACATCAGATGATGTTATTGCAAAATCTCAGCCTTAGAATTTACTTGGATGTGTCTGTCTATATACCTCAATTTCAGAAATCTCTGTACAGAAAATTCTGTGGTACTGTGTAATAAAACACACATTATTTTATGTCAATATATTACACAGATATTGCACAATATTATGTGCTACACTGCATTAATATAGTACCTTTTGATATATAGTAAAAGGAGTTTTTGTCCCCAGGGCATGTTGGATGTGAAGTTTAATGAGCATAGTGAAAGTTAATTGTGAGTGTTCTTCCCAATGTTTAAAAATCAGGAATTAATAGTAATGACGAATTCAGAATTGCCTGTTAATTATAATAATGAATAGTCTATTCTGAGGCTGTTTTTTTTAATGCCTGAGGTAAATAAGTGAACTTTTGTTGTTCTAGGTTCAGATATTATGTTTAGAAGTATGTATGAATTGTGAGCCACAGTTTTTCCTGAAAATTACAGGTGTGTTGTTTTCTTGAACCTTTCTATGCCTAGAGGGACTGTTTGTTTTGCTGAGAAATTGGGAATTGACATTTTCCAGAAGGAGAAATATTACTCAAAGCTACAAACCAAAGCTTAGTTTGTCAGCTTCAAAACAGTAGCATTTCTCATTGTCACTAATGTGGGATGAAATTTTGCCTGCTGGAACGCTGACAAGCTTATCTTGTAAGGCATAGCTTGAGAGGTGTCAAAAAGCCTCCAACACAAAACCATGGCAGGAAATGAACACTCTGAAAAATCTCTGTAGCACCTACACCACGGTGTCCAGTGACCAGGATTAGTAGAATGAGTATTTGAGACTATGGCAGCTGTAATAAGGAAGCAGGTGAGATGTTCAAAAGTGCAAAATTAACTTGCCCACTTAGAATTAGCCTTGGTGTTCCTTTCTCTGTTACCAGTATGTGTGGTTAAAAATGAGTCTTTCTTCTTTTTCCATGCATAATTTTGATTGCAATGAAAGTGGTTTTAGCTTTCTAAGCTATTTTACTTTGGCAGGGTTTTCTCATTAAATGTAGGATTTTTTAAGGAAAAGAGATTCTGTGTGTCAAAACTAAGGTTGATCGGACATGTTAATGACAAAGTTTGAACAGGACCTGAAGTGTTACAATATTTGCCTTCTATTTTCCTGATAGACAGTATAGTAATTTTTGAATTGTTATTGTTGAAGGTGTATTTGGTGAAGGTGTATTGTTATTGATGAAGGTGTTATTGTTATAGGTAATTGTTAAGGTGTTTCCAATTAAAACACCATATTTTTTGTTACTGAGAACAATTGCTTTAACTTTTCTTTTTTTCCTGGAGAGCATTTGATTTTAGGTTTCAAAGCTCTAAATCTAATTCTGGAGTTCAAAACTGATATCACCTGACTTGTAGGTGATACATCAGTATATCAAACTGAGGTGGTGCACAGTTCATTGGAGAGAGCTCGCTTGTGAACATTAAACCTTTTGGTTTGACTAATCCTTGTGGAATTAGCATGTCCTAAAGTTAGAAATTACTCTCTGGCCACATGGGCTATAAGTATATAAAAGATGAAATTTGCTATCATGAGCATGTTCTTTCAAGAGAACATGTTAAACATTATTTTTTCCATGGTTCTTGAGATGGAATAGCTACATAATCCAGACATGCTTCTGTAACTCATGTCAAAACACCAAATGTGCTGGGGAATTTTGGCAGGAATTTGACACAAAGGGCAAACCACACAATAAAGACATTTGCACTGTATCACCCAGGACTGGTTTAATTAAAGTGCTGAAGAAATACTTTGCTAACAGATGTAATTTTTTATATTGTCAGTTGTTAACAATGGAATAATTGTGAGATAGATTTTGTCACCCATAATCATTTGTATAATGTCTTCTGAAATGCAGTACTGGATCAAGCATCACTATGAGCAGTGATGGCTATAATCTGTGTAGGAGAATTTGGGGAGGATTTAACCTGTGTTCATCAATCGCCTTTCACATGTTTTGCACTTTGTTTTCTGAATTCATCCTGCTTTTCCCAAAAAGGTTAGACCTCTTTTTATACATTACCTGCAATGGGTGTGTCAAGACTGGATGGCTAATGAAATAACTGAGTAATGTGAGCTGAATTCTAAGTAAACCTCATTTTTACTTAGTTTTAGTGGGCATAGTACTTATCATAGTACTTTTTAATACTTAACATATTAAACCATAATCTTGGCTTCAATGTGCACATACTAAGCCAAACTTAAGGAATCTGTGCATCTATTTTAGTCCTTGCCATTGCTCACAGTGGGCTTTATATTCCTTGCACCATCATCAGATTCTCATACTTTTCTCAGAGAGGGAATTAAGAGAGAAAACTCCTTCATGTGTAACATGAAAATGTCTGTAATAGCAAAACCATTCACACTTGGACTATGCCTAGGAGGCTAAACAAAGGACATTTCAAACTCAATACATTGTCAAAGAAGTAAGTAAAATAGAAGTTATTTTCATGTGAAAATAAAAAATTGTTTTTATACAAGACAGTGTGTTTGCCTGACCTTTTTGTCTTTGTTTATAGCTTTAGGCAACCTGTGATGAGTGTAGCTGTGGGGACAAAAGGAAGTCTGAAAAGAAACGAGAGAAAATACAGAAAGAGGGCTGATAAACAACAGAAGGGTGATGTCCTAGAGAATTCTGTGACCGTGTGCCACAATGTCCTTTGCTTGCAATTCTGCCATTTACGTGGCAAGGGTGCTGGGGCACCTGCAGACAGGTAGCTGTAAAATTATGGGTATCTCTGCTATCTCTAGCTATCTTCTGCTAGATTATTGCAAAGATTGGAGCTCTACACGTGCCCAGTTTTGGCAAGGTGGGGGCAGCTGTGAAACTGGAGTGTGGAACAGTGGCACTGAGGGAATTTGAGGAATGCACTTGAAGCCGGTCTTGAAGTCTGCCTGTGCCCCAGTGAAAGTTGTGAGAGGTTTTTGGAGACCACTGCCTTTAAACTGAGAAGGGATGAGCAAGTAGCTTATGAATTTATTGCAAGAAAGAGAGGCATGCATCAGCAACTGTTCTGGAGAGGCTCTGAAACCAAGATATTATATACTACAATCATCTATCTTGATCTATGATTTTCTTTTAAAAACAACCAGTTTGTTAGATTTGTGGCTGGGAGGTAAACACAAATTTGAATTTTCTTCATGACCACAGATGAAATTTCAAAATGAATCTTTTTAAAATTATCTAACTGTGTGTAGATTGGAAACCTGCTGACCTGGCTGCCTTCTCTCATGGAACTAACTGCATTGTTCTAGGCGTTGTAGAAAGCCACCGAAGCTCCAGGTCAGCATTGTCACGTTCCTTTGTTGAAAATGAGAAGTTCTCCATAGAACAGATGCTTTCTTTCTTATTTACAAATCACTGAATTTCTTTTACTTTGAATTTCAAGAGATCAGAGTTCCCTTCAGAATGGAGGCACAAATAATGTGTCATTTTGATATATCTGAATAAGTCCCTTGCTAAACAGATCAAAATCAAGCTGAAATATCAGTCTGGAACAGCCTGTATGAAGGAGGTTTGGTTTTTTTCCTACCAAGGTGTATTATTCATATCTTTTCAAGATGGAAATAATTTCAATCAAAAAGGCAGAAGGCAGCTATGAACAGAAGGATATAATATTTCCCAATATAAAGGTGACTGTACTTTTCTCCATTTTCTATTTTTTATGAAATAACATCCTAACCCAGTGTTTAAAAAAGAATGTAGAGTTGCTGCAGCAAGATCAATAGCACCTGCCAGGTATATATTTTAAGTATATTTGTTCTAACTTCAGGTCTGGTATTTCTGAAAGGCTCTTGATTGGCTTAAGAGTATTATGAAAGAAGCTGACTGTGCAAACAACTACAACTAACCCCTCATATGAATGTCAACATTTTGCAGAAGAGGCTCTGACAAGAAATTACTTTATTCTAAAACATGGTGAGCTATCAAATATTTGACTGAAATATCCTCTTTTTTAAGAAGGAATCAAAGGAATTTTTTCTTTTTTAATGATCTTTTATGGAACTAAGGTGACTAAGAGGGGACTTGGAGACCTGCTTATGCCCAGAGAAGGCTAAAATGGAATGTGTTTAATGCAGGAGAAAGGAGCTTAATATGTGTGTGTGTATTGAGGGCAGGAATAGAGTATTTCAAGGTTGTTCCCTCTGACAAAGTTCAAGCAGTTTCTTCTAAGGCCTCTGGTATGGGGTGCTGGGACTTGAGAATGCTGCTGGACTCGAGGGCAAGTAAGAACAACCCAAAATGACTTTACTAGTAGATTTGGTGCAACTCTAATTTAAATTCAACAGGTTGGTTGTTTGGTCAAGTAAATGAGTACTTGTTGATTTTCTTTTTTTTAAGTATTTTCATTTCTTTAGACACACAGTTGAAGGAAGCCTCTAGCATCCTCAAACAAATTTCTCTAATACTTCAAAAAGTAAATTAGTGAACAAATCTCCAGATCAGGTTCTTGCTTGACTCTCATTTATTCTTTCTAGTTTAGTATTGTTTTGGAAAAGAGGAACAAAACAATATGTGTAGTCTACTTTGTATTACTTTCCAGTCTCTAAAACAGTTACACCTTTGTCAAAAAAAAAAGGAAATTAAATCCAATACTCGTAAGTACTGTTTTTTGTAAGAACCTGATTTAATTAATGATGATGAAATCTAATGCCATGGATTGATTGGATGGACTACTGAGTCATGTGTATTGAATTTTTTCCTGCTAATATTTGGCCAAATGTTTGAGACTCTAAAAATAACTTGTACCAATTATAGTTTTTGTTTTATAGCCCAGTCCCTTGTGTTTAAGATCATGTGGAAGTTAAATCACAGAGAGAGAAAGAAGGCAATATAAGTGTACAGTAAACAGGCAGCTACATAGCATGGCAAAGTAAATTCAGAATAACATTACTCTCTTTTAAAGTTATTTTAAAGAAAAATAACTTTAAAAGAGAGTAATGTTATTCTGAATTTAATTTGCCATTCTCTATAGCTGGCTGCTTACTGTACTCTTATCTTGTTCTCTTTCCCTCTCTGTGCTTTAACTTCCACATGAACTTAGGCATGGCACCTTGCAATTGTCCTGTTTGCTGCTGTGTCTGGATCAATATCCCAAAGCACTCAGTTCCTGGAGTTCTGTGTCAATCATTCTGGGTTCAGCCTAAAATCTGAGCATAGCATTTTTCAGTAGAAGATTGTGCTAAATTACTTCCCAATATTAGGAAAGGAGCTCTCTAGAATGTTGGAGGCATATTTTCATACACAAAAGTGCTGCTTATTTGTTCCTTGCTTGAGCATTTCTTACTCTTTGACAGAGGAGCAGACATTCCGTTTGGATAGAGTAATCAGCAGCAAAAACAAAGAAAGAAACATTTTTCACAAGCTAGAAAAATAATGGTCTTTGTTCTGGTCAGAAAAAATGATTGAATAGACATTATATCCAATAGCTATATGAACTATTTCTTTCAAACTGTAACAGGAATTAATGAGGAGAGGTAAGAAATAAAGTCCCTTGTTTATTGATAGAAAAGTGACATTTTTCTTGTGCTTTTGATAATGACTTAACCCTAGAGAATGCCTGAATGTGGACTGGCAGAGACAAGAATTTGGCTGGTCACAAGGTGATTAAGTTTTTGGTTTCTCACTACTGAAGATTTTGAGATTTAGAAATTAAGTCTGAATCAAATGATGAGAGAAAAAAGGATGATTATTAAAGCTCATTGGCCTGCATAAAGAAACCAGAAGAATGATCATGAAAATTCTTTTAAGGGCTGATCAGCCAGAAGTTGTGCCAAAAAAAAGGAATAATGTTTAACAATTGCTCATTTTAAAATAAAAGAGTGGAAAAGCCCAGAATCGGTGGATGAACATTTAGAAAGGTGCTCAGTAGAAGCAGAACATAAATTATATTTTTGGGGCTGGAACAGGAAACAAGAATTTTTATTGTAACTATCTATGTGCAAGTCTGCCTTGAAGTTGAATACTAAACTGGCACCTGATCAAACACAGATTGTAAACTAACTAAAAGGCTGGAGGGATATCCATGAGAGGCAAGGGAGATTGCTACAGAAAACACACAAGTAAAATTAAGTAAAGAGTAAAAGCACTCTGCTGAACAATATGCAGTTCCCTGAGTGGAAGGACCTCATCCTCCAATCATTTGGCTTATAAAGACATGGGCAAGAACTGAGAGGAGAAAGAATATTAACAATTCCCCAGTTCCAATAATGGATCCAGGAAAGATCTTCAGTAGAGTTTAGAGAAATCTGACCTGGGGGATAAAAGACTCTATTTTTGTACATGATTTCTTCACTACATTTGATATCAATTCAGGAGCTGAGGTAATTGTTTTGCAACAAGACTTGTGGATGGGGAAAACCTAGGCTGAAGGACAGAAAAAGAGTTTGCATAGGAAAGGAGCTGCAAGACTGACACCTTTGTCATCAGTGGAATCTAACTGAATTGTAAAAATTAGATGGGCCACTAATTTAAGCTGGAAAAGCTAAACCAGTATTTGACAACAGCTAGTAGCTACAAAGAGAGTTGAAGTGAGCTTGGACAGTGCTGCCTGAATGATTTTCAGTCTCACTCTGTAGAATACTGAAACTGAAGAGAGAAATAAGCTATGTAGGTGATGTACTTTTATTGGATCTGTTGCACTCAAAACATACCTTGCATATATTTCTGGTCCTTCCCAGTTATAGTTCTGGGCAGAATGAATTGACAAAACTTTAACTATAGGAAGCCCATTACAGTACAAATAACTTGTGATTCATCAAAAGGGCAGGGGGACAGGCCTGGAGGAAGTTGAAATCAAATGTCACCACCTAAAAATACAGCTGAAATGATGAGATTTCTTCCTCTGATGAATGTTTGGCGTAAATTCCACAAAAGGCCGTGTTCTTTGTGAGCTGTATGATGCCAGCCTTGTGTGGGCTGGGGAGAAAACATAGGAATAGGTTCTGAAAAGATGCTCTAAATGATTTATTGACAACATCCTGGGAACTGACATTTGACAATGTTTCTGAGCCCACAGCCAATTCAGCAAATGCCAGTAGTACAAGATTTAGGGGGGGGTGGTGCTCCAGTTACAGTGGGATGAATACTGTCCCACGTAGTTTCAGGCAGTGTTCAGACACCAGGAATAAGCAGGCATAAATAGCAGGAGTGTCTGGTGGGAGGTTGGGATGTGTGAGAGGTTCAGAATATGCTCCCACATCTTGATAACTTCAGCAATGTGTCAGGTAGAGGGAAAGCCTCTTGCAGTATTGATAAAAAAGTAATAGATAAAATATCCCTTGTTAATGTATTTTGAACCTATCCCAAAAAATGTTATGCCAGAAAGTCTCTGAGGCTGACTGACTTTATTGAGGAGACCATAGAAGACTGAGATTTTGAGCAGGGTAAAGGAGCCCATGGAGGTGCAAATAAATGGTCTCCTTTTGTCACTGTACGAACCTGGTGTGGATAAATAATCACTGATGACTCCAGACAAATGAAATGAAAATTAATTTTTTGAATTGGCCTTACTAGCCATCAGCAGCCTCTGTTCTGCTCAGCAGGTTTATGCAAGAGAGCTTTTTTTGTTTATGTGCAGGTGTTTCACAGCAGTTCCACCACACTCAGAGTTCAGCAGTTTATGAGAAACAGTGCTGCCAGCTGCCATTAAGCTGCCACTCACAGAATTTAGCACACCCACTGTGTAAGTAGTGATGCTGCAGAAGGGAAAAGTGGCTTCCATTCACAACATAGCACACCAAGTCCTTCTTTTGTGCAGGTTGAATTCTTTCTAGTTGTGGAAATGCTGCTTCTCAGTAAATCTGCAATCCAGCTGGGCACAGAAAACTGCTTTGAGTCCACCACTCTCATCTCCAGAGTATTATTTCAAGCCCTAACAACATTATCTGAGCACTGACTGACAAGAGGTGCTGCATCAAAAAGGTTTTACCCATTCAGCTACTGAACAGGTACTACCTTACTTCTATGGAAAGCCCAGTTGGTTAGTGAGGAGAAATCCTGGCAATTTTGGAGGTAAGTTTTCATGGTAAATCTGTCTATATTAAACACATGAAGCTAAGGCGTGGCAGTTTTTTCCTCTCTGTACATTAGTGTGCACAACACATTTAATCTGATGAGTTCTGGTAAAACCAGAGTGATGTGAAAGATGAATGTTGTCATTCATTGATTTTGGGTGCAGCAGTAGCAAGAGTTCTCAATATCCAAGTATCAGTACAGGCAAACCACTGAGCATTAAATTTTTCCCTCTTGAAGGGTTCTGAACTTAATAGGTTGTTCTTTTTCATCTTACTACAAAAGCATCAGTATTAGCTGCATGCTTGATCCACAGTGCCTTAAATAATCTTTAATAACTGATAATTTTTGAAGGTATTATTTCTTTATTGGTAGAAGTGAAGAGGTGCCTGGTTTTGGCAGTAAAGGAATATTGATGCCAGGTGCTAGCTAATGTTTGCTGGTGGAACCTCCTGTAGACTTTGGATTGGGAAAAGTAATATCCATGTTGTATTCCCATGCAGTGGCAACTTGTTGTTTGGGACAGGTAAAAGGGCATGACACAAAAACCATATCCCGAGGCCTTAATCAGATTGTCTTCTTTTTGCTGTTATGCTTACTAATATTTTCTAAAATATTAGAAATATTTTCCAATTTTTCTCTTGTTTCTCAGTGTCAGGCCTAAGTTAAATTATACATGTTTAAAAAAATAATACTGAAGTGGGCCCTGGAGAGCATATGATAGTGAGAGTATAGAGATATAGAGAGTGGCTGTGAGCATTGGGAATGTAAGCAGGAATGAGTGTCTTGACTTCTGTGCCAACACACATAAGGTAGGCCCTTCTATAAGTCTCTATTTCGAAATATAGATTGCAATAGAATTGTAGTGTTTGCCCCAGATATTTTAGGTGTGGTTGGGTTTCTTCTGACATGTCCTGCCTTGCCTGCCAGCCCAGCTCTAAATAAGGCAGGCAAATGCAAACACACAAATGGAGAAGTCTCTTCACCATTGGGCACACAGATTCCCAGAATAGATTTCCTGTGCCCCTCTCCACTTACTGGAGTCTCATTTCATTTTGGAAAACTGGCCACCTATGGCTAATTTCCAAAGCACTGCCCAAGAGGTACCAAACCTCCTCTGTGCACATTGCTGAGGAGGATTTGAGTGGGGGCTCCTTTTGAGAATCTTGTCCCAATGCACACTTGTAATATTACACAGAATAGTCCTGAAATACCCTATTTTTTAATAAAGATGCTGTAATAGGTTGAGTTGCATCCTATACATGGTGATCTTGAGTTAGATACTGTGTTCATTATTATAGCAATTTTAGTTTTGTAGTTTGTGAAGTGACTTGAGAATGTGGAGCATTTTTTTTATATATTGTATGGAGTAGTGGCCCTCAAAAATACTCTCACAGCACCAATAGGAATTTTATTATAATAAACTTAGCTTGCACTTTGAAAAAGATAAGTTTCTACAATATAGTGCAGTGATTTTTTGTACAAAAGCACTACAAATATTAACATACCTCCTTTGAAGGAAATGTATTTTTACTGCACTTTCCATATAGAAATAAACATACATTGCATTCTGAGAATAACAAGTGTTATTTAAAATTGTCAGTGCTTTCCAACACCACTGTATTTCTGATACAACTCATGTACAAATCCAAGTTAATTTCTCTTTTACCTTGTATTTTATGGCCTAATTTGTTCTCTCTATGTGATTTTAGCAGGAATAAATGAACAGCTACTTTGCAATTTTGAGTACAACCTTACATGCAAGAGTCTCAGTGTACTTTATTACAGCTGTTAAATTAAATAACCTTTCTTCATGTAAAAGGAAGTATTGGACCATTTGCACAGTACTCCAGGAACCTTTTAATATGCTGTGCATATGATTACAGCACATATCCACATCTCCATGCATCCGTAGACATTTTATTTTGCAAAGCCTAACTGTGACTGATTTCACTGTTGCTTCTGCTAGCCTGGTGTAAGGTGAAGGCTGTGCCAGCCAATACACACTGGCAATTGTAAAGGAAATAGCTGTAGCCCCCAGGAATCTGTTCATTCACCCTTCAGCTAGACAGACATTGCTTGTTGTGTGCAGCCCAGGAGACATTCTGTGAGAATATGTCAATGTTGGCGAGTGCTTTGCTGGCTGTTCATTTGTTGTTTAAATAATCATTTTATGCTGCTCTATTGCAAAATGATTTTCCCCCATCCATAATTCTTAACACAGTTTTTAGTACTTGCCTGATCAGTCCCCGAGACCAAGCCTTTGTTAGGTCATTTCAATTTCTTCAAAACTACTGTAGAAATAATACAATTTCTGACTCCTGCAGGCAATCTCAGGGGATTCCTGTAGTCAATAGTGTTTTACAGGACTCCAGAGGGAAAATGACTCCTGCAAGGAATGGCTTTTCCCATTTCTGAAATCACCCCTCTCGGCTGAGTCTGACCTGGAGCTTCCATATTCACACTCCAACCAGCAATATGGAATCTGTTCAAGGCTTTGAAGTACAGAACCATTATCTAAAAGCTAAATATAATGTGGGTTATTGCCTGTGCTTAATGCCCCAGCCTTTTCCCCCATTGCTCTTCTCTCCTTGTCCCTGTTTAGATGGAGAATTGACAGCTGTGGCCTCAAGCAGGGTGTGTTTGGTAGCTGCAGGATTTGGATGCCAAGTCCTGGGGTATCATGCTCACAGAAGCATTTGGGTCTGTGACAGGCTCTGGCACTGCACTGCCTGCAGCTGTGAGGCTCCCTGAGGTGCTGTCAGGTCAAGCTGCTCCTGCGTGGCAGAGCCCTTGCTGATCACTCTGTGCCAGCTGCTTCCCAATTTGGTATAAGAAATCCACCCTGGCCACTGTGGGTAGGGTCTGACCCATATATTATTTTGCTTTTGTTTTATACTGCACCTGTGCAATTGTCTCACTCAAGAAATGACATTACATCAAAAACTTGCACTTCCAAGCGCATGTTTACTTTCAGAGGGCTCTGAGCAAATGCTTCAGGAGATATGCAAAGCTCAAACATCTACTAATCTGGAAAAAGTTGTTTCTGGAGACTCCTTGAATGTATTCTGTGAATTGTAGGAAAATTGGACATTTCCAGCAGCTAGAAGTGTATTTTACTACACCTGCTCTTGGTTGCCCACCAATTCACCAGCAAATCCCTCTGACACCAGCTGCAGGGGCATTTATAGGAAAAGAATAAACTTCCATAAAGAGGATGTGGTTTGCAACATGCTCAGGGTGTCATTGCCTCCTTCAGAGTGTTTGAGTACAACTGGGAGCAGGAGCTCAACTCTGGGCATTGGCAAGGTCTCTGGTAATTCCAGTCTTGGATTCACCTCAGGTGCTTTTGCTGTGGCAAGCTGACTATGACCATGCCTGTTTCTACTCCTATTTATTGTCCATCTTGTTTGATTCTGTCTTTGAGATGTGCTAGACAGATGTGAGTTTATGCAGATGTGGGTTTGTGTAGATGTGCCAAACTGGTGTTACAGATGCACCAGGTGAAATGGAGTGAACTGGACAAAGTGAACTGGATTGGTGAGTGCAGTGGTTCTGTTCCACATAGCCAGCAAGGCAACTATGAAACAAAACTATAAAATGTTCCCTGCTCTTTATTCTCTGTGGTCATAAGAAGAATAAACCCTCTGAAGAGGTCTGCAATGAGGTGGAAAAAGCTGACTAAAAAAGTAAATTTAATTTACTCACCTCCCCAGGCCAGGACTTAGGGGATAAAAAATGTAAAAGTAGCAATATCTGTGATAGATGGACTTCAAATAAAAGCCTGTGGACTGACAGAAAAATTCCTAATCTCTTACTGCTATCAGTGTAAATGGCGAGTGCTCAGGAGCTCTAAAAATTAGTGAAACTAGATTTCAGCCAGTGCCTTTGTTCTGAGAGATGTGTTAGAGCAGCTGTTCTGGTATGTGTACTAGAAATAATTTTGCTGTGAGGGAAATAGAGCTATCCTTGGGATGGAAACAGCAAAACACACAGAGAGAATACTTTTTTTTTACTCTGATAATGAACTAATGCCATACCTGTTACTAAGATCCTTTGTTAAATCATCTCACATAGCAAGCTGCATCGATCTTATTAATGGTAAAAATTACTTGCTTTATCTTCAGTTACTATTCTTGCTATTTTCACTATTCCTTCATGTCTGTTAACACAGAGGCCTAAAGTAGTCACCTAACATTGATAAAGGTCATAAGTCAGTAATGTGCCATGTGGCTTCCCCAGAATGTTTCACTCTTGTTCTGGCTGTTGGGATAGGAGAGAGAGCATATTTCACTTTCTTTCTGGATCCTTCTGTGGATTCCAGTGTGGTCCAGCTGATGAAATAAGTATTTACTGTATAGCAGCTGGTGAGAGGTGCCTGTTAAAATGTTAGATGTAAAACTGCTGTAAAAAAGTTAGTGTTGGCCATAGTTAACAGTATGCTTTAAACACAGATTATTTAAATTTTTTCTTTTGCTTAAGATCAGTGTGTAGTAGGAAAAAACATGTAAGCATAGCAGAAAAGTTATGGTACTCAAACTTCCAAAAAAATCCAGTGGATGTTTGTCATAATTGCTGCTGTGCAACAGACAACTGGAAAGAGATTGCTTACAATAACACTTGGTTTTCAAAACGCTTTCATTATTTAAAGCCCCACTCTGTAATTAATTTTATTAAATTAAATTATTAAATTAAAACATCCTGCCAGCCAAATGTAACCTCCAAACTGTTGAAGTGATGAGTGACATGCTTGAGGACAAAGCCAGAATGGCCATCATACCTCAGGAGGAGATTTTGGGCATTCCTGATTTACAGACCACTGGAATATGCCAGTCTCACATGCTGTGCCTCTCTCTGCTCTGACAGGCTACTTAGCATTGCATAATGTCCCTTTTGTCAGAATTACAGGTGATGCAGGCTGAACCTGCTGAAATGACATGAACAGAAGTGAATCAAGCTCTGTCATGTTAGAGAATCTGGTGATCAGCCAGCCAGCCCCACACTGACCCTGGGATCAGGCTTCAGCAAGAGGGTGTAAGGCAATTGCTGGGTGTTTTTTTGTGAAGACAAGGAGAAATCCCCAGTATCATCACAAAAGTTGCTTGTGTCAATCAGCTGCTTCTCTGGTGGCAATGCCTTTTCTGACAGAGTGACACAAACATGAGCACCTTGTCCCAGGGGCTGGCAGGTTTTCTGGGGCCATTGGAGAGGTTCTGGAATCTGTTTTGTGGGATCTGAATGTCCCTCCCTGCTCTGTGCTATGTGTACTAGAGATAGCTGCTACACATTTCCTATGCTACATCAGTGAATTCACATTTAATAATTAGCCTGGGTTGGTGGTAATTTGGATTATGTTGACTATAAAATATAATTTTAACCCCATTACAATATGCCTAAGGCCAGAATTAGCCTTTCAGAGGCTGACAGAAAAAGAAGTTGTCCAACTGCTGGCAAGCTAGTGTAATGTGTAGTGAGCAAAAATAAAAGCCAATATATGATTTAAACAATGTACTTATTAATACAATGTAGATAAGGAAAGCACTGGGAAGCTGAGGGAGGGCTGTTTCCTGCACAGTTTGGAAACAGTCAGAATATACTGTCCTTGAACTAGAGCAGCTGTTTGCCAAGAAGCCCCCCTGTATTTGAATTGCTAGCTGATCTTTCCTAACTTTGGTAAAAAAAGCCTTCCAGAGCCAACCAAGATAGTGAGAACTCCAAGAGAAAGGTATAAAATGTTTATTTGCTTTTAGTTCATAAGTGTCTTGAGTCAGCAGGTCAAATTCAACTAAATTATTCACATTTGATGAACTGGAATGATTTTAAGATCATTGGGACTGATTCTGCAGTGAGCCCCACAAATTAGACTGTTGAGCTATTTTGGTCTAATTTATCACATGAGTGCCAGACTAATGCAGATTGCTTACTTAATACCTGAAGGTGAGCACAATAGTTTACTTTTTAGAAACTCATTTGAAGAACTTCTGAAATGCTAAATGATTTCTGGTGTAAAGGAATTATTGTGAGCAGTATGCTGAACGAATTGGTGAAAAATATGTTTTAAAAGTATAGGTGTGGCACAGTCTGATGCATTTAATTCTTTATTGAGCACTTTCTGGTTTGTTGTAGGGGGAGGTGATTGGTTCTATCCACTTCCAACCTTCTTTGGCCTAGATCACATCATATCATACTGTGGGTTTGGTAACTAGTTCTGGTCCAAGTTAAATTTGGGGTTAAAGGGTAAAAAAAATTAATTTCACTATTAAGATGTTTTTCTTCTTTTTTAAAGCCATTCCTATACTTCTAGGGTGCTAAAATTAACAACTTTATTAAATACCTGGCTAAAGTGAAGGGTTCTCTTCCTTCAGAAAAGGTTGTTGTGGTATTGGTATGTATAATACATGTATGTATATAAATACAGACAGTTCTGTATTTATATTTAATTTAGAGAAAAAAAATTCTGGGATGTGCCTTTGGCTGTGTTTTGTGAAAAGGCAAATATGGAAATGGAGCAGTGGGGGAAGATTGAGGGAGGTGTTCAGAAAAGACAACGTGTATCAATGAGAGACAAAAAGAATGTGAGACAGGAATTGTTTCTAGGTTTTAAAAGGAAAGAGAGGGCTTATTAATTTTGTCTCCTTCAGTGAGTTTGTCTGAGTCTGCCCTGGAAGAGGTCAGGGATGTGCTGGGATGGCCACCCTCATGGTCTGGCAAACATTGTGCTGCTGTGGCTGCTCACAAAGAAGTGACACATTCCTTTTAAACTGTTAGGGTTGCTTGCTCCCAGCTTGAACGGTGAAGAAAATTGTGAGAGGAGGAACTGATGACTGCAGAATTAGTAAAAGAGGTTCATGTGGAACACACCACAGTTCCTGAGCAGGATCCTGTAATCCTAGATGGGATGGCATTATACTGGGCTTTCACATTGTTTGCCCTTTTGTATTCCCAGGGACTATTTGGAGAAGCAAATGCTCTTTGGCATGAGTCTGGCCCTGCATAATTTACATTACTGTTATTGTATTTTATAGCATAGCATGTGGGATAAAGACTGGTTTCTGAACAGAGTATATGGAAATGTGGCTGCCATTTGTCAGTCTGGATTTAATTAGTTGCAGTGGCTGTAGCAGTGAAGATTGAGAGACCAGAATGTGCCTGCACACAGACAGAAACATCAAGAAACAGTTACTTTTAATGGATAGTGGCCCAATTTATAATCAGGTTATAATCCTATTTTCTGACAGTACAAATCTGGACTCTTATAGATTCAGACAAACATGAGGAGAGGAGAGGGAGAATTCCAAGACAGAGCTGGTACAGTTGTAGGTACCTTCTGATGCTGCTGCTGTATCCAGCTGTTGTGTTAGTATTCATTCCAGCACAACCCTCCAGAAATGAAATTTTTAGAAAGTCAAAGGAGAGAGAAAAGTGACAGAAACAGATTTCCTCACTGTACTTAGCTCAACAAAGCCCAGCACATTCAACCATTTAAACACATGCTTAAATCTCAGCACTTTCAAAATTCAGTACGTCTTAGAAGCACAAACTTATGCTTGTGCTCTAGAGCTTTGCTGGTCTAGGCTGATGGACTGGGAAAAAAGGAGATATTTTTCAATGCTGAAAGATTATGACCATCTGGAATTTGTCTAGTTTTCATACCTCAGTGGAGCAGGTGTAAAAGAGCATTGCATCCTGACAGCAGCCTTGTGCAGCACCAGTGTACATACAAATGACTGCAACATCTGTGGGTGATGCAGGCTCAGAACACATTACCCCAGTCTCTGACAACAGGTGTTCTTCTGGAAATGCATAAGGGCCAAATTCAGACATGGGAGAGATAGATAGTTTCAGTTCAAAATTACAAACACACACCATGGATCTGAACTTGACCTTCAGCTGATTTGGATTCCCAGTAAAAATATATCAGAGAAACCAGAGGGATTTTTTCACCCAATTTTTGCACAAAATGTTTTGATGACAAAATTAGTTTCTGGTGGTAAAGCACATGATGATATTAAGAGAAATGCAACTAATCATGATAGGACAGGAACTGAATAAATTTGCCTACAATCTCTGTGGAGAGAAACGTAGCTGGCAAGCTGCAGGTACTTCTCAAGCAGGAGGCGTTGCTTTTCTAAAGAGGCTGTATTTATTATGGGTAGCTGGATATCTGCATGCTGGCTCAGTTCCCTGTAGTAAGGAACTGACCACATTACTATTTGCAAACACAGGGTTCACTCAAGTGGTACTAAAAAGGGAAGAGGTGGGGCAAGCAGAGCTTTAAAAAGAAAAGAGGAGTCCATCCAAGTCTGAATGTAAAAAACAACTGCGTTTCGGAGAAGGAGGTACCTGGGGATTTTGCTCCCTGCACTCCACTGAGAGCTGCGGTGAAGAGTTTTCTGAATTCTCTGCTTTTAAGATTTAAACGGCAGCTTTGTTGCAAGGAAATTTGAAGTGATCCTTGAGAGCATGGCTTTTAAGCTGTGTTAAATTTGTGGCAAGAGTGTCAGGCATTTCATACTTGGCTTCCAAAGGAGAGGAAAAAAAAAAAAAAACCTGAAACAAAGAGAGAAAAAAAAAGCCCTGATGTGAGTGGGGAAGAAATCTCCCAGGAATTTCTTCAAGGTTGTAGTCAGACATAGTAAGGTCTAAAGTGACAAGAAAAGCAAGGCAAAGATAAAACTTGAAATAGTGATAAGATGTCTGAGTCTAAAGTGACAGATTGCAGAAAACTTTTGGGATTACACATACTCATCTTGTCCTGGATATGACTGAATACAAGCTAGTTTTTCTCTAGTGACAGCTCAAAAAACCCCCTCAAGATTATGTTTCTCTTCCTTGTAGCTTTTTTGCCAGTGGTTTTTAAAATTGGTTTTGTCAGCCTCTCAGCTCTGCAGCACTGGAACTGTCCTAATGGATACAGATTAAAGCCTGAAAACTCTGCTTGTGTGGGTAAGTTGCTGAATGCTCCCAAATTAAGAAAACTGCATTTGTATTCTCTTAATTTACCTTTATAATTTTCAAAGAGTTTTTTTACAGATTACTTGTGTGTTGTACTGGCAGGATTGATAAATCAGCTTCTCAATATCTGTTGCATTTCAAAATGAATGGATTTCTCTTTTTTTTCCTTTTTCTGTTTCAGAAATCAGCACTTGTCTGTTGGTCGAACTATCAGAAAGCAGAATAAGTTTTCATATGATCATTAAGAGATATGAACTGTTCTCCAGTTACCAAAACTCCTTGCCATAGCTTTAGTGTCTCCATAGTTTAAATGCATGAGCATGCATGTATTCATGCTCCAATATATTTAAAGTTTGAATATAGGTGTATTTTTTTATTTCTGTATACATATATGAAGAGTGTTTTAATAATTATGTGTTAGTATACATTTAGATGTGGGCTAGATAACCTTAAAAGCTATTTTTTCTATGCTTATTATTGCATGTAGATGTGTGTGCTCACACTAATAATGCATCCCACACAATACATGAATAGCAGGTGTGCTTAATACAGTGTAGGGAGGTCCGGGAGAAATGTGCAACACTAACATTACTGTAATCATCTCCAGTGATTTGGAGCACATAAAATGCAGGTTCCAATTCTTTACAAAGTGTAAGACAAAAGATGACGGAACCCTTCTCCCTCCCCTGCTACCATGAGGTCCAATTTTTTAAAAAAATCCAGAGTCAATGAAGTTGTGACCTTTGCAGTTAGGGGATGAGGAAACACTCTGAAATGATTCAAGCAGCTCCTCATACTTGGAGTTAATGCTTTTGCCTTAGATTCCTTGAGCTTGGGAGGTTCTGATTCAGTTCTTGTCATGATTCTAGTGATGTAAGAACAGGTGCTTTCTCTGTGCTCTCTGCCAAGAAATACCATCTCGTAAGCACAAAATAGAAGCCTGCATGTTAAATGCTGTCAGATTGAGGGGGGAGGAGCTGGGCATTTTTTTGTGTACAAACTCTAAACCTGACTGAAGGTTTATCTGAGAGCCAAACACACCTAGAGTGCTCCTACCCTGGTGATTCAGTTCAAAGGACAAGCACACTTCTGAAATTAATCTCCATATTACCACCTCTTATGTTTGCTTCGTGTTGAAAAGCACTCCCAAAGTGCACAGAGACTGGATTCCCTTTAGGCAAACTTAAACCAGAGGGTGTCCCTGTAGGGATCATCTTCTCTCTCTGCTGTTGGTGACCATGTGGTCCATGGGTCTGGTTCTCTGTAAGCTCAGGCTGAAATACATGCAGTGGGTGTGCCATACCCTTAGCAGCTGTTGCTGTTGACACAGCCTTTCCTGTAGATCCATACCATTTGCTAGCATGTACTGAGCTTCCAAGAGCTCATTAGCATGTTCATTAGTTATGGCTTCTGCATTACTGGGTTTCCCAATTAAGAGCTCGTGTACAATGGGAGAATCCTACTGAGATGAATGAAATTGTTTGGCTATTGTTTAATGAGTCAAAACCCCACTCTAAATATTAATATGCAAAAGGCTGCAAAGGCTTATTTTCCCCCAGTGGACATATTTTGCATATTGATGCATATTGCTCTTCCATTCATGAAGACATGACCTGCTCTGCATAAAGTCTTTTCTGTTGAAAATTAGCTGCTGTATGAATGAAGAACTCTAGATAAAGCACTGAAACAGATTGGCCAGTAGCTCAGCAAACTCTCCAAGCAATAGCAGGAGAAGAAATCTCCTGCATAAGAGCTGACATTACTGTGACATACCCTGAGCAATTCCGTGTGACACAGAATAAGTGAAAAATGAGATGCATTACTGTAATTTTCCAATTACAGACCCCTGGATTACGGGAAATTAAGCAAAGGTGAAATTTTGACATGAAATGAAAAGCTGAAGGATGCTTTGGTGAAAGGGATTTCCCTTTCTCTTTTCTCTGTGTACTGCTGTTCTGACCAGACCGGACGCCTGATATTCTAGCTCAGTAATTATGTGAGACACAGGGTGCAGTGGAAGCAAGTGGCAGGAAGCTGGAGGCAGGCTTTGAAGGTAATACTGGAGATAAAAGTGGTGAGTGGGAGATGTGATTCATGACACTGAACTGTGAACAATGACAGCAAGCTGAATCGTGGCTTGGCGACCATTCTTGGTGAGCTGTAATGGATACACCAATTGCAAAATGGTTTTAATCATCTGAGGTTGTGGTGGCAACCTGCCAGCCATAAGGATTCCCCTGAATTGAGAAGGTGTCTGCTCTTTGTTAGTGAACTGTTACAAGTGATACTTGCCAGAATGTGTGTAGGCTTTTCTAGATCTGTTTTCCACACTGTGCCTTCAGACGAAGGTCTAGGTCGTCTTCTTCTTACATTGCTAAATAGCTCATGCCTTAATTAGCTCCTTTTATTTCCATGGATATTCAAAGATCAAAGACCTCCTCATCCTGTGGAAGTATAATGAAATCTAACCCTAAATCTCTCACATAATTTTTATACAGTTATTTTAAGAGAGATTATTTGAATCCTGGCTTGTTACGACTAGAGAGAAGAGCTTTTCTGAGGAGCTGTTAGTCCCAAAACGGCAGGGCTTATAGGAAAGGAAATATGGGAGAAGAGATCACAAGTTCAGAGCAAAATGAGTCTGATGAATGAATGCATCGATATATTGACAAGTTATGGTAGAATTGGAAGCACTTCTGCAATTTTTGACATGCCATCTTGAATTAATAGCTTATTTTAAGATGCTGTGAGGACTGTGGATCAGTCACTGTTAATAACTCATCTTTCGTAGACCCCAGTGGAAACATAGAACCTTCTACCTCTGGGGGAAAAAAAAAAAAAGCTTGGCCTACAAAGGAGTTATTATTGCTACAAAGAAAAAAACATGTGCATAGTTGGTCCCAGGAGAGCTTTGATTTGTCACATATTTGACAATGTAAGCATCCACAGTACACCAGAGGATGGACCTATGCCTGCTGGAATCAGTTGCCTGAGCCCTCCTGAAACACCAGGTTAACCAACAGTATTTTTTAGTCTCTCATGGTGCATAGATGGTTTCCTTACTCAAGACTGAAAAAGTCTTCCACATGTTTGTCTGAAGAAGGCCCTAGAGCAGCCTCTTGCATGATCAATTTTAGAGTAGATATTAATGCCTGTTAGTCTTGGGCTACCCTGGGTAAATGTATTACCTTCTGGATACTGCAAGGCTGGAGGTGTTCTTTGGTTTCAGGGCTGACTTTACTTACTGTGAAAGTTTGAAAAATGAAGAAAGATAATTTTTAGGATACCTAACAGCATTGTAAAAAAGCCTTGGAATAAGGCAAAACAAAACCCATATTATTGAAGTTTTTCCTAATCATAGGCTCTTAAACTCAGCACATCTCTAGCGAATTCTGACATTAACTGCTCAGCCCTTGTCGCTTCTACAGGGCTAACATGCTGCACATTCCTGCAGAGCTACAGCCTGCAACTGAAGGTGACAACTGCAGCTATCTAGGTCAGCTCTCTTGGTCAGATGCTTCCTTCTGTGTGTCAGGCTTCACTCCTTTCTTCCTTTTCACCTCTCTCCTACCACAGAGATGAGGAACATTAAGTTATTACTCTTTGTTTTACATCTTTAAATTCCCCTAATTATCTAAATCATGTCTTCACTTTACCCCATACTTCTGAAGACATGCTGTTAAAAGTTCCTGTGTGTATTCTGAGAAATACAAAATGCCAAAACCTTTTAAAGTCTTTCTTTCTTGGCAAGCATCTCATAAGGAGCAGGAAGAGCCAATGAAATGGGAAACTCTTCCCTACCCCTGTTGTGACAGGGATAAACCTGATAAGATGCCTCTGCTCCCTCTGTATTTCAGAAGAGCTGCAGTTGAGGTGTGTTTTCCCCTCGTTTTCAGTAGCTGTCTTCCAGCTAGCTCACTTATTATTATTACTGACTTGGAGAAAGCAGCTTCTAGATATTTTTACCAAATAGTAGTCAGGAATTCTTGAACATGGGTCTGAACCACAGACCAATTCATGAGAAAACTCCCATTCAGCTGAATGTGGAGAAATACTATCTTCAGCTGTAAAAACTTGGATCAAAACAGGAAGGAGGCAAATATGCTACAAGAAAGGACAGAAATGGCATCACCCATCACATGATGCCTAATACTAAAGAGGGCTAAGGGGCAGACTTCCAAGCCAGTGACCAGTATTGAAAACTCATTGTTTTGCCCAGTGTAAAATAGCAGTTATTAATTTTATATTCCATTTTACTAAAAAAAAACCCTGACTACTTTTTAGTACCTAATTTGAAATCTGATTTTAAAGGGAGCTGGATGACAGAATTTGATGATGCCTCATGGCCTCCATCTTTGAAAGGCAAGCCAGTAATAGTATGTTGGAAGTTGCACAATCCAGGAAGTAGAGGTCTATTTTGTAGCTGCTAATTTACACATAGACTTCATTTCACATAGAATTTATTTCAAAGGTAGATTTTTTTTTTCCATTCTAGTGAGCAAACATTTGAGATCAGAGTCCAGAAAGGAAAAAAAAAAAAAGATATTGTAGTTCCTGGGGATCCTTTTTGCCCCTTCTCTACAAGATGTCTGCAACTGTTTTCCTAAATTGCATTTCAGTTCTAAATTTGAATCTATTTTATACATGATAAATCATATGTTCTCACTTGCTGTCATATCTGTGACATGATCATCTCTGGGCTGGAAGACACCAGGAATTGTAACCCCCTCATCGTATTTATATTATTTTTCTTACCATTGTACATGAGCATTTCACAACCTCTACCCTCTCAAAAATTGTGAGTGATCAGGTTGTATTTTAAGCCTCGTTTAAAACTGGAGATAAAAGATACTGAACTGTGCATCATCTATTTCCTTGTGACCTGCTGATAGCTGGAGTGTCTTTTTCCATTTCTATCTCTCTTCTGTTCTTCGAGCTGGATGCTTTAAACAAAACAGGTAAAAGGGATGCGCTGCTTTCTTTGTCACCCAGATGAAAATTCATGTTTGGCCTTGTTGAAAGGATTATGGTGGTGGTTGGATGCAGCAGATTGAATGAATCACGAGTCCAACTCAACAGGAGTTAGATTTGCATGAGGTTATTGGAGTGTGTGTCTGCACGTATACTTTATGTATATAATGTATGTATTTGGGGCCATAATGAAATTCAAATTCTGGCTCACTGTGGTTTCTCTGTGTCCCTGCCAGGCATACTAATGCTTCAACCTTCTGCAAGCAGAGCCTTTCTCAGGACTCTCAATAAAGTAGTATATTTGTATGCAAAGTCTTTGAGAGCTGCCAACATCGTGATGACATGATTCATGGTTTTTGCTGATTCTCAAGGCATTTTTTGCATAAAGAAGTCTTTGAGAGCTAAGCAGAACCTCATTCTTCCTTTCAGGGCTGGCTGTCAGGGCACTGCAGACAGCTTTTGTGTTCACTAAGCCGATTTCTTTCACAGGGTAAAGTTCCCACTGGGGGATGTGGTTGCCAGGACACTAAAACAGCTTCAACAGGATGCAACTCCATGCTTTCCTTTGGCACTGAAAGTGCAGATTAAGGCACTGCTAGTTACACCTGATGGATGGTTTTGTGATTGAGTTCTCCTGAAGCTTAAAAACCAGCTTTTTTTTGTTTGTTTTGTTTTGGGCTTGGTGGTTTGGTTTGGGTTTTTTGGTTGGATTTTTTTTTTGTACTTTAAACAAAGAAGAGAGGGTGTTAAGCGTAGGATCCTCTTCCACTGTTAAAGCCATAAAAACCAAACATTGACAGTGCTGTGTCTCTTGGCTCTTCCTGCTGACCACTGGGAGGGCACTGTCCAGTGGCTGAGCTGCCTGTGGCCACTGTGCCCATGGTGTTTTACTGGGCAGCTCTCCTCCCACGAGGGCCATCCTTCAGCTGGAGCCATGGCTTGCTTTTCAGTACGCGTGGGATTTGCTTTTACTACGTGAATTTTGGTGGTGATGAAAATGGACAGGCTGATAACACTGAAATCTCCTCTTCAAGCATGGTTACTGGGGAAAGAGTGTAAATTCCTGTAGCCTGATCAATCAGTGTTCCCATCCTTGGACAGTCAGTTCTGTTCACTAATATAAAGCTGGCAAATCAGCCCTGGAAATAAAGGGTCATTGTCCTTTTACCTTGCCCTGTTGCTCAGTAACCTGTGTTTGGTAAAGCATGCCTTCCCAGGCTGACCTCCACTTTGGAGTATTCACTGCCTGCAGGGTTTTCCCTGGTAGCCAGTTCCCTTAGTGATTCAGCCTTCCTGTTAAAATGTGAGTTTAATGTCTGAATCTGAATTTCCTGGCTTTAGTTCTCAGCTATCAGTGCTTGTTAAGTTGTTCCTGAAAAAGATTATAGTGTCTTTTAGAAAATCTGCTACTTTTTCTTTATGAAGGTATTAATTTGTGGTGTTTAATCCTTCTTCCAAGCTTCTATTTGATAGTCTAAGCATTCTGAGCTCTTGAATTTTCTCATAGAAAGACACTTTACCTTCAAATCAGGCTTTCTATCCTTGTTGTATACAAGGATAGTTCTAATTAGATGTTCTAATTTTTCATGATCCTTTAACAACCTCTGTCTGAGAAATACAAACAGCATGCCAATATAGTCTGACCACTGCCATACAGAGAAGCAATTTTTTCCTCACAGTCATTAATTTCATCTGTGGTTATTTGTGTTGTGATTTGAATTTACTTGCCTGGTAACATGCTAAGAGGTCACTTTTCTGTCCAGTATGAACACAAATCCTCCTCAGAGGAAGCAGCCTTTCAGATCCAATCTATAGGCCAGGTTTATTTCTTGTTACTCTTAGTTAATGTGCTCTTTATTGTGATTGAATAATGGCTCATCAGTGCTTCACATTGCTTAATCAAACAACTCTTTAGCAATCCTATATCTACACGGTGGCCTTTTTCACCAATACTTGTGATTTCCACAGAGAAATAACTTCAGGTTCATTTAGAAAGCTGTTACTGTCATGAAAGTATATTGACAAACATATCTGCATTCTGAACACCTTCTCACACCTGCTGTGGTGCTGGTGGCTGGGTCATGTCAAGTGTGCAGCTTAGGCAGTTGGTGACTTGATTTAAAAACCAGTGCATCAGGGTGACAGTGGCAAACAGTGTCCCTGTCCAACACTGACAGCAGCTGGACAAGGAGCTGAGGTCACCAGAGCCCTCCCTCTTGGGCTATCAAAGAGCCCTTTAGCTCCAGTGGCATCCAGGCAGTGCTTGCCAGGAGTATCTAGTTTTAGTGGTGACCTGCAGCCCATGGTGTCCGTAGCACATTAACACACTTCTAAGCCCATCAAACCTTCCAAGAGGGGATTTAGAAGAGTTTCTCTTCTAATGCCGTGGAGAATGGAATGTACAATCCTAGTACATGTGGGAAAATATGCTCCTGAAAGCTGATTGTTTGAAGAAAATTGTGGGTTGGAATTAGAGTACTTTATGGAATTATATTGTGAAAACACTTCTGCTTTCCCTTCGTAATCTGTTAAACAGAAATCAGTTCCATGTACTCTGATTACATTTCATACACTGTCAAATTAGTTCATCTGCTATTTGGAACAAGAATTTGTGGGAAAACTCTGTAAACAATATGGAAGCTTTCCCTAGCTGGTACTGACACATTAGGTGGCTGAAAAGCATTGAGGTTCTTTTTGAACACCTTTGACACTTGGGCATAGAAGGAGCCCCTTTGAAAACTTCTTGCTACACATGATTTCTTAAAGCAGTGAAGGAGACTGGTTTGCAGAGCCACAGGATATCAGAGATTTGCTTGCTTAGGTCTCCCTAAGTTGCTGAAAAAGTTTCTTTCAAAGTCTTTTGTGAGCTGCTTAGATTGCTGTTCCTTGTAGCCAAGGTGCCCTTCCTTAAACTAAGGGAGTTCTCACATAACACTCACAGACCTAGTTTTGGTTGTGAATCCACGTCCTTTAGTGGCTTATTCAAGTGTATCCCTTCAAAACAAAATCTGTTGATAATTTATTCCTGCATGTGTTGAATCACATCGTAAAATACAGAACAAAGGCCACTGACATCAAC
This sequence comes from Dicaeum eximium, assembly GCA_013396995.1. Lineage (NCBI taxonomy): Eukaryota > Metazoa > Chordata > Aves > Passeriformes > Dicaeidae > Dicaeum > Dicaeum eximium. Next base: position 1,068,979 of record VWZP01001457.1, on the reverse strand, counting down.
TAGAACTTGGGCAAGAAAAAAGCTGCTCCTTAGAGCAACCATCACACAGTAGTTGAAGAAGGAAAACATACAACAAATATACAAACATAGGGTACTGTCAGATGTCAAGTACCCTGGGAAATTACTATCAGATGTGTTTGTTTTCAGCAGGAACTAAAACTTACCTTAATTTTGTGGGACAATTATCCATGATACTGCAAATTGCTTTTCCCCTTCGTATAAACTACGGTCTTCAGTGATAATACTTTTAAAAAAATAGGGACCTTTGTTTAAGACTTAATTAATAGTCACTTCCTCAAGCCCTGATAAAACACCATAAACACATCAAATATCTTTCAATTCCTAGAAGTTCTAGCTTAACCTACCAGTTAAAAGCCTAGTTTCTAATTAATTTGCTCGGTGCCTTGGTTTGGGCTTGTTTCTGTCAGAATACTGTGGGAATTCTAGTGCTTTGTATGTCTGTTTGAGGTTTGACTCAAACAAAAATGAGCTCAATGTTGAACTCAGTGCTGTGACAGTCTGTTTTCTGCTTTGCTGTTTTGCAAGGTCTGTTAATTTGTTGGCAAAATTATTACTGTTGAAAAAGGGATAAAGATACAAGGAAGCAGCTGCAAGCAGCATTTGCATTGCAAATAATAACATGAATCAAGACAACTCTGTTCCTTGTGTTTGAGCAATTAGAGACCAGTGCCCAGACACTGGGGAGAAGGGTAATTTGGCAGTTAAAAAAGCCCCAAAATAAATACCCAACACCCTCCAAAATCACAGTGAATCTGACAATGATAAATTA
>VWZP01001457.1:910507-1068144 GCA_013396995.1 Dicaeum eximium | reverse complement strand
ATAATTCTGAAACCGAAGCATGAAGGAATACAGCCATCCTAATTTCATTTTTTAATGATGGGATATTAAATTTTGTGGCAATTATTAAATAAGTTTGTCAAAGGTGTTCTTTCTCCTTGTTCTTTGCTGCTTTTGCTAGCTGAATTTTCCTGATCTTTTTCAAATACCTATTTCAGATATTGATGAGTGCCTTGAAGGTGGTTTGGGAACCTGTGGCCAAACCTGTATCAATATTCCAGGGTCGTACATCTGCTCCTGCTTGCCTGGGTACTCCTTGGGTGTTGACAAGCAGTCTTGCCATGTGAATGGTAAGGACATTTTCTTTTTTGATGACTGAAAAAGGGCTGTAGAGACTCAGTTAGCATTCCTTTTCAAAGTGAACCATGCCTGCTGCTCCCTACTGGTCTGTGACTGGGGTTCTCTGGTTTGCTGACAAAAAAATTGCCTCTGCTATTGTGTGGGTAAGTGGCAAGGCCAAAAGTGGATGCCACAGAAGAATGATGGTGAAGAATGTAAACTGTGGTGGTAGAAAGATGAATGAACATACAAAACCAAACAACTAAACTTAACCATTACTTCCTGTTTGCCTTTTCTGCCAATTTAAAACTGTAAACTCTTTTATCCCATTCTTACTTCCAGGAAGACATGGCAGTACACAAGGTTCTGCTACCTTGGCTGCTTTCAGTCTTTTGGCCTTGGTGCCTTCCCAGTAGGTTTATATTCTAGGGACAGTGCTGTAAGACTGGAAGCAGGAAGCCCTTATTTTTGGTTTCATCCACTGGCAGTCAAAACATGTGAGTGCTAGTGTGAGTTATTTCTCCCCCTTCCTCTGACCTGAGTGTATAAATTGATTTTTAACTGTGGGAGATGGATTTAATTTAAAATTTTTTAGCTCTTCTAAGAGGAAAATATTTACAGATACAGCCTTTGATTAGCCCTCATTTTGTCCTCAACTGATGCTACCCAGGGAAAAAAAAAAACCAGTAGTAATTTGTTGATTGGCTTAACCCTATACTGCATCTAGAGTATGAGGTGGGAGTGCTCTGAAGTTCATCTCTTGCCTCTCCACTTTGGCTTCCTGAACGCTTGGCTTTGATTCCTGTTTGGGATACACCATAGCTCCCTTCTGATCCAGGACCTCAAGTTTTCTATTTTTTGACTAGTATTTACCCAGGACTATTTTGCTAATGCAGAGATGGGATGTGACAAGGCGTGTTTCTGACCTGGGAAGTGGGAGCTGTATTTGAGCCCTGATACGTGTAGATTTTGGGAACATGAACATAACCAAAAGTATTCTGTAGAGCTCCCAAACTGTCACCAACACAACTATTTCAGTCCAGGCCCTAGAATCATCATAATTATCAGCAGCATGTAACTCACAAAGACCCAAACTGGATTTTTTGTGGTTCTGCCTAAACATCCCTGGCTCCTCTGCAAGCTCTCCACTTCTGAACTGAAGTGAAAACAAACGTGTTGCTTCCCAGTGATATTTGTGCACAGGTATCTTTCAAAGAACAATCTCTCCTTCATATTGGAGTACTTCAACTTTTTAACATGTTATTACTAACATTTATAGTAACAGCAGAAAGTGACAGATAGAGCTACTGTGGTGGATAAGGAGCCCTTAAATCAGGTATAAACCCTTCTGTGGAGGATATACCACATGCGAAACATCCTCATGGTTTAAAAACAGGCAGATCTTTGGTGCAGATATGGTTTACCTGGAAATTTAACCCCTGATAAAACTGACTCCTAAATCTGGCTGGTGCCTCTGTAGAAAAAGTTAGATTTGTTCAGTTCTTGTTCCATTTAGAGCCCTCATTCACAGGCACCTGGTAGGGAACTTAGAGAGTGGAAAGGACAAAACCAAAGTGTATAAATAGTTTTGGTCAACTAATGGGCAAAAATGCAGGCAGTAGCTGTGAAATCCCTTAGATAAATCAGCCTGGCTACTCTTCAGTGTTCATTTACCATTCACATGAAGCATGTCTTCATTGTTCAAATATGGGATTGCTCAGTTCAAGTAGCAGCAGATAAAGGGAGTAATTAAAATCCTGTGACCAGCTGCGATAATTAGGTGAATGGCTTTAAAATTTGAGGTACAAAACATTCTGCTAATATAGAAACAGTGTGCTGACCATCTTCCCTGTGAACAAGACAAAATTCATCTTGGGTGCTCATCAGAACTTTCTTCACTTGGAGAAATCAAAATTTGTCTCATTTCTCTGCTTTGAAAGGAGAATTAAACAACCTTGCAACTATGAAGGTAAAGCATCTGTCTAAATTTTGTAAAAGAGCTTTTTGTTGAGTTTAAAGCCTTGGGTTTCATGCTAATAGTAAAGACATTTAGTTTAAAAAAGATGTGAACCTTGTCAATAAAACCAGTTTAATTTTCAAAAGTATATGTATAAGAAAACTGGTTGTAGTGCATCTTTGATGGCATCCATTCCCAATAAATGGAGAGTTGCTTCTTCATTTTGGAATAATTCAGCAATTGATTACCCAAGCTTGAAAAGTGTCATTCTGTTGGATCTATAGCAATAATTGCATTTCAAAGTCAGTTGGTTTGAGGTCTACTTGTATGCCAGCATCTGGTGTTTCAGGCAACCATGTTATAAAATTCCAACATTACTAACACAATGGGATTTATGTTTTTTGTATGTTTTTTTTTAGTAGTGAATTAAAGAATAGACTTGATGCCTGCAAATATGTGTATATATATATATATATAAACCAAAAAGCAAACAACAAATCCATGTTTATTTTCAAAATGAAAGTTAAAATGTGTTGGTTACATAAGAATTGCTTTCCTATATGCAGTTGACAGACAGCCTAAATGAAAACCCTTGTGGTTTGGGCAGGTAGTTAGGGTTCTTTCAGCAATCCTAATTGTAGTTAAGGTTCCTTGTGCAATCTTAATTGTGCTCTACGGTGATACCCTAAAAATAACAAAGAGGGCTTGATAAAACTGGATCAGCCCCAATCATTATGCCATACTAATTGTACTTCCATACTTATCACCTTGTTTTAAGGTTGCATCAAGGCTATTGGGATCATCCTAGCTGCTCATCACTTTCAGCCTTAATTGGTTTTCTGAAGTATGGGGCATAATTGGAGAACCTTTGATTTTAATATATTTTATGTTAAGTTACTGTTATACTCTTACCTTTTGCTCATTAGAAATAGTGTTTTTGTCTGGGAGAAGTTGTTGCTTTTGAGCTGTCAGAGTTTTAAGTACAGGTCTTTTGTTTTCCTTCAGCCTTCTGCATCACAAGACCTCCCCAGTCTCCAGTTTCTTCCTTGGCCCTGTCTTGGGATCTTCAATTTCCCTTTTTGGATAGTTAAAGGGAGACTCCAGGCTACCTCTCTGTGATCAATTCATGCTATAGCACAATAGTTTGAAGTGATCTTCAACTTGGAGGCACATCCATGGCAAACTTCTTTCAACCTCAGTTGGCAAGCAGGCAGCAGTTGTTCTGACCTCTAACTGGGCTGTGGAATTTTGGATAAGTGGTTACAACCACTGTCGTTTCAGTTTCCTAACTCAGATTTTTGCCTTAATTTTCAGCATTAAATGTGAAAGGACTGTTACATTTATATATTACTGGTTCTCTGTGATACACCTAGAAAGTTGTCATTAATTAATGAGATAGCTAAATCTTGAACTTTGACTAGTATGCTATTGATGAGAATTTAATGCAGCAAAAATGCAATGATTATCAATTAATTGGTCTCATTTTGTTTTCTCCACACCAGACCCAGCACCATTCCTGCTTTTTAGCCATGGAGATGCCATCTTTAGAATTGACACTGAAGGGACAAATCACGAAAGATTGGTTTCTGATACTGGTCCATCAACACTTATGGATTTTCATTATATGGAAGAGAAAGTGTATTGGGTAGACTCTGAAAGGCGACTACTTCAAAGAATTAATCTAAATGGCACAAAACGAGAGGTAAAGTGATCAGTTCTTTGGAATTCTCCTAATTAACCGAGGTGTGAACCCCTCTGTGGAAACCACCTGCTCCTTGGGTACAGTTCTGCCTTTACTGTTCATCGATTAGCACTTTACTTTTGCTGTTGTAATAGTTCTGATCCTGAGCCCAGGCTCTTTTACTGGCATTCACATTCAGTACATGCAGTATTCCCTGTGGATCAGGTGAAGGTGAGTTAAAAATGCAGGAGAGGAAATTCAGACAAACTAAGGCTTTGTAGACATTAATGTTTCTATCACTTATAGATTGTTCTCTGGCATTACAACTTTGTCTTCAAGATTATTGTAACACAAGTTGACACAAATGATATGAGAAAAATGTGCTTGAATTCCTACTCATTTTTTCTCAAACCTTTTCTTGGTTTCTATGGTTGCATAAATGCCATTAGCACTTTATTCTTTGTTGAGAAAAAATTGTGCAGCTCATTTCATCTGACTGATTAAGAAGGGCAGTCAGACTGTTGTGGCTGAACTTTAGTGCTGTGAGAGTGTTCTTTTGTTTGAGAGAGATTGCCAGTATCATTTACCTATGTGGAGTTTTCACTAATGTATTTTCACTGATTTTTAAAGGGTCAGGGTCCAGCAGCAGTGTGTTAGAAGACTCCTATCTGTAACAGTACAGGCCTGGGTGCTTTGTATTGTGCCAAATGTGAAAAGTTGTAGTTAAATATTAATCCAGTGTATTTCTTGCGCAGAACAGTTTCTCCTTTTGCAGGGAGTTACTCAGTTCTGAGCAGGTATATGTAAGAGAAGACCAAATGAAAGTGATGAAAGAAAAAGAAAGAAATAGCTCAGGTCAGAAAGAATATGAAGCAGGCAAAGGAATGAACTGGAAAGCTTCAGCTGGGTATTCTATTCCCTGTAACAAAAGCCAAGTTTTGAGTAGTCATTAGGATTCCTCTTGTCAACTCTTTTTTTCTTGTTTACAGAGACTATGTTACATAGACAAAGGCATTTCAGGATTTGCTATTGATTGGATAAACCAAGACATTCTCTGGGCCAACAGACAGAAAGGAACCGTAGAAGTGACCGACATGAACGGGAAGAAACGCCGACTTCTTCTAAGAGCTGTTGGTCGTCCCACAAGGATTACCATTGATGCTGAGCAAAGGTCATTTTAAAGGGACTGGTAATTTCATTGAAATGGACTCCAAATATGTAAAGTGGTTTAATGGAATCATAGAAATGGGTTAGAAGAGACTATAAAGGTCATCTAGTTCCAATCCACTCACCATGGACAGGGACACCTTCCACTAGACCAGGTTGCACGAAGTCCCATCTAACCTGACTTGAACAATTCCAGGGGTGAGGCATCTGCAGCTTCTCTGGGCAACCTATTCCAGTGCCTTACCACCCTCACAGTAGAGAATTCCTTCCTAATATCCAATCTCAATCTACCCTCTTTCTGCAAGGTCTCTGGGTAGGAGAGCAGTAGTGGAGAAGCAATGGCAATGATGCCTGCAAATACTGGGAGTCACTTGTGCCCCAGACCCAGCACACTTAGAACACAAATTGGTATGTTTTCTGAACTAAAGTCTACACTGACAGTTTGCTGCTGTTTCCCTTGTTTCTTTTTCACTGTCTCTGAATATTGGTTCTGAATCCACTGCTGCTGCTTAGGCATCCCTTGTAGTTTGGCCTTCGTGGAGATGCTTTTTTCAGCTTCAAGTAATTTACATTGAGAACCATGCTCACATGAGAGGCCTGGTTCCACAAGGGTTACCAGTATGAATCAACACAGTGGCCTCTCCAAAAAGTTAAAAAAAAAAAGGCAAAAAAAAGCTTGAGCCTAGTTGGAAATGTTTCTGTTTTGTTTAGCGAGAGCATGTCTTTGTTGCCACTTTGGATTTGCATTAAAGCTGCTCAGCTGTGTGTGAAACTATTTTAATATTGAGGCTCATGTGTTCTTTCTTCACACAATTGTACATAAACCAATCTTCTGATGATAGTAGCATTGCTAATACTCTTTGGAATATTGCCATCTCAGTGGGATTTAGGGCCTGGACATCAGACCTGCCTTTCCTCAAATTTGCAGGAGCTCCCCACAGATTGAGAAATTATTCCAGTTTCCTTAACTGCACGCCTGAAGAAAGCAGAGAGACAGACAGTGTAGTGCTTTGTGGTTAAGCTGGGCTGATTCCTGCTTGACCTACTTGAGGGAAATTGCTACTACCTCTAGTAACACTGGTTTCTAGTATTTCCAGCAGTACTTGTAGTTCTGATACCATACTGAGAAATTTCATATAGAGGAGCAACTAAATAACTAAATAAAGAGTGTGTAGATGTGATGTGATTTTGAAAATACAGGGTTTGTTTGTTGTGGGTTTTTCTTTCTTGTTTTGTTTTTTAAGTGTGCCTCTCCTGCCTGCAGGCTGTTATTTTTGTCTTCAGATGGAACAGTTTCCAGCATACACCGAGCGTCCCTCAGTGGAAGGGATATGATAAATATTTTAAAAACTACAGAAAAAATAAAGGCCATCTCACTAGATTTGGTTGACACAAGGCTCTACTGGATCCAGCATGATCATGGGAAAGAGATTTCCCATATTGGATCATGTGACTATGATGGTGGAGCTCTTCGTTTCCTCAGGAATTCTGTCCGGTGAGTTTTGCTCAGCTTGTCAGAAATAAAACATTCATTTCAGGGATGCAGTTAAGCTCTCTGCCTCATTCTCCCTTTCATTGGGTCAGTTCACAATGTGAGGAGTCTAAAGTGTAGTGCAAATGGCCTGTGACTGTAAATGTAACATTAATTATAGGAAAATGGAATAATTTTGCTGTTATAAGAATAATACTCAGCTGCTCAGCACTCTCCATCTTCCAAGCTTTTAGCAAATTATAACGAATTAATCCTTAGAAATCCTCTCTGAGTGTTTATTAGTGGCCTTTTCCTGCAGATAGAGGAGCCCAAAGGAGAGATTAAATGATTTATCCAAGGTCACAGTGGGTGAGCTCAGGTGTCTGAGCTGTGCTCGGGAGGCTGAACTCCATGCTCATCTAAGCCTGCTGTCCCCCTTAGCTGCTGGCTGGGGAGGCTTGGCCCTGTGCAAGAGAATTGTCCCACCCCAGTGCCAGTGCTAAGCATGGCTGAGGGGGCTCTTAGACCCATCTCCTTTTGGTCTTCAAGCTGTGCAGGGGTACAGGGGCCCAGGCGTAGGCATGGGGTCAGTGAGGGTGTCAGGAAAAGGTTGTCACTGCAGTGTCTTTCAGTATGGTTGGGTCACCATGTGTGGAAAAGGGATTTCCAACAGTAAACTGAGAAAAATACATATTTGCTGGCCTGCTAATTTAAATATGTGATCCACTATTTGCATATGATGAACACAAAGTTGGCTTCTCCCTACATTGCCAGCAGTCAGTTTGGATTTTTCCTTACTTTTTTTCCCTTTCTCCCTTGAGTTGGTTGTTCACAGGGGCATTAATCCTTTAGCCTGGATGATCTGGGTTCTCTTTTCCACCTGGATTATGTCTTCCTGGAAAGTAGAAGACAAAAATACCTTTCAGTATTTTTTCTGATTTCTCTCTTATTTAAAACTTGTCCCTTTTGTGATTCCTGCTAGCTGTTACAACTAACCAGTGAATGGAAACTACGTTCCTGAGACAGGAGAAGCAGCACAAGATGGATTTTAGGAGTGCCTACTCTTACCACTCCATCTCCACCCTGATTTCCTCAGGCAGTCAGAATTGTCAGAGCAGGCACTGGATACTGGGAAAGAGTGGGACTTAATCTGACCTATATCCTTCAACAGACCAAGTTTCCATTTTGGTTGCTGGGTTCACCAGGAACAGGGTCACATCTAGGATTTCTCTCCCAGTTAAGTCAGTCCTGACCAATAGATCATTAAACCTTTGAGAAATGCAGGTTATCCATTTTGGGTCTATTTCTTGCAAATTTGTAGGGTTATGAATGCTGAATTATTTTGGGAATATTTCTGCTCCTCTTCTGATTCTCATATATAGAAGATACTTTAGTGTATATATATATACACAATACAAAGAAAGGTTATTTTCAGCAAACCTGACTGAACTGGGCACTCAGAAGAAAATGTCTGAGTGAGTAAATATCTAGGGATCAGGTAATGTGCCACTTTGCTCTCTTCTCTTGTAGACATCAATTGCTTGGTTTGTCTCTCTTTGCTGAGCACCTGTACTACTCAGACTTGAAGTCTGGCATGATATGGAGAGCCAACAAATATACTGGAAAAGTTGTAGTCACAATTAGCCTGAAGCCATCATTTTTCCCACCAGTGGAGATAAAAATAGTACATCCATTTAAGCAGCCAGGTGCAAGGATTGATTCTCAAGATCTGGGTAAGTAAATGTAATGCTGCTATTTGTGAGAATAATAATGTCTTACACTCTGATTCTCTGCAGTAAGAATTTTCTTTGGCAAAATCCCAGGCCTCAATGAAATAAAGGAAAAAAGTTTTTTTTTCACTTCAGTGGTCCACAGTTCTAATTGGTGTGTGCAGCTCCAGCTGAGCAGCAGGGTAGAAGGATGCTGAGCCTGAGCTGCTCATTTCATTACTCTACTTACACATGCAGATAAATGTGACTTTCTCATTCTCTTGCCTTTCTTTACACCAAGATATTTTTATGTTTTCCTGCTAAATGCACAAAGCATACAGCTTTTTAACCCTCTGTCTACATTATCCTCACCAAATGTCTGCTTCATTCTGGAAGTTTTAGTCTAAGGTGCATCTAAACAACTCTATTATGGCAGTGAAGGATTTTAAGCTACAAGTGGATGTCTCAGCTTTGCTGTGACTCAATTTATAGTCATCAGGTCTTGGACAGTCTTGAAACTGCTATAATAACTATGGGATAAGAGACTCCTGTCTGTTTAATTGATAGCAATTGCACCTCACAGTTTGAGCTGATCCAGGCTAAAGGGTTAATCTTTCTGCATTCCACTGTGGATCCAAAAATGAAGGAAATTGACTGTCAATAGTTCACCTTCCTTGAGGATTCCTGCTGAAGCAGTAGGATGCAGGGGATGTCCAGGGAAATAATGTCTTGTCCTCTAGTCTCTGGGGAGCAGAGCAGTCTTGCTTTCATGGAATAGCTTTTGTCACCAGTTTTGCTTGGATAAGAGCAACGGAGCAAAGAAAGTGGAGGCATTTGTGTGTCAGGCAATGGTTACACAACTCCCAAAGGGAGACAGCCATGGATTCCCACAGACATGGGGAGAATGTAGTGTTTGTTTTGGTTCATATGAGCAAAAATCAAACTGTAAGTATATCCTTGAACTATTCCTAAATAGCTACTATAAAACAGGCTTTGCCTCTCTTCATGCCAACCAACAGCTTGATGCAGTACCCTGCAGTCTGTGCCCTCTGAGTGGGGAAATCAAAACCTTCCAAGGAACTTTCCCCTTCAAACGCTTTGATTGCAGTGCCAAGATGTGTTGAGATGCAGAAGAGAGTGTTCCTGGAAATCAAGCTTACCCTTGTAAGCACAGTGAGTCTCTCTTCAGAGACAGTACTTGATCTGTCCTTACTTTGGGGGAAATGGCTGTCCTGGCAAATGGAAGCACTTTTTTTTACTGACACATTTGGTGCTCTCGCATAGAGGAACGAGGGCAAGAATGTGCTGCTTAATTTCAGTGACTGTGGGCACTGAGCCTTTATTCTTCTCTCAGAAGATTTGCTCCACTTCTTCCACTGGAGCGTTCTGCTTTCTGGCATTTCTCTTTCCATGGAAAAGGGCTTTCCCTGCTTTTATTAATATATGACCTACCAATGTTTTCAAATGTATGTATATTTCCAATGTGTTTAGTAAATTTTTGTACGATAGTAAGTGTTGTCAGCAGTAGGATTTTTAAAAAAAAGTTCCAAATACCTTCTTGTAAAAATGTCTGGGACGTGATGGAGTAGAAAGAAGATTAATAGGCTGAATTCAGATGAACTGTTTGGACTTTGTATGTGCATTTCTTGGCTTATCCAATGCAAGAACAGGGATGAAAGGAGGACTAATGAGCCTGGAGTTCAAACGAGGTTTACAGCTGATCTTACAACAGAGAAACCTGGAGATAAAAGCATACCTAGACTAATTGGATGCTCTGTACAAGCTAAGAAAATGCACATTGCAACGTAGTGTCAGCTGTGAATTATCGAGCCTTCTTTAAAGCAGATAACTAGTGAGTTCCTTCAGATGAAAAGGGAACTTAGGAGAAGTGTACAACTGATACAATTTGATTTTTTTACTGGAATTTGAATGATTTACTTTGTTACTTAAATTCCTCAGGTCCCTCCTTCCCTTTCTCTTTCAAATGACTTGCTTGGATTGGTCAGGGCCAATAAGTAGAGAGAAGAGCATTAATTAATCTACGGGTTTGTTGCAACCCCACACAACAACTTTGGTGTGGCACTTTTAATAACAGCTCATAAAATATCTGAAATACCTTAAAATCTCAAATACTGCCTCTGGAATCTTTTGAAAGAACCTTTCCTAACAGATTAATGATATTCACTACGTTTGTAATTTTCTTTTTTTTTTTGAGAAATTATGTTATGTAAGATACTAGCATCAGGCTAATATCTGAGTATATGTATTTCCATGTAAGACAGGTAATGGGAGAGGGGAAAAAACCCACAAACCACAAATAAGTTAGTAAGAGGGGTTTGTAATGGTGTTCTTCCAAAAAATATTACATTATAATTGTACATGATACATTATACATGATTTGTGAATCATAATTTAATCAACAGTCTCTTTAAGTTTTGAAATGTGATTGGGTTTTGATGTATTGATATGGCTACATACAGTTCTAAAAGTTATTCAGTTAAAAGTTATCTTCTTGAGATTGTCCAGATAGCAAAACTATAGCTTTTGTTATTTATTCTTAACTCCCAGATATCTTGGGTCTTTTTAGACCACTTAGATAATAATGGGACAGCCATGGGGAGAAAAATCAGAAACAATGATAAGCATATGATGCAGCCTTGAATGTGGTCTTGTTTGTGGATTCTGTTGTTTTGTGGTTGCATGCACTTGCACTTTTGTAATTTTAATGAGTTCTTTACTTGAAGATTAGACTCTCCACTGCTGTATCTTCCTGATTCAGTTGCAGGAGAAAAAGATTTTGTCCAATTCAAAATTAATTCTACAAAATGAGAGGCTCACCTGAAACCAAACAAAATTCTAGTCTCCTAAAAGACAACATGCTAAATAACATAGATAATATCTACCTAGTCATCCATTCATAATTTTACATTTAATGATATGACGTTTGCTAGAGAAGACTTAACCAGTTAACCAAATACATGCAAGGTGTCTGTGCCTTTGGCCAAGCTGAAGTCTGCCTGGGAAATTATATATTACTACTTTTATAGATCTGATCTGTCTTTTCACCAAGGGGTCAAGGTTTTCTCTGTTGTGGCTAGCAGAAGAATAAACTTAGAGCTTAAATATTCTGCAGTTTTCCATCTCTTGGAATTTAGACTGTGAACTGGAAACTGTAGAAGAACATTGGTCACATGTGCATTTCTTTGCCTGTATGAGCCTGTGATGTCTTAGACACACAGCCCAGGGCAAAGACAGAGTTTTGTGTGGCTGCACACACACGTTCAGTAGCATCAGTTCAAACAAAAATAATCATTTTGGAGATAGAAATAAAAAAAAGAGTGTGGCATATCTGTGAAAACACAAGCCCCAAAAGATAGCTGAGCACAGACACGAGGCTCTGCAAATCCTTCCCAGGAAAAAGGATACTGGAGTAGCTCTTCCTGTGAAACAGGAGAGACAGGAAGGCTCCTGGGGACCTGTTGGGCCCATTTTTTCTTCTTTCTTTGAGGAAAGGTTCTGAGTTTGAAATTTGAGCTCAACATTTATAATGCTTGTATTTCCCATAGATCCACACCAATACAAAGATTCTCTAGAATGCACTCATACCTTTTGCCCAAATGAAACACACACTCATTATAATCTCCCCATATTTGTTAAATAAAATTGGTAATAATGTGGTAATAATACTCCAATATAATCTCCACTACTACTACTATTACAACTACTACTACTAATAATAATAACAATAGTCTTTCTATGCTGTGTCTTGAAAATCTCTCTTCTCTCTTTTTTGCCTGCTCCCTCTCAGTTGTTCTTATTTCTGAGTGTTTTACAAAGTAATATATAATACTGTGCAGGACTTAGGGTGTAGAAAACTTGAATTTTCCCTTTCATAGTTACTGTAGGTATGGACCCAAACCAAACCATCCCCTAGTTCAGGCTCTCTCTAGATCTACTTGTGCTGACATAGGCCTTGAAATGATCATTTGCACACACCTACTCCTAGTGTTCCAAGTACTTTGATTTTTACAGTGACTGTTTTTTTGCCAGATTTTACCAATGGAAAAAAATGAAGTTGTTTTGTATTAGTAAGAAATTCCTCAGCTTGCTTGAGCAAGCAATTTTTAGAAGAAAATACATCTCTTATCATCTTTCTGTTGGAAGGTTAATATGATAAGAACTCCATTCTATTACACTGTAATTGTTCTTTCAGAAAAAGGAATCTGTGATTTGAATAGAGAAAAGTGCAGAAGAAGGATCTGCAGGCCAGACTCAAAGACTCATCGGTGTAAATGTTCTAGTGGCTTTATTTTAAGTCGAAATAAGCAGTTTTGTGAAGGTAATACATGAATTTCTGATCAGCTTTATTCTGTCACATGAAAAAAATCTTCAGTTCTTTTCTTTAGTGTCTTGACTTTGAAAAATTATGATGATATTTTAAAAATTCCAGTGTGCCATTTCAGTTTTGTGTCCTTCCAAGTTCTGAAATAGTTTAAAAAGTGACCTATGAAAGTGTCACAGGTTCTACTCTTGTGAGAAATTTTGGTCTTAGTCTAAGTAGGTAAAGAAGCTTCAGATAAGTAGAAATGCTTATATGTGCAAATTCACTTTTTAAGTAAGGATGAAACTGGATGTATCACCAAAGATAAAGCATTGAATAATCCAGGAACAGAATGTATCTGAAGTATCATTTAAAAAAAAGACAGACATTCTTAACATGCTTCTAAATATTTTAATCTGGATTGTTTTATTAAAAATCACAAATTGCTATTAATAATAGATAACATAATACTTTTCAAAGCATCTCTTTCACTACATGACCAGATTTTATAAGACATAATGGCATCAGAATTCCTAGCTTACAGGATTTACAAACTTGCTTGAGCATCAGAAATCCAGTTCTCAGGAAATTCTCAGGTTTGATTTCTGAATTTCAACTTTTAATACACTTGTGTTTTGAGGCTTTTACTTAAGTCAGGTTGAATTAAACATTTTAAAAAGAATTTTTGTTTTAAGAAGGTGTCTAATGTTTTGGATGTGCACAGGATTTAAATGGCACCGGAATCTGTATGGAAAGGCATCTTTTTGAAAGTCCTCTGGACACACAGAGCATTAGCATGTTTTGCTAGAAGGTTTTTAACACTGATTTGGATGAGGTCTGCAAACTTCTTTTCTTATAGTTCCTTAGGAAAACCACATTTTTGCAAAATGAATGCAAAAAAAGGATGTACTTTTTCAGACCGTTGACAAAGTTTCAGACTTTGTTTCATTAATCTGTTCCCTGACATTGGCTGATGATGTTATTCTGACACAATTTTTTTTTTTTTTTGGCAGACATTAATGAATGTGGCTTCTGGAATCACGGCTGCACTTTAGGCTGTGTGAACATCCCTGGTTCCTATTACTGCACCTGCCCCAGAGGCTTTGTTCTGCTGCCTGATAGGAAAACGTGTCATGGTAAGGGGCTGTAACAAACAAACACTTGGAGTATCCTATTGGAGAGAGTCCTCATCTGACTCTGGAACTGCTGAAAGTTTTGTGTGTTGCGTTGCTGGCTTCCAATCCCACATTATGTAAGCAGGATCAGCTTAAACGGAGTGAACTGATTTCAGGTGTCATGTTCAAGGGAGCGTAAGTTACACATGAGAAACTGGAGACCAGTCATCAGAGGAGGGAAAAAAGCCCAAGTCATGTCTCCAGAGAGATCTCTTCTCAGATTAGGCCTGGTGACACATTCCAGGTGGATAAGCAGTTATGTATTTTTAAATGTGGGCTCTGATTTTGCCTCGCTCTCTAAGGATTTGCCCAGTCTCTGAAAGAGCAGCTCACAGGATCAAGTATTTTCTTTTCAGAACAAGTATTTTCTTTTCAGATCAGGGCTGAGAGAATTGCTAATATGTATGACATTAGTGGAATTAAATGCATGTGCTCAGCTACAAATGAATTTAGCCTTTCTGAAGTAAGTCTAGACCATAAAATGTGAAAAGCTTTCAAGTTTTGAGGTCTTGGAATATTGTCAGTCGCTTTTGAAGTGAAACTTATGCATGGACAAAGGTATTTCTACTTTGTTTCCATGGAAATAGAACATTGGTATAAGGCCCAAGCAGGAGTGCCAGTGCACACCAATGAGTTCTGTGTGGATCATAGCAGGATAAGGATCTAGGGTATATTAAATAACACTCCTGGAGAGTAAATATAGCCAAAGAATCTAACAGACACTAGCAGTGAGTCTATTTCAGACTCCAAGAGCCCTGTGCAGGGCCAGGAGTTGGACTCGATGATCTCTGTGGGTCCCTTCCAACTCAGGATATTCTGTGATTCTGTAAGAGCCACTTTTTCCTCTTTATTAAGAGGGAGCCAGGATCAGGATCCAGTGACCCAAATGTAGGTGTCCAGGGTGTGTGTGACTGCTGCAGAAGGCAGCCAAGGGCAGCAGAAGAACTATGGGAGTGCTGCAGCCAGATGTTATTGGGAGGTGGGATCTCATTTTGCGTCCAAAACAACTTTTAGACGCTGTGCTACTCAGTCCCACTTTGGATGACCAGCTTGAGCTGTATGCCTACATTTTGGGTGGCTCAAATTAGATAGAAAACAATGTTTTTCTAGCATGGGCTAGGAATGCAGAATGGACAGTGTGACTCCTTAACTACTGCAGCACAAGGCAGATGTTCACCACCTATACAGCGGGAGAGAGAGACACACAGCAGTCCTAATGCTGGCCAGAGATTTTGATGCTTTGTGCTCCAAGTCCTTTATGAAACTCTTCATCTAAAGCCACAAGCTCTGGTCAGAAAGAATTTTCTGGACCCTATCCTCTGTGCTTAAATGGTTAGCACAATCCAGAAGTGATATTTGTAAGAAGAAACAATATTTGTAAGAGCTATGCAACATTCAAGCTAATGTGTGCAGCTGATTCATAGAAGCACCTGTGAAAATCTTGCATTATTTCCAGTCACATGGCACTAGAACTGAGGCAAAGAGATGGAGCACTGCAATGCAGAAGATGGAAGGAGCACATCTTGTGAAATTGCATTAAAGAAATACTAAAAAAAATGTTGGTGCTGCAATACTTCTAATAACAAGAAAAAGGAAAGCTGTAGCTGACAAGTGCTCAGATGATTTTGCCCTTATAACTTCTAAAATTGACACTAACATAGTTTTGTTTCTGGAAAGTTCATCTCCTGTTTTGATCTTAGCTCCTTTATACTTGGAGTAGTAAGAAAGTAGTTCTTCCTCATTCTCTTGATCTTTTATACCTATTCTTTCAGTATAGATTCCATGTAGTTTTTAGAACCGGATCTATTTTTGTTGAAATGTAAGAAAAAAAGTTTTCAAAATTATTTCTATTTTGATAACACATCTTCAGAGAATTTTGGAAAATTTAAGGCTGATAAGTATATTGGCTTCAGGACTCAGCAATTTTGGCTTTCTAAAACTGGAAAAGAAAAACAGAAACACAGCTTAACAAACCACAGACAGACTGCAGAAGTGTTGTATACTCAACAACACACTTTTTATTTATTTATATATTTATTTTCCTTACTTTTTTTTCTTCTTCTTTTGCTATTTGAGAAGGCGTTAACATCTCTTACTAGGGGCTTAATAAAAACTTTTATTATAATTTATGATTTTTTTTCCTTCTTAAATTACTGTAGAGCTGACCACCTGTACCAGTAATGACACCGGATGTAGTCACGGCTGCCTTCAAACATCTAAAGGCCCTGTTTGCTTTTGTCCAGAAGGATCTGTACTCAAAGTGGATGGCAAAACATGCACAGGTAAGTAACACTTTTTCTAGCTGAAGTGGCTGCCAGGCTCTGTTTATTCTTGGCACCAAGAGCCAGAAGTGAATGAAGGCGTTTTACGCTCATTTTGAACAGCTGTAAATGATTGCACAAGATAATAGAATGTAAGGTGATATGAGTGCTGACATGAGAAGTATTCATCTTCATTAGAAGTATTCATCTTCATTAGAAGTATTCATCTTAATTTTTTAGCAGATTTTTAGTATCAGCAACATCTAATATTTTCTGGCCAAGTTCTTTTGTGGTCACCACAGATCAAGGCATGTCACAGATTTTTGTTGTGGGAGATATCTAAAACTTATACTTGAGAGGACATATATGTACAAAATTAAGGCTTGGGTGAAACCTGAAGATAATTTTATTGACACCATGCAGCCCAGGTTCAGGATCACTCTAACTTACCCACAAATGGAATTTTTTGCAGTCAGGATACTTGGAGCTGCTCCACTCAATCTGTCATTCCCCACATCAGCAATTTTCCAAATTCAGGGGACTGTAGCTTCTCAAGTGCATCTTTTCAGTTTTAGGGGTCAAGATAGCTCCATTACTGACAGCCTTATGCTGTGAAAAATCCTCTTTCCCTTTTAATCCCTTTTATATTGTGGACTGTACTTTATACATTGCTTCAGTCATTATTTCTGTTTTGCTAGCTCTTGTTGGTATTGTGAATATAACAGAAAAAAAAACAAAGGAACGGTTTCTTTTTACATGAAATTTTGGTTCATTTTATTAGAAAGTATCAATTTGTCATCCTAGCCTAATTAATTTCTGGGGAGAATATGGCATTCATTTGCTGTTCTTTGCACAGAGTGCAAAGTCTGATAAAATTTATTACTCTGTTATAGATGGGATGAGATTTGCATGGGAGAAGAGTTCTTTGAAACATGTGAAAGACCCTCTCTCTTTGTGTCCCACCCTCCCACTTGGTGTTACAACACATCTTGTGTTGTAAGATTTTAGGAGAACTCTGGAATGGGTTACTACTAATTTGTTTTCACTTCACTAAGCTTCTGCTTTCAGCAGGAGGCCTTTTGGTAAATCTACCAGTCACTGAGATGATTTGCACTGTAGAAATCCTGAGCAGAGTGAAACATTCTCTTATACCTCTGATTTTGTTGTATTTTATTTTTTTTTAGAACGGCACAGTAAAATTTTACAAATGCTCTGTTTAAGGTTGTACATCTCCAGATAATGGTGGCTGCAGTCAGATATGCTCCTCTTTAAGCCCATCCTCCTGGGAGTGTGCTTGTTTTCCTGGATATAAGCTTCAGCGAGACAGAAAGCACTGCACTGCTATAGGTTGGTGTCTCGGTATGCCTGCACATTTCTGCCAATAAAAGCAAAACCTTTTTTGAGTTCTTTAAGGTGGATCAACTGGCATCCCTTTTTGCTCTGATTTTAGGTTACTTTGTGAAACTTGGGAAGTATTAGTTGTTAGGAAAGACAACCTATTTTGGAAATAAACCAGAATAAGCACCAATATATGGTTCTGTCTCCTTCACAGAAAGTAAAATCTGTGATCCATCTTCAGCATTTCACTCTGGGCTCCCATACTGTGGAGGTCTGTCCTGCAGTACACAGGGGTTTGTGCCTTCACATAAATATGGGCATAATTCCTGCCCAGTGTTACAGCAGGACTGGGGCTGGAATCTCTGTATTTGGTGAACGGGGCAGGGAATAGTCTGTTAAAGGATTTCCCATATAAGGATATTTCTCCCCCACTGGCCCCAGGAAGATGAGGTGTTTGATGTGCACTTTTGGTTTCCAGGCCCTTCTGCTCCTTCTGAGAAAAGGGCAGACTCCAGTGATCAGCAAGGTATAAGCAATTGCCAAAGAGAGAGGAGGAAAAAAAGAAGTTTTGATTTGTGCCTGAAATAAGTTGAAAAGTTGAAAGCTATATATATTTTTTTTTTTTTGGAGGACAGTATCTTTCTTACTTTTACTACAAAAGGCTTCTCCATATGCAAAGTTCAAGTTGTTCTGGAATTTATGGTGATGCTGTGAAATGTAGAGAGATGATTGTCTCAAGGCTAAGACACTCAGTGTGAAATGCAGCAGGACTAGTGACTCTTTTTGTCAGAAATCTTGAGGCTGGTGCTGTAAACTTATATTCACATTTATGCTTAATTTCTTAGGCAAGCAGAGTGTAAGAAAATTGTCATAATTTCTTTTTGCTTCTGTTCCTCCTTTTGTCTTTTTTACAACCTTATTTACAACACTACTTAGGTAGTAATGCAACTTAGAGGTCACATTGAACTTAGTGCAATTAACATACTGGCAAATTTTAATCGACAGGTCCTAAGCCATTTTTGTTATTTGCAAATGGCCAAGATATCCGCCAGATCAGTTTTGATGGAACAGGTTATACAAGTTTACTTGACTGGCAGATGGGAGTAGTCTTAGCACTGGACTCTGACCCGGTGGAAAATAAGGTAAGGCATTAAAAATGAGAGGATTCTGGAGTGTTTCAAGGACAAAAGGATTGAGCTTTCATGTGCCTTAACCTTTCCTCTGTCAATGATCTGGATTACACGTCATGCTGCTCGCTGTTCTGTCGCCTGTCTAGGAGCACAACTGGTTCAGGCTGCCAAACATCAGTTGAAGCGTTTCATCCTTTAATTATTTACTTTTTGTACATTGAAAATGATAATTCACAGAGAATTTGGATTTCTAACTTCACTTCAGGCATAGTTTCAATTTTAAAGAACTTTTGTGTGTTTGATAAATTTTCTCCGTTAAGACTGGAGTGTTGTTTTCTAGAAATATATTGTGGGGTTTTTTCACTGTGTAGTGGTACAAGCAAAGGTATATTTTATTCTATACAGCTAAATCTGTATGATCCCTACTAAATGTTGGAGTAGTCTTAACAAGAATTATTTCCCATGTCCTGATATTATTGAGCAAAACTGCTGAATACTCACAGAGTCTATTGCTCTTTCTAAATGCTCTCCTCACATATTAGACAGTGCTGCTGGAAACAGAGGTCTTCTCTGTATAAAGACCTGTTTATTTGTGTGGCCACATCCTGACATCCTACTCCCTGCCTGCAGAGTTGGGAAGGAGTTCAGCTGTGCTTTGCTGAACCTTCTGTGGCAGATAGTTATATTTTCCCATGGAGAGACTTATTTACACTGTGAAAGTGTTGCAGAGGAATGCTGGATGGCACAGTGAAAGCTGATGAGGAGCTCAGTTAAGTTGTTGGAAGCATCTCAAGGCCCAGATGGACAGAGCTAAACAAATGTGCATGTTACCAGATCTGCACTTCCAGGAGGAGCACTTCAGGTGCTTCTGGAGCATTGCCACTTGCTCCATTGCCACTTGGAGAGGCAGCAGCTGCCCTGTGCTGTGCCAAGCGTGGATCAGCTGTGTCAGTGACTCTGGTGTGCACCCAGGTCCCCTCCTGCAGTGTTAGGTGGGCAGTACAGAGGTGAGGGGACATGCAGGGGGCCAGGCAGGCTGCAGGAGCCTGGTGGTGGCAGCTGAGTGGCAAAGCAGAACCCCTTTGTGCTCCCAGGGTATTGAATTAGCTGGTCTGAGACTAGAGGCTCTCTCCTGTTTTGTTTGACCTCATGGCTAGCATCAAAGCAAAGTTATTTGTTTTGCTATTACAATTTCCAAAGAAAGCCTCAGCATTGCTTTTGATGTGGTTGTGCCATACAGTGTTTGGCTCCCTCTGGTATTGGGATAGAAGACAAAATGTACACATCCTTGGAAAATGCAAACTTAGTTTCCCTACCAGCAAAGAGCTTTTCTTTTGACCCCAAACTAAGAAATATCTTCTGGAAATGCTAGAACCTTACAGAATAGACACCTAGTAAAAAAATAAGATAGCTGCAGGATAAAAGAGTGGGAAAAAAATACAAGTGAATCTTATAGCTCCTTTTCCCCTTCCCAGCTCCTTGATATACATAGAGTGCTGCTATCTTCTCCACATTTCTCCCTTTTCAACATGAGCAGCCAGTGAAACGACAATGTGCTTCTTTCTGCCTGTTCCTACTTTTGCTTCCTCAGCTGTGCTTCATGTGAAGTAGCTGCTGGCTGAAACAAATCTACAGGATATTCAGAGGGCTGTATATAGGGCAACCAGGGTTTACAGCTAAGCACAGGCTGCCTGTAGAAGCCATCCTGGTTGAAGGATAAGTGCCTTTTTATTTGATCAGGGATCATGGGTTACCTGTGCAGCCTTTTGTGAATAAGCAGTTTAGGGAATTTTCCAGATGAAAAAGAAGAAATGGAGTCACTAGACAGAGGAGGTGGAGTAGAAAGTGAGATGAGAACTAATGACACCTTGTCTGTTATTTATTCACAGGTTTACTTTGCCCACACTGCCCTGAAGTGGATAGAACGAGCTAACCTGGATGGTTCAGGCCGTGAAAAGGTTATTCATGGAGCTGTAGATACACCCGAGGGCCTCGCTGTGGACTGGATTAACCGCAAATTGTACTGGACAGACAGAGGGTACAGGCTCCACACTGCATCTGTGTTGAAGCATGCCATAAAATATTTGGAAAAAATGACTGGTGATACTGAAATAGCTGAGATATCACTCTAATTCAGTAGTGCTTCACATTCTGATTGGGTAGTTTCAGTCTCAAGTATATACAGTTGGAAGGTTCTTTAAAACTAAAATGCTGGGAATTCCCTTGCAGTCTGCTATTGTATTTTTATCTTTGTCTTTCCAAGAAGCAAAGGTTTGGACCTTCAGTTGCAAGGGATCTGGAGCATGCACTGCATATATACATATGTCCACATGTGTGTGTGAATAAATTTCCTTACACTATTTTTTATATAAATATGTTGCATGTAAGTGTGTGTGTGTGTATAGGTATATCTTTGTACATACATATACATATACATATATACATATAAAAAAGAATATTACATCTTGGATGAGTACATCTTGGGCGGAAGTCTGTGTTGTTGGCAGCTAGAATCATGTTATTCCAGAGCTTTTGTCAATTATCTCTGATAAAAAAGGAATGACTGTGACCACTTTTCAGCTGATAGTTATATGCAGAGGGAAACAAAACTGACCTTTGATGAAAAGGCAGTTTCAGATCACAACAGATAATGAAGACTCCTTGAAGAATGGTCATGAGCTTTCAATATGATCCATAACTCATTAGCCAATAAAAAGTAATTTTGAGTGTTTAGACAGCCCTCCTTCTCCATTTTAAGTATTCTGCTAGTCCACCTCCTTGCTTTTAGGTACAATATTACCACATGATTGAGCCGCTGTAGAAATGTGCTAGTGTTTCTTCTGATATGGGAGATTATGGTGCTTCTCTCTGTAAGGACAGGAGTTCAGGGGGAATGTGAGAATTTGAACCTGCCACTTCCTTCTCACCCACTGCATTTACCTGTTTGTATCTCACATTTGCAGGAATAGGTTTCTCCTTCCATCTCTGTGGGGCCTTCCTTTGAAGGCTCAAAGAGGCATGGGAGGCTGTAGGCTTGCTTGCAGGTAGAGGCTGATAGTTATTTGGCAAGATGAATACTGCAGCAATGAAATCAGGTTTCTGGAAAAAAAGGTGAATTGAAAGATTGGCAATGTAGATTCTGTATTTGACTTGGCCACAAATTTTATGAGTAGTCTTAAGAACTTTAGTCTCATTCTTTTCTGCAAAATACATGTAATATGTAAAATGACCACTGATTTCTGGATGAAAAATGCTATGTAAAAGTACTACTTAAAAAAATTCTTTATGCATTTGGTAATGGTATTCAGTTAGGAGCTGGTTTTCCTCCTGACTCCTTTTAAAGCTAGCATTTATCTATTAGGGATCATAGTTGCAACTCATTCACTCAAGGAAGGAGAACTTCATGTCTTCTGCAGAGCAGCAGGTATTTTATCATCATGCTCTGGACCAGATAGTGAAGCTGTGACATGAATTACTTGTTGATAAAACAACTAGACATCCCACATCAGCAGGATTACTTCCTGTCGCTGTGAAATTATTTATTGCAGCTCAACTAAAGCAATGCAAAATCTTTGTACATTCAGCCCAAGAGGTAATTAAAAAGAGAGCAGGGAGGACCTAACAGTGCTCTGTGTGTTGCAGGAAGGTGTGCATTGAAAGGAGCAATCTGAATGGAATGCAAAGGAAAATGATCATCTGGGGGGATCTCTCCCAGCCCCGAGGGATTGCCATTCACCCATTTGCTAAGTAAGGAGTGATAAACACAGTAAATCATGTAATTCTTGTGGATGATTTTTAAAAATGAGCATGCAAGCCTTGCCCTTTTGGCAGTCAAAATATGGATTAGTCTTGTGCTGGGTTAGTCATTGTCTTGCAGAGCTGTGAGAACTGTAATATTTTATTGCAGGGGTACTTTCATGAGCTGAGACATGTTCATTTCTCATACAAGTTTTAGAAGAAAGTAATTGGAGCATTAATGATACTGTATGCAGTTTAAGCTAAAGAAAAAATGAGCAACTGAGGTCACTGACAAACTTGGATGGTTCCATATCTAGTAGTGTGAAAAAGATAATCACTTTTAACCACTAGTGCTTACAAAGCTACCTTTTTTTTTTTTTTTGGTCCATGTTTCAGAGGAAACTAAACCTAATTTACTGTTCTGAAGATTTGTTGTTTTAAATGCACCTTCTATCTTCTTAACTAGTGTTGAAATGATCCCAGCTGTTTAAACTCTTGATGAAATTCTGGCTATTTCAATCAATGGCAAAGTCCCGTGGATTTTAGTCAATATACTTGTAGTAGGAGCATTTTAAATCTGATCCTTTAAATTTTGTTTTGATGCTCATATCCTGCTATAACTAAGTACTGATGTATCAGAAAGAAGCAGGTTTAGGGAGGGTGTTTTGCTAGTTTGCCTCTGCCCACAAAAGACCTGAAAGAATCTTTCAGTCGAGGTTGAATGCTATAGAGACATTTTGCAGGAAAACTTTGAAGACAGGTAGGTTCTGCCAGATTGTATATTAGAATTACTGGTAGAGGCAAAACATGCAAGGGGAAAGGGAGGAGGAAACATCATTAAAACCTTAAAACCTTCCTTTTTAGAAAGTTAATAGTGAAAGGATGAGCAGACGTTATGGCAGTGTCCATAGTTGTAAATATTAAAGAGGGATGTGCAACACAATTAGAGCTCTTGAAAACACTGATCCCTGCATTAGTTGGAGCAAAACCACTTCTGTAACGGAAGCGAAGTGAATCCCTGGGTGATTTCAGTAAACCTGACAGAGGCAACTGATACCTGGAAGATGAGCCCAAACTTCAGACATTATTTGCAATTGTAGCCCTCCCCATTTTGTGTTGCCTTCTAGCACTGCCTGCTCATTGAAAACTGCTAAACAGTGAATAACACACAGGACTCTAGAGGGAGACCCTGAAAATCGTGATTTTATTAAAGGAAGAAAGATTGTAGACCTAACACTGATGTATTTTTTAAAAACAGCCTATCTACTCTTGCTTGTTTTCCATGGGTAATGGGTAATTTTGGTTTCATTTGTTTATTGTTGTGCCTCTGTTTAGAGAAGGGTCTGGCTAATGCATTGTTTTCTGTTGTCTGGGTTTGCTAAACCACCATCACCTGTCACATGGGAAATCAAAAAGCAGGTATGAAGGGTTGTGGCAGTTAACATAGTCAGGAGTTGTTTTCCAAAGGTTTCATGCCAGTGAACAGAGTGAGGATTCTGCATAAGTCCCAGGGCAATCACCTGGGGTCTTATGGCAAGTGTGAAAAGATCGGCAGCCAATATGTTTGCTTGAAGTGTGCACTTTTCCTCCTGTGAGCCAGGGCTGTATTGCTCTGATCTGACCTTTCTGCTTTGAAAGAACTCCATGGAGAGAGGACAAATATTTACTTACTGACTTCCTGCATTCATTTTGTTTTCTGAAGGAGATTATTCTGGACTGACATGGGGGTCAATCCACGGATTGACAGCTCTTCATTAGAAGGCTTCGATCGCCGGCTGGTAGCCAGCTCTGGCCTGGGGTGGCCCAGTGGAATAGCCCTCGACTACTTGGCTGACAAGTTGTACTGGTGTGATGCTAAACTGGCCGTGGTTGAGAGCGCAAACCTGGATGGTTCTGGTCGTCGAATTCTTGCACAGAACGATGTGGGTGAGGCTTTGGGGTTGATAATTACCTACTGCTGCTTGTCTGTGTGTGTGAATCTGCATATGTGCTATATATCCCATGCTATGTTGAGGTTAATGACAGCACTCAAGCTCTTTCTTCTGTTACCCAGCTGATTTTTATTCATTTTAGCAAAAGCATGTCTTTGTAACACTCTCTGCTTTTATTAACGAGTCACTTTGCATTGCACAGAGAACTTCTCTGCCTTCACAGAAAAATGAACATTATAAAAGAATTAAAAAGTTGGTTTGCTTTTCCCATGCATGGCTGCTTAGTTTAATTCAGGTTTTGCTGTGTTTGTTGTATCAGTGAGTTATATTGATGTAAGAAGAAAGAGAATTAATCTGGGTCGTTAAGGTCCTTGAGCAGCAAACCTGCATCTGCGATGTTGAACACTGGAAGGATTCTGAACACACAATAGACACCAAATGAAAAATGATTTTACAATATGCTGGTAGTATTTATGGCTAAGATTTCTACTGCTTGACACATAACTGTGTTGTTCTGGAGCAAGAGAACAGAGGTGTTAGCAACAAGGAACTGATATTGTACCACGTCTAAAGTAAACCATGTGTTTAAGAATCTTGTACATTGCGAGTTAGTTTCTGGACAAGACAAATCCTTTTGATCATGGGATCTCTTCGGGGACCATTTTGTTGGTGTGCATACAAAACGTGGGCAGAGTGAGGACTCACAGCCCCGTACCATGACTGCCTTTATGAGTAACTTTATGGTTACTCTGTCGAGCAGCCTCTGCTCTAGTCTGTGCTCTGGGAAGGCTTGTGTTCATCGCCTAAGCCAGATACCCTCCCAGTCCTTTGGAAGTGAGCAGAGTGAGGTCCTGGAGGAATCAGTGTGCCCCAGTTTATAAGACATCACAAGGTGTCCTGGGTTGACTCAAACTATGACACCAGGCCTGAGAGAAGAGCCTTTCCAGCCCTCTTCTCTTCCCGTGCTTCTCCATCCTGCGCATATTCTGCAGTATGCTCCATCTTGCAGCAGGTCTGCAAAGGAGGACCTTGAAGTCTGATCAAAGTTTAATTTTGTTTCTCCACAAGCAGTAAGGCAGTGTTTTACAGGGAGAAACAGAGAAGGAGAGCTAGGAGCACTACAGAAACATGGGTCATGAGAAAAGAGCAGTGATAGAGCTGTTTGGGGGTGAGAGAAAAGGACATCAGCATCTGTGTGCAAAGAAGTGAAAGAGATGGAGACCTGAATTTAGAGAAGCATGTCCTGATCATTTGCTAATGCTGTTAGTGAAGACTGAAATTCAGTTTTTGTTGTTGAACAACTGTACATTGGAGGACAGGAAGGTGGCACCTCTTCATTGGTGTTCTGCTGTAACCTGAATTTTTATTACAGCAGCTCCCTCTAGTGCCCCTGTACTGAGAGCTCATTCAGTAAAGCTGCATGCAAAATAGGTAAATAATTTCTGCTCTTCCACCTAACCCCGTTTTCAGCTGTAAGTATAACAGCTTGTAATAGCCTGCCCGAGGTAACAAAGAGCACAACCATCCCTTTTGTTTGTGCAGTGAGTTACATTTGTGCTGTTCCTGCTATCTTCATTGACTGACACTATGCTTTTGATTTTAATCCTTAATGTACTTGCAAAATAAGAGGTTAATAAATTGCTGATCAAAGCAGGGTGCTGTTTGTGAATAGTGCAAACTACAGATCCTAAAACCGTGAGGAAATGTTTGGGTGGGGACAGTATCTAGATCATGTTCAGTCTCTAGATTTGGTCTAGTTGTCCAAATTTAATGGGAAGAAAAGGCAAGAACCAAGATCAGTGATTAAGCATGGGTCAGTGGAGGTAGTGAGGTACCAACAATAGTCTTCAACATAACACTAAAGAACCCTTAAACACTGTCTTAGAATTTTTTTTTGTAAAGGACTATTTTTTTCAGTTTATTTGTGAGGTGAATTTAAGCTATACCAACACATACTCCTTCCCCAAGGTTCTAAATGTTATCTGTATTAGTTATCTGTTGTTTTGTTTTCTTGTTTGCTTGCAAAGGCAAATCAAAGGATTTTGTTTTTTCAAGCTAATACATGTTGGGATCCCAATTTCATTACTGAAATTAACCACCACCTAGCTGAGGTCTACATCAAGAAGCAAAAGCACAGATCATAAAAACCTGCTTAAAATCCTTTCAGAGGGGCTCAGACTGCAGTGGTAGAGTGCAGTGCCACTGAGGCTCTAATGACCACAACCAAGCAAACCTGTTTCAGCCAGGAAGCCTCCACTCTGAAGCCAGGTGTAGATCCATGGAAGAATAGCATGTGTTCTTACCTTCCATTGCAAAAAGCTTGCCCAAAGACTACCTTGAAAGCAGGAGATTTCTGAGTGTATAGAAAAAATGCATAGTCCCATATGGACTAATGACAATTTTCTATCATGAGAAATTAGAAAGAGTCAGAATCATTTTGTAAAGATCTTTATGTCTGCCCTTATTTACATGAAATTATCCTTTGGATTCTGAATTGCTGAGCTTATCTCTGGAAGTCAAGCTAGGGATCTGAGTCTTCCTAGTGAGGATAATGTTGTGCTACCAAGGAAAAGTTCCTGTGCTCTGAACTTGGGGTGGAATTTCTTGCAGCTACTGTCAGTCCTGTAACTGTTAGGTGCCTGCTTGAAGCTGATGTCTAGGATCCTGTTGTCATCAGTGAAAGGAGAGGAAGTTAGCTAGATGACCTATTGCCTCCTGTGGTTTATGTTAGCTGGCTTTATGCCCCTCTGCATTGCACCTGTGTGTACTTTTGGCCGTGCAGAGGCCACACCCTGGCTTTGGGGCCCTACCAGGGGTCAGTGGCTGCAGTGCCTGCAGCTTCCAGGATGCTTGTGCAGGATGACACGTGCCATGAGCTGCTTTCCTCCTTGTCATGAGAAGGCTGCAAAAGGGGCTGTGCACCTCAGCAGCTCTCTGCTCTAGTTCTGAAAGTGTGGTCTCAAAGCTGCCTCAAGAAATGATGATGTGTGAGGTAGAAGCATCTTGTGAACCAGATCTGGTTGGAAGTCACCAGAAGCATAGAGTGTGTACTGAGCCAGGCAAGTGTCAGAGCCTCCTTTGCGGAGAGCACAGGTAACGTGTGCCCATGGTCCTTTGTTCAGGTGTCACTGGACATTTTATAGGTTTCTAAGATGCAAACTTGCTGAGTTTTTCTTCCATGGGAAAGCTCCTTTATTCTCTGCAGATTTCAAATCTTTGTGTGTGTGTGTGTTCCAAGGACAAAATGCATTCCTTTGCTCTGTCTCTCAATATGGGAGGTGTCGTTTGCTTTCCTCAACCTATGATATAAGGAATTGCTATCTCTCTAACTTTGTAAACATTTTCTAGCATTCTTAGACTTTGGAGTATGGAGGTAGAAGAAGCAAGATACTAGCTCTGTACCTGGGCAGAAATAGCCCAAATCCTTCTGAACAATGGAGTCATTTTAATAAATAATATCAGCCTTCTGATATTGGAGTCAAGAGTCTTAATTCACCCCAACAGGACTCCAGCAGCAACCATTAGTGACCCCTGAGATGTAGAGCAACATTCAGGGGCACTTATCCCTCTCCATGGGAAATGAAAGTCAAGCACTGGCTATGGCTAGGCCCCTGTGTTGGAAGTTGATCTATATGCAGATAATGCTCTCCTTTACAAGGTTTCTTTTGTCTGTTCTACAGATGTGGAAATGATAAACCCAATGTCTTTTTAGGCCACCCTTTTGCTGTAACAGTGTTTGAGGACCACCTGTGGTTTTCTGACTGGGCTAGGCCGTCCCTGGTGAGGGTGGACAAGAAGACGGGCCAAAACAGGGTACGTCTTCGAGGCAGCATGCTGAGACCCTCATCCATGGTTGTAGCTCATCCTTTGGCGAAACCAGGTACACCGCAAAAAATCGAGCAGTCGTTCCCTTCCAGCCTCCTCTTGCTCACTGATTTCAGTAGGATAGACGTACTTGGGTAGAGGATTATCTTCTCAGAAACAGGCTCTTTAAAAAGCCTTGCACAGTCAGACTGGCATTTATTGAAAGCATCATCTGGGCGTGTGTCCCAGGAATGCTGACAGATTTATTTCATGCCCAAGAATAGATGCTAATCAATTGCCATGAGGCCTCCACAGTCTTCTAATTCCTATTTATCCTGGTCTATTAGCACCCCACACACACCAATAATAACAAGTGACATGGGGAAAGATTTTGTGAGATTTATTAGTTTTTGATCAAATAATTTGATTTTCTGTTGGGAACAATCTCCCTGTAAGCAGAAAAGAGTAGTTCAATAGACCAGGATTGAGAGATGGTAATCACAGATTCCTTATGTCCTTGAAATATTGGGACTCTAAATAATAAAGGAGAAACAATAAAGGAAATAAAATTTTGAAATGTGGTACATGCATTAGATACAGAGTACATGAGTCTCTTTTCCTGACAGGTACTAGGTGACAATATCCATGCTTTACTATATGCATTTGTTGTTATATAAAAAATAAAATATAATAAAGTCCTTGCTTTTGTCAGTTCTTATTATTTTTCCAACTGCTTCAACTCTGCATATCTAAACAGAGATGTTGACTGAAGAAGCAGCTTGTTAATTTTCCTGTTTTTCTTCATTAGGGGCAAATCCTTGCCTTTATGAAAATGGAGGCTGTGATCAGATCTGTGAAAACAGTTTTGGAATTGTCCACTGCAAGTGCTATCCAGGATTTGGGAAAACTCAGGATGGAAAATCCTGTCATGCTCTGGATTCTTCCAACTCAACAGCAGGTACAGTCCTACAGTTCCCAAAAAGACACCCCTCAAACCCTTGAGGATCCTGACAGGTAGCACTGGAAAAATTCACCTTGCTCTAACATAAGGAATGATGGTTTCTCTGAAGAATGAAAATGCTGGAATGTTGTCCTTGGGACAACAAGACAACAGACGTGTGGTCTGACCATTGTAATTTTTCCCTTGGCATTTTAGCAGTGAAAAAGGTTTGTGAAATGCTGACAAGTACTGCGAGCAACGAGTCACATTTCTTCTCTTTTATGTTTGAGAAAACTCACCAGTGAGTGCTTTTAGGAATAATTTGATGTCAGAAACAGTTTAGTCTGGGAGGATACTGATGTTTATTTTAAAGGGAAACCACCATGATTATTGGAAAGTAGACAAATATTTGAAAGTCAGATGGCTATTTCAGTAGATTTAAATAGTCCATGTCCTTTTTTCCTTGTTTTTTCAGGGTGTGTCTCTGTGCACAAGGAGATAATGCCAAAACCACCACCAGAGACTGTGCTCCAGAGCACACAGAGCACTGGGATTTTTAAGGATGCAGACAATGGGGAAAAGCAGAAAATCATTTTTTTTACGGCTGAAATCATGGTATCAGGTATGGTCTGATGGTTATCTTCCTTTTACTTACTCTGGGCCTCTGAAAAGGTTTATAGAGCAGGAGGAAATAATAGACCTTAAAGAAAGAAAGGTTCATTGTTGAGACTGGTGGTATTCATGCTTTTAATCTTCTAACAAGAGCTTAGGTCTGTGCAATTATTCCAGGTAGCACTGCTTTTTCGTTTGTGTCTACCTTCCTTGGCTATATCAACAAAAATTGATAATATTATCCTGGTCTAGAGAACAAACATTTCTAATTTGGAGCACTTGAGAAAGTCTCTCCCTTAGGTTTTTAAGTATATTGCATTCCTCTAAAAAAAGTTAAAGTAAACCCACTGAATTCTACGTATCTTTGATGACACTACATCATTAACTTTTGCAACACATTTTGAATAAAATATTCAGAAATCCTGATACTAAATGACATGTCAACTCCATCTAGACAAAGAGGACAGCTGCAGTGATTGCATTGGCTTGTCATTGTTAAACCTGGAGAGCTAAGTTTCAAACTTTGACTGCATGTTCTGGTTTTCTTGGTTTGTTTTTCTGTAATATAGATATATACTACCTCCTTTGATATTTCCAAATACATCTAGTGTTTTTTTCTTGTTTTGCTTCTGCAATAGATGAAGATGACTGCACTGCACTAGAATGTTATGTCAATGCAGAGTGTGTTTTGCTGGAAGATGGTGCTATGTGCCAGTGTTTGAAAGGATTTACCAGGAAGGGGAAATCATGCTATGGTAATAAAAACCATTATTTATACTTTTTAAAAATTGTGGACTGGGGGGGAGGAAGAAAATCTATCTCCTTTCACATTGGCAGCTCTGCTGTGTGAGCCATCAGAGGAAGGTCAGTAGTATGAAAGGGATGATGAGCAGAAAGCATGTGAGATGAAATTGCTAATTATCACATGCCTTTTTTTTCCCCCGAGCCATGAGTGTTAATCCTATTAATATTAACAAGCAATAACACACATAATAGAAGTGTAATGTATTTATTTGTAAAAATTGACTAATTATGAAAGCTCAGTCCATAGACATGATAGTTGATGTGTAATTTAGACATATGGAATCTCTTCAAAATTAGTATTCTTGATGAAATATTTATATAAAATGCTGCTCTAGTTGCTTTCTAGTACTGGAAAAAGACTCTAACAGCCATGCAAAGCATTGCTCAGGGTGGTCTTTACGTTTCTGAACTTTTTTGCAACATAAATGGAATAACTGTTTTGCTCTCACAAAGGTCAAGAGTGGAAGGTGTTAGAAACAGAAAAAAAATACCTTTTGGTGGCTGAGCATGAAGAGTCAGAAGAATCTATGTTACTATGGAAAGGGAAAAAAATTGTAAGCTGAAATGGGTATACATTTTTTCAACTGTAGTACTTTTTTTAAGTCTATGTGCTCTGTCACAAAACAAAGTTTCTAAATGTTCTTAGAGGTCTTTTCCAACTTAACGGATTCTATGATTCTATAACATAAATGAGGGTTTCTATAACATAAATGAAGCTATTTTTGAATCAGGTCATTTCCTCTGAACAGGTTTTCATTTTAAGCAAATAATATTTGTGATCTCCAGTTCATAGTACCTTGTTGACGCTCTTGGATTTTAGAGCACCCCCTTCAAATTTCACACCAAAAAAAGACCACATAGCCCTTCTCTTCCCATTTGCTTCACATGCACAAATGCCAAGTGCCAGCACAGTCTGAGAGAGATCCATGGTGCAGGTGTCTCAGTGTATCACCTGAGGCAATGGTTTCCTGACCCGATGTCCTGTCCCTTGTTCTGTCCCGATGGTTTCCTGACCCAATGTCCTGTCCCTTGTTCTATCCCAAGGGTTTCCTGACCCGATGCCCTGTCCCTTGTTCTGTCCCGATGGTTTCCTGACCCAATGCCCTGTCCCTTGTTCTGTCCCGACGGTTTCCTGTCCCTTGTTCTGTCCTGAGGGTTTCCCAACCCGATGCCCTGTCCCTTGTTCTGTCCCAATGGTTTCCTGTCCCTTGTTCTGTCCCGAGGGTTTCCTGACCCAATATCTGTCCCTTGCTCTGTCCTGAGGGTTTCCTGACCCAATGCCCCATCCCTTGTTCTGTCCCAAGGGTTTCCTGACCCAATGTCCTGTCCGTTGTTCTCTCCCGAGGGTTTCCTGACCCAATGTCTGTCCCTNTTCTGTCCCGATGGTTTCCTGACCAGACGTCTGTCCCTTGTTCTGTGGCGATGGTTTCCTGACCCAATGCCCTGTCCCTTGTTCTGTCTCGATGGTTTCCTGACCCGACGTCTGTCCCTTGTTCTGTGGCGATGGTTTCCTGACCCGACGTCTGTCCCTTGTTCTGTGGCGATGGTTTCCTGACCCGACGTCTGTCCCTTGTTCTGTGGCGATGGTTTCCTGACCCGACGTCTGTCCCTTGTTCTGTCCTGAGGGTTTCCTGACCTGATGTCCCGTCCCTTGTTCTGTCCCGATGGTTTCCTGACCCGATGTCCTGTCTGTTGTTCTCTCCCGATGGTTTCCTGTCCCTTGTTCTGTCCCAAGGGTTTCCTGTCCCTTGTTCTGTCCCAATGGTTTCCTGACCCGATGTCCTGTCTGTTGTTCTCTCCCGAGGGTTTCCTGACCCAATGTCTGTCCCTTGTTCTGTCCCAATGGTCTCCTGTCCCTTACTCTGTCCCAATGGTTTCCTGACCTGACTCCCTGTCCCCTGCTCTGTCCCGCAGACATTGACGAGTGTGCGGCGCATGCGGACCGCTGCAATCGAAGCGTGTCCCAGTGCATCAACACGGAGGGGGGCTACGTCTGTAAATGCCTGGAAGGCTTCACTGGAGATGGAGTCCACTGCTACGGTAAGGGCGTGTGTGGGGGCTCTGCTCTGTCGGGAAGGCTGAGGCATTCCTGCCTTTGTGAGCCCTTCCTCCCTGTTGGAAGTGCGGTAACCTCAGCAATTGATCAATATGCAAAGCCTGTGCTTGTCAGTGAATATCTCCTCTCAGTGTTTGCACTCTTTTTAGTGGCTGTAGAAGGAGAAAAAGGAAGAGTGAAGGGGAGGAGGGAAGTGGAGGTGAAGCAGTAGAGCTTTATTGAAAATCGTTGCCATGAATATAAACGAAAGCAGGAATTGAGTGTGTCATAATACTCATCAAATAGTTCCAGGTCTGTTTAATAGGCATGAGGTTCAAGGTGTGACACTGACAACTTGAGTACATTTAGAGTCTTGTTAATAATCAGACCCACTGATTTTCCCATCCAGCTCTAATGCCAGGTCTTTAGTTCATTCCCTACGTCTCTTAAATTCTTAATCCGTTTTAGTGGTAAATATGAACAGGGAGCTTTTTCTCTCCAGTATTTGACTAGCACACAGTTTGTTCAGAGCTTTGTGAGAGTCTTGCCTTCTCTTTTGTCCTCTTCTTTTACTTTTTTTCCTACGTCTGTCCATTCAAGCCAAATAAGTTTGAACCAATTCTTACATAATCTTTACTGGACTTGGTTCTTCAATGCTGATTAGGATGACTGAAAAATTAAGAACAATATCATTATTATGGGTAGAGTGTGGAAAGTATCAGAGGCAGAAGAATTGGGAAGGCCTTTTGCCTGCAGGGGTCAGAGACAGAGCTCTTGTCTTTGAGGGTGCTTGGAAGTGCAGATGGAACTGCACAGGGAAGTGACAAGGTCCTCTTGCTGACCCAGCATGACCTAGAAGGCAAGCCCTCAAGCAGCCCTGGGCTCTTACTGTTTTACTTACCACTATGCTGTGGTATAGTTGTTCAGGATGTAGTACCTTCCACTGTTATTGAAAAACAGTCTATTATCTTCCTCAAGTCTTTAAGTCCAGAAAAGAGATTCTCAGCATTTTATAAAAGATGCAGTATTACTAAGTTGTAAACACAGCTGAAACTAATTTTGTGTTCCATGACTTGAAATGTGTTGTGAAAACCAGAAACTGGTAAGTGATTTTGTGCTTCAGTTGTAAGCACCTGCATGCATGCACAGTGTCCAGGAATGTGACAGTGTGTTCAGTGATAACACACAGAGTTCACCTGGTGTTGGTGAAATCACCTTTCTTGAAATATCCTGCAGCAGTTGTGCTCCCCTGCCCGCCCCCCTTTTTTTAAAGTGCTCTGAATTTTCTGTACTGTTTTGAGCTGGATCCTGTTAATTTTACTGTAGAAGAATTCCCAGCCGTTTAAACAATCATTTCACAAAAACTGGGGTAGCAGATCTGTGATTCCCCAAAGTAGACCCATCACATGCATTCTGCTGACAGTTCATAAAATGAATCAGAAACTCCCAAACTCTATGTGAAGGTTTCACCTTTGAGGGGAGTGCTTTGGCACTTAGCAAAGTGCAGGTGGCCAGCCTGGCAGGAGCTGCTGCCGTGGGCTTTACAGACAAGGTGTGGAGGCAGGATGAGGGTGTGCAGCAGAGTGGGGGTGACAGATGTACACTAACCTAACATGAGCTCTGAGCCTGGAAACTCATGTAGTCAGGGGGCTTCTTCACAGTCATTCAAAGCCTCAGTGTTTACACAAACTGAATAAACCTGTAAGCTTCTAGACACTTTTCTTCTGCCTAAACTCTTTGTTAGGCTGAACTAGGTGGGTGGTACAGGGGTGGGCAACTCCCTGCTCCCAAACCCTTCTGCTCTATTACTGCAAGAATGCCAATATATGGATCCAGGCTGCAAGCCATGACTAGCAATGCCAGGAGAATACACCTGGTACGAATAAGTCTCCTCTGCAACTCTGCTGTACCTGTTAGAATTTGTTGGGAAGCCTTTCCCTCCTCCTCCCCATGGAGAGTTTCTGCAGCAGCACAGCATGCTCTTGCTATAGAAAGCATGCTGGTTGCTTTTCCATTAGGCTTTCCATGCAGGCATATTTGCAGAGGGAGAGGTGTTTGGTGCTTTCCCCACTGCCTGGGGAGCGCAGTGCTGCAACTGCTGCCCTTTTAACTGATGCTCTGAGGCATTTCATTCTTCTAACTGCAGACTCTTTGGGTGACAGATATTGATGAGTGCAAGACGGGGTCCCACACCTGTGGAGAAAACATGACCTGCACAAATACAGAAGGAAACTTCACTTGCTCGTGTGCTGATCATGCTTCTGGAACTGGCATCGGTTGCAGTAAGTAAACGCAGCGAGCAAATAAAACAAAGTGGCCCTAAATTAAGAGCTGTGTCCTTGGATAAATTGTTACACCTGGAAACAAAAAGATCCCTGTACAGTAAACATCCTGACTAGCTTGTGGATCCATTTAGCATTGCCTTTAGGAGGCTGTTTTGAGGTGGACTAAGAACAGATCCGAGTTTATTTTGGAAATACCTACATTAAGGTTCAATGTAAATTTTTACTGTCTAAATGTAACAACAAATATATCAAAGGTCATTTACAACCAACAGCAGAAGTAAATGCTCCTTGGAAGTAATACTTTTTGAGGGTAGTTTCAGTATGTGTCATTTTTCAAACTCCCTGTGCCTTCTGATACTCTGCAGAAGGCTAGCACAGGAAATGCCCATGATTTAAGTGCCATTTGATTCCTCAGTATAAGCTTGCCTTTCAGTTCCAGTCACTAATTGTTCAAAAAGGCTCTGAAACTCCTTACAAAATCTGATTACCTATTTACTGAAGGGAACTGCTAAAGGTTCAGCACTAGTGACTATCTGACCCTCATTTTAGTGCCCCAATGTGGTAGCAGCATTCTTTGAAAGTGAGAGTAACGCATTCTTTTACTCTGTGTCAGTCCTCTTGGTCAGGGTGAATTTTACTCCAAATTGAGTGACTTTCTGATGATGGAGGGACATTGTGTGATTGTCACAGAGCTGTTTCTTCAGAAAAACAAGGAAATTATGGCTCTCTTAAACAGAACACCTATCAGGATTCCCACTCCCCTTTCAGTCTCTTAATCTCTCAGTAGTTTCAGGTGTCACTCAGGAAATGATGATTTTAAATGATGCATGACTTGGAAGTAATGTTTCCTAGGCCCTTCTGTCCGTCTGATCCCATGTCTTTATAGATGTTTTAGTTCTTTGCCTAATAAGCTCTTTTAGCAAGATGAAACTTTTTTTGCTGACTGCACACACATCTGGGGTTCACTATAATCACCCATCTCTTTCCATTCAGGCTCTTTGCCATCGCAGTTCTCCTGCAAATGAAATTTTAAAACCCAAATGTCATTGAATTTTATGTGAATTTCTGCCTGCCTAAATTTGATAACAACATAAGAAAATAGGTAAAAACAAGTAATTAGTAGAAATTGGAATTTTTACCTAGTTTAGTACCTTGAAGTTCTGGAACTCTTTTGTAAGATTGCATTGCCAATGAAGCCAAAAGTTTGAGCTGTCCTTGTGCAACCCTCTGTTTCAGAACCTACTGTTCCCCCAACTGCTGTCAGCAGTGAGTACATGACAAACTCTGTGCAAGGTGATACTGCAGGATGTCCTCCTTCCTACGAGTCATACTGCCTCCACGGTGGAGTATGCAATTATGTTTCTGATCTACAAGACTATGCCTGCAAGTAAGTACAGAAATTGGTATTTTCTCTGCTGAAGAATGGCACCCTTGGAATGCTACCCTCAGTTAACTGCAGGCAGTGAAGGGTTTGTCCATGAGTGATCTGTTCACCACTCATGTCACTCATTAGCATTCTCTTCCCTCTGTGATCAGTGTAATTTTGGATGCATGGCCACTCCACTCACTCCCATTGCAATTGATAGTAGGACTGGATTTGTTCCCTTAGCACTTGATTCTTTACTTTGGAAATGGGAGGTAGGTTGTCAAATGGCTTGAAAGAGGTGCTTGCTCTCTCTCCTGTACATGTCCTGCTGATGTGCACCTCCCTGTTGGCCTTGCTGTTCATGTGTAGCATTCCCTGGGATGGAAGAAGACACCTCTGTCTTTTCTTCTCTGACTGGGGCCAGGGAGCAATCTTCTGGTGTCAGCATCTTCCATTACAGAAAGGCAGAAAAGGGTAGGATATAATTGCCTTCTTAAAAACAGGGAGAGTTGCAATGAGACCTCAAAATTGAGGCCTACTTCCCCTGTCAATATTTTTGTGAAGCCTAATTCTGAGTTCCCCAAATGCAGGTACTGATAAAAGCAAGGAGAATCTCATCCTTCCAAGCCTTGACTTTGGTCAGTGTGACAACCTAGTCCCATGGGGTAATAATTTCTTCAAAGCATTTAGTGCTGGCATTTAAGTGTGTAACCTGATTATATTTGAAGCTGTACTCAGAATCATTCTTCAAAATCAAGCATAAAATCTTTACAGTGGGACAAATCCAATGCCTGCCTCCTTCCCCGGGGTCACAGGTGGTAAGTGAGAACCTGTACAGGGGGTGGATGCTGTTCCAGAGTAGGAAAATCTCTCTCTGTGTCTCAGGCTTTCCTATTTTGAAATATGAGTGGTCTGCCCTGCCCAGGGACCTCTGTACCTGCAGGGATATGAAAGGAATGTGTCTCATGTACATATATGAGAATGGAGTCGATGTTTTGTGCTGTGGATTTCTTGAGCTCAGCAAAGACATTACAGGAGACAGACTCAGAGTCATCTCTGGTACTTGTTTTGAA
Source organism: Dicaeum eximium (assembly GCA_013396995.1). Taxonomy (NCBI): domain Eukaryota; kingdom Metazoa; phylum Chordata; class Aves; order Passeriformes; family Dicaeidae; genus Dicaeum; species Dicaeum eximium. The sequence continues at coordinate 1,031,049 of VWZP01001457.1, read as the reverse complement.
TTTTTAGTGTAACTTTTAGAGGCATACTTTCTATTCTATTCTACTATTCTATAAACTTTCTATTTTCACCTCAGAAGCTTCTTCTCTTGAAATTGAAGAGTATAAACCCACAGAACTTTCAAGCTGGATTTTTTTTTTTTTTGGTTGAATGAGAATTAAAATATACATATTTTTCAGTTTTGGAAGTGGAAGCATTTAAAAAATTTAAGAGCAAGCAGGCTTAGCCATGCTGTTGGGGTTTGTGTGTGGGTGTTGCTGGATTCTGTCCCTGCTGAATCCTCACTAGATGGCAGCATTCATTCATGTAGGTTCTCGTGTATTAACTACCAAAGGGAAGGAATGGAAAAATGTTACCCAGCAAAAATCACATACCAAATGTGATTTGTGTTTGAATTAACAAAAGATCTAACACTAGAAAGTAGATCTGCCAGCATGTTTGAAATTCATTGTAATTGAACATTAAGAAATTAGCATTTTTTCTGCCTTCCAGCACACATGCATTCTAAATTTTAACAGAATGAGAGTGCTTGTGCCTGACTTAATAATGAATGGTGATATAACATTTTCATGACATTAGGTAAAAGCTGCTTCATGTCAAATCTGCTTCTTTTTCTCATTTGAGTAGCTCCTGGACTTGAGTAAAATTAGACCAATTAGAATTGTGATGAGTTGAGCTTGCATTGCTGAGAGATTGTTATGAACTGAGTAGATTTTTCATTTTTTCCATTTATTATTTATGTGTCTTGCCTTGCATAGTAAAACTAGGTTGGGATTATTTTTTGATGTATTTCTCACTTTCTAGTAATTTTGATTTGAGGGTTTCATGCATCACTAGGATATTTCTGTGTTGGGTTTTACAATGGTAAAACCAAACAAATAAACAAAAACCTCCTACAGAAGAAGATTATATTAAAAGTGAGTTTTGAAGATATTTCTAAACATTATGCATGGGTTTTTAAAAACACTTTCATTCATCTTTAATTTTAAAGTAAAGATTCAGATTAAAATTTGATTCTCTTAATCAAGTCACTCTGAAAATACGAGTCAGTCCTGTACTGCCTACTTTAAATAAAGGGAAGCTTGCTGCTGAAAGAAGTTAAATGGAAAATCCTAGGGAAACACTAATCACACAGCAGGATTTACAGGATTTAAGACATTTTTTTTCCTACTTTTTATCCATAGGAATCTGGTAATGACAACCCCTCTGTATAATTCTGTAGGCGATTCAACACCAGTAAAAAAATAACAGTACGAAAAAAACTCCCAAAAAACTTTTAATACTGGATTCTACAGGTTTCGACAGCGTTCCTTTAAAATAATTTTGTCTTCCCCCCTGCTAAACTGAACCAGATGTTTCTGCAGTGGGGATCAATGGTGAATCAATGCAAGGTGGGGGCTGTGCCCTGCCACCCACTGCGGTGTGCCCTATTTTGTCACCGTTGAGCCAGGCACGAGAAAGAAAGACTCCAACTCTCAGAAGGTGGCAGGGCGAAAAGGGAAGTTTTATACAAATCCCACGCCTTTTATAACACGGTTCGCTAAAATGAATTATGATTGGACATATATTGGAACATCTCTCACTTCATTGGTGAATTGGAAATATCATTCCTTGAAGGACAACTGTTAAAAACAGTAGCTAGCTAGAATTCTAAATTTCTGAACAGTTATCTCTGTTCTTTCTTTGACCGAACTGAGAGTATCCCCGCTCTTTCCTTGGCAGCTGTGTGACGGGCTACGTGGGGGAGCGCTGCCAGTTCAGCGACCTGGAGTGGTGGGAGCAGCAGCGCGCCGGGCGGGCCAAGGCGCGGAGCATCGCCATCGCCATCGCCGCGGGCGCCGCCGCGCTGGCCCTGCTGCTGCTGCTGCTGGCCGTGCTGGCTGCCTACTGCCGCAGGTACTGCTGCCAAACACCGGCCTTCGCAGCCTGCTTGTGGCTGGGAACGCCGGCTGCTCCTCTGCTGATGGGGGGTCCCATCCTTTTGCTTTTCGGTAGCTGGATCTGTGGGCGATACAGAAAGTTCTGGCGTGTCCCTTGCCCGCAGAACTCACAGTGGTGTTCTGTTGTAGCGGGGTCACCGTTAGTTGTAGCTGGGCTCTATTTGTTGTAAAGGGGGAACGTGTCACGATCCTCAAGGTGGGATGATCGTGAGGCAAAAATGAGGGATTTTCGGACCGACTCTCACAGAACGGCCATTTGTTATATGAGGAGGCCGTTAGCACTTCATGCCAGGAATGGAATGAGACTCCATGGTCCAGAAGGTGAGAGAACAAGCCTTTATTCTATCAAGAGCTTTATTCTAAGAAAAGCCCCTGTGTAGAAAACCAGCAAGGTTTTATCACCAGCCTCGCTAGGTTAGAGAGAACATCCCACATACGATTGGTGAGGGACTCTGAAGGACAAGCTACTGTAAACAACAGGTGCAAAGCAAGATAATAATATAGTTTACAGTTCTCTCCTCTAAGTTTCCCAGGCCAGTTGTCTCAGTTCTCTCTACAGAAGAGCTGAGAACGGCCACAGTGTTCGTGAGCAAACATGTCTGGATGGAAAAAAGAACAGAACTTATTCGAGCTCAGGAACATGCCATTGACTTCTTCCTGCATTTCCCTTCACAGTTCTAGATGTCTGAAACTGTCATGGCAGGGGCTGGCTCTTCTCTGCCAGCTATTCAATGAGTTGGCTTTTGTTTCCCACTGAGTGTAAAATTCCACTTGGAAATTTCCTTGCCATTGAGAAAAGCAGCCCACTAACCTTCCCAAGGCAAACTTACTGAGTGATGCTTCCAGCAGTGAACATGGAAACAGTTTTCCTGGCAGCAGAGAGAGTAAAATCAGGGAAGTGGATCTAAGCACATCTGCTGTAAAAGTACTCCCTGGCATTTTCCATGGCCGTAATGAATTGCGCAGATTTGGGATTCTTCTTGTGGCAAAAAGAATTCCAACGGTCACTATTTAAGAACCCAGTCTGATGTGAAATTAAATGTCATCGGTGTCCCTTAGACTGGAAAGTATTAAGAATTTAAGCTAGAGTCTTTTGGCCATGACCTTGGCAGACAGCTGTTCTGAGAGGCTGATTTAAATGCAGGATTTTTATTTGTGGTTTAGGTCAATTTTAAAATTAGACTCCCCTAGACATAAAAAGTTAAGCTACAAAAGAATTTAACTATGCAAGCTGGTATTTTTCATTCTTATTTAATGGTTCTTGGCATATTTAGTCCATAAAAGTAGGGAAGCTGCAACATTTCTTATTTTTTATTAACTAAGGATAGGGGTCCAGAATTAAAGCTATGGGCAGTCTGTTTTTTTCTCATAACCTGGGGTTCAGATTTTGATCAGTAGATATATAAAGAACAGAAAAAATAGTGAGATTCTTATATTTCTCATATATTTCATATGTTCTCTTACAAAAAATAGAATATTATTTGTTTAAAGGTATGGAAGTATTAAATTTCTTCCCTTCCTCCCTATTTTGTAATTTCTCCCAGATTTATGTTTCTTTCTTGCCAAATGCTTTTGATCAATATAACTATTTACCACAACAACAGGTTTTCAATTACACACTTGACTGAATTTGAACTGCAGCAATTACTAGTATAACTAGACCAAAATTAAACCACTGATCTAAAAATCCCTATTTAACTAGAGTCTGGGAACCAGTATTTGGGTTGAAATTGCTATACCACATTTTCAGATGATCTACTGTATTTCAAAACGTGCTGATTAAGTCCTTAATAGTCCTGTTCCTTCCCCTGCAAAATGGAGATGACAATCTCCTTTTAATTGAAGGAAATGAAGCTAGAGATCTACACCTGCCAATTTGAAAATGTGGGAACCAAATGCCAAGAGTGCTGAAGTGTTGTGTTGGTTTGTTCTGTGACTGCTGTCTGCTGAAGAGCACTGTGTTATTCCTAATGTTGGGTTTATGCTGTCTGACTGTACAGTTTGCCAAATTTCTTATCTTCCTTAGGAAGCAAGGAAACAACTCTTTTCCACAAAAAATACCAAACCTGGATCATAGATTCAACATCGACAATTCCTCCACCTCAATTGGCCCAGGCCACACAAAGCAAAATTTATTTACACTGTATTTTCATGAAGGGAGCAATATATGATAATTATGCCGTGTGACCTTTCCCAGTCAGTATATAAAAGATATGTAGAAATAAAAGGAAAGTTCCTAAAGAAAACGAAAACTTCTATTTTCTTTGGTAAATATCTACTAAATTTTATTTAGAATAGATCAAGCAAAAAGATAGCATAACCTCAGACTTCCAGAATTTGAAGACTATAACGTTAATTCTGTTAGCTGATGCTTAGAAGGGCAAAAATGTGTTTTTAAAATCTATGAAGATGTACTGATTTGGATCTCAAGAGAAGTAAAATATTTTTTTTTTGTTTGGGCCTAAATTGGCTTTTAATACTGCTTTATAAGTGATTGCTGTTTAACTGCAAAAATAACAGTCTTTGAATTTATGGAACTAGCCTCTTAGAGCTGATTATTCATACCTTTTCCAGCTCCAGACTGTACTCTTAACTTTTTCCCCTAGAGCCAATCCTGTGGGTCATGAGTTTTTCCTGGAAGATCTTATTTCCAAGCTTTTTGAGACTTTCAGTTTGTTTATTTCATAGTAACTTCTGAAACTGTTGCTTTGCATAAATGATGCAGATGAATACAAAAGTGACTTTCATAATTGTAGCTACCAACAGTGTACAACAATACAGTCAGATTTATTTCTGAGCTTTACCCACACTCTTCATTGTATTGGCTGAAACAAATCTTTATAAGATAAATATTTTATAAATAGAATAATGTAAGAAAATGGAAGGGCACAGTTAAAATTATAAGGCCCATTGTTCATTCTAATGAATGACCCTTTACAGATGGAACATTGGAACAAGCATTTGTACATTCTTACTGTCTTCTTTTTCTGACAAACCATTTATTTTAACCCCTGTGTGGTAACGGATACCAATACACAAATCAGTGAGAGAAAACGAAATATATGTACTTCTGTGACTACTGACAGAATAATGTGTGAAAAAAGCATCTGTTCCTCTCAAAGCAGAATAATTTGCTTCAGCTTTTGTTCTGTTGCAGAAGCCAGAATTTGTACAAGAAGAATCTCTGTGCAGAGGCGATAAGAGCCGCCAGCAGCCGCGCTGACAATGAGAACGTGACACCTACTGGCAACAAGTCTCTGGTAACCATATTAATGTGGAGTGGAGAGGGAATCAGGAAGGATCAAAGAGTGTTAGGGATCCACTTGAGATTATCCATCAAACAATTCACATCTTAAATACATTAAATAACTGCTAGAGTCATCAAGTGCTTTGCTGTGAACCCTAGTTCATCTTACCTCATTGTTATCCCTCAAAGTTCACAGCTGCCTGGATGTATTGCAACCATTAGCCAGTGTTATTGTTAGCTTTGAACACAACAGTTGGGGAACTATGTTCTAAATTAAGGAAATGGCAATGTGATGACATGGCATATCACACAGTTATTTTCACAGGAAAGTATGCCCTCTGTAAAAACGGCTTTTTGGAAGCCAAGAATTGTGTGTGCTATGTGAGAGGTTGAACTCTATTTTGAGGCTTGATGAAATTAAATGTCTTGTATTAAAAGCTGCTGCCTTGTAAAGAAAAACAACCAGGATTTTATCAGGCAGCTTGGTAGGATATATAAAGTTCCAATTTTACACTGGTGTAGGTAAGAATGGTCTGGTTGTACAGGCCTGTGGCTATTGTCAGTTTTGAAGTTGTATTTAGCCCTGTAAAATCTGGTTTAAGGACCTGATTCTGACTGGCATTAGAATAACATTACACTGCTGGGTGTTTGTAGCTGGAACTTGAAGTTGTCAAGTGATATAATTGGCATCTTGGGCTACTTCTGTGCTCAGTCTGAGACTTAGAATGGCCTGGCAAATGATTTAGTGAGAATGTCTGGCAGGACTTGTGAGTGGGTAGGCACTGAAGCACACTGTCAAACAGATGTTGGTAGTCCTGAATTGACTTGACCCTCGTTATGGCACATTGTTCCTTAGCTGGTCAACTGCATGCCCTTATGGACATTTTATTATCAGCACTTTTCCTTCAGGTATTGGACAACAAATCAGCTGAGTCGTAGCAATGCCATAATTTGTTCACAGCAGAAGTAAAATCCACAGTTATTGGACAACAAATCAGCTGAGTCGTAGCAATGCCATAATTTGTTCACAGCAGAAGTAAAATCCACAGTTTGTGAAATACCTGAAGCTGAGAAAAGCAGAAACATTTGTTGGGGCTGAGAACAGTTCAGTGCCTGGGAGCAGTGCTCCAGGAGCCCTGCAGCCCATCAGCTCTGTCCCCACCTTCTGCTGACCCTGCACTTAATGCTGGTCACCAGTGACACTTTTGCTGAATGTAAGGTAGCTAAACAGCTAAGCAATGGACTGAATCAACAAAACCAAATCAACCTTTTACATCTATTATACATTTGTGTTACATTTCACTGTGCACCAGGAGACATTGAATACATTCATAAAATAATTTATTGCAATGGCTTGTTGCACACTGAAGAGGAAATCACTGACCCTTTGCTAATTACTGGTGCTTACTCAGTAATGGATTGCTGTGGTTTCATGCATATGATTTTCTCTGTGCTGATGTAGCCATTGATCATTGAGTTCACCAGGGCTTCATGCATGCATGCACTCAGGTTAGAACATCTAGAGTTGCCAAAAAGCTGTGGGAAGCTGTCCATTTGTACTATTCACTTCAAGTAGGTTATTGGAGAACATAATGTAAAAAAAAAAAAAAAAAGGTTATTCTACATCAGGGACAGAAAACTATAGCTACTCAACTTTTAAGGTTTTTGGGTACTACTGATCTACACAACATTAATGATCTTAATAAAGGACTTAATATTGGGACTGTATCCTGTGTATGCAGTAACTGTAAGGAGCTCATGAATTTCACTCATTTGGTAGTCCTCACTGCCACTGCTCATTTGTAAGGCTGATGAGAGAGAGTGCAAAGACTTGCTTGTTCTTGCCTGTCTAGGTTGATGTAGAGAACAACAAGACTTTGTGCTATCACACACATCAAAAGTTAGCTATCATGATACTGAAACTATACCTACAAATTGACCAAGCATCATTCACTTTTCCCTTTACTTCTTTTCTGCCAGGAGAGGGTGCAATTAGCTGAGGATACATTTAGCTGAGGGTATGCCTGCATATTTTTTGATATTTATATTAGAGTTCCATAAGCCAGGCCAGGTTAGTCCTACTGATATGTAAGCCTTGGTAAACTTCTGCATATGCCTGGATTATGATGCTATACTGAGACTTTTCATCCACCAAGTGTCTTGCTTTGCAGTCAAATATATTTTGCAGAACTGTGTGCAGCTGGGTCTCTGCTGGGCGTCAGTCACGTGTGGGTTAGCAGCTGTAAGAGCACAGATTTTACATAAATGAGCCAGTGCCTAAATAGGTGCACCTGCTACATGTGTATTCCATCCACATAAATCCACCAGTTATCCACCTGGACCCCTGAATCTGTCAGTCCTTTTGTTGGAACATCTTATTTACAGATGTTTTCTCTTTTTCCCTGTCTCTGCTCTTTGAACCTCCTGCTTTTACTGGTTTTTCATCTTTCCCTCTGTACAATTTCATCGTAGTGCTTCACATTGCTTTCCTCCACCCTGTTTTTCTTTTTTTTTCTGTTTTCCTCCTGGTCCTTTCAGCATGTTCCCTCAGAGGGTCTCATCTTCTGACTTCCACTGCCACTGTGGTTTGATGGAGCTGCATCCTGCAGGAGATGCTGAGAACCAGGAAGGGAGGCTTGCTTCCTTCCCTGTGTTTGACAGGGTTTCCTGCTGGCTGGATTCCTGCAGATATCTTTAATACTTTAAAAATCACCCTCAGTGCTATGGAGAGGGTTGATTTTCATGAACTTTTGTCCTTGCCATTGGAAATGTTGATTTGCAAGGCAAGAGAGTTGGTAGTTCTTAGCTAGACTGAGATTGTGTGCTTTCCAAAGAAAGACTGGGGCTGTCATCAACTCAGATGTTTAATTACCTGCAGGGAGAAGGGTCATCCCAGAAGCCAGGATGACCTTTTTCCCTGTTCTGTGGTTGGTGTGTGTGGCTCTTTTAGTTTGCCTCTTGGGTTTCAGAACACCAATTCATTTTTTATTAATTTGGGCTCTGCATATTTTGTGCATATTTTATGTATTTGCAGTTTGCGGTTTTTAAGGAGGGTAACAGTTCTCTGGAGACTAAAGCAGTTGATCTAATTGAGTGTGAGACAGCAGATCCTCATCCTGCCCATCCTTCAGAATCTGGTGAGTAGGATGTCCTTCCTTATTAGATCTCTCCTCACCTTGTACCAGCAGGAGCAGTGGCTGCTAGAGGAGACAGAGAAATCCAGATTTTATTTCTGGCAGAATCCATGTTTGTATTGATGTGGAGAGACCATTCAGTCCTTCATTTTGCAGATTAGCAGTGAGAAACTACACTCCAACAGTGCTTTCACACAGAACAAGCCAAAGGCTTCTTGTGATAGAATAATATCAGATGTTTGCATTAATCTTCAGAGCATTAACCTGTTTGCATTAATGTTTGCATTAACCTTCAGAGCTTTGCAGGTGAAGTTATGCCCATCATACTGTTGGGGAATGGATATCCATGGGACAGATACACACTAAGTAGTCACTTTATTCATCAGTAGAAAGTGTGCCTCACATTTACTTAGATGCACTAATATTGGGAACATGTGTAGAACCTTACTGTCCAGAAGAGGAAGACTGATGTTTCCCATTAGGAGACTCTGTTTTCATTTACAGCTTCATCAGATGCAGGTACTGGAACAGAAATTTCCCATGGCAGGTGTCTGCTTTTTTAATGACAATTTTAGCAGAAGTGGTTCCACCCTCTTAGACAAGAAGATCAGTAAATTATCTGGTAATGTTTTTTTAACATGTTAAAGAGAGTGCCATGACAGTGAATAATTCTAAGATCTTTTGACTTTGAAGCAGAGACTAATTTTGCCAGGCATGTAGTCTTGGCATGCCTTTCTCTGTTATGTATTAAAAGAGAAAATTATGAATCTAGCCTAGGACAAGTAATTTCTTAAAATCTGAAGCAATTTCTTGACCTTGCCTGGTTTTTTGCTCTTTTGTCATGCGTTGGTATTGAACCTGATTCTGTGCATTCTTTCATAGCTTTCTTCTCTCAAAGCTGCCACTACATTTCTTTTAGCTTAGCTGCTGTGAATCTTTTCACATGGCTTTCAGTAACACATATCCATTTTCTCCAGAGGAAGAACAGCCTGTAACCTATGGCAAAGCAGCAGAGACTTTGGCAGAAGAGGAGGAAGAACAAGGCCACCGAAAAGAGGGTCCTGTTGGTGACAAATCACAGCAGTCCATCACAGCAGAGGCAAAGGGCCCTCCCCAGGCTCCCTGGAGCATCCATCCCACCCCCCTGCCAGAAAGAGAGCCTTGCAGTCTTGCCCCAGCCAGCAGGCTGATGCAGCCAGACTAGAAGCAGTCTGTGTTTGAAAGGGAAAAGGAGGAAGTCAGCAAAGGATGGGAACTCACAAACACTGAAGCAACACTCAATTTTTTCATTAAAATCCGCTTTAGAAGAAAACCCACTGTTATTCAGAACAAAACAGAGAAGTCCTTGCCACTCCTTCCCTGTCATCTCTGCTTGGAAGAATCACTGTGAGCAACGTGTTGGCAATGAGTACTCTATAAGTATCACTGCTGCTGACTTCGTTAACTGCCTGCTAAAAGGTCACTGGGAGGAACATAGTCAAGTGGGTGATTTATCAGTGATAAGTATTTTCTGAGGGAGCTTGCTGCAAGTAGTGATCTTTACACACACACAGTCTAGAAACTGCCTAGAAAATGGGACACAAGGACAGCTGCAGAGGAACAGGAATGGAGGATAACGCAGAAAAGTCAGTTCAAAATTATCTTACTATTAAAATACATTTTATGGACACTATATGCCTCTCCCCAGTACTGCTGACAGACCAGTGTAACTTCTTGGGTTTCACCTGAGATGTTCTTGTGCCCAGCAAGCACCAAATAGGATCTTGCATTTCTCAGGTTTTGTGTGCTGGAGGATGGTTTGCAGGCACATGTTATTAAAGATAGGCAGCGTTTGAGGGGAAAGGTGATTCCTCCATTTTTTTTCCCAGTCTACACTGGCCCTTCAAAGCATAACAGGATTATTTCTGGGCTGAAGAAGTGGGTTTGGGTCTGCTTTCAGCCCTGAGGAGAGGCATGTACTGGAGCTGTCCTTGTCTTACAGAGGTGTGCCTGGCACCAAAACCTGGTCCTTTATGCAGCACTCAGTGTGAGGACAGAAGTCCAGCCAATTGCTGTTCCAAAAGAACGGGAGGAGTGGGACAAAACCACAAAAAAATCCGACTCAGTTTGGACTGATTGGGAACAACTGGAAAATTGAACCATTTTTTCTTGTAACTGGATTTCCAGCACCTATCAGGTTATTTACTCTCTTGTAAAGCTCTGTAGTATGCAGAGATGAGGTTGGTTGTTTTTTGTGAGCTTATCTCAGTTGGTGGGAGCACGGTGCTGATAACACCAGGGCTGTGGGTTCAATCCCTGTATGGGCCATTCTCTTGAGAGTTGAATGATGATCCTTGTGGGTCTTTTCTGGCTCAGAACATTCTGTGATTCTGTGGTAGCAAGTGATTTTCACCAACTTGTCTTGACTTCCTAAGACTGTTTTCAGAACGTTTTTGGAAGATACCTGGGCATCAGCTAAATTACTAATAATGATTTTGTTATTTGTAGGGGATCTCTCAGTCCTCTGTTTTTGAAGCAGACTGTCGTAATCTTTAACCTCTGCTACAGTGCCCACTACTAATGTTCCTTGTAATTCATAAGATGGATAATAGTGGCAAATACTACTAATTTGTGTGTTTACTATTCTGCTTTTCGGAGTTCTTTTCGAATCCTGCCAGAAAGGTATGGAATGTTGTATTTTTCTTTTTTTTTTACCAGCTCTGTAGGCCATTATGGGAAGGTGTATTGAAGGCTCTTACCTCTTTTCCAAAATAGTTCCACACTGGAGTAATTTTGTAAAGTCAGGTTTGTTTTATGTTGGTGAAACTGTAAGAACACTGAGTCCAAGTTGTCAGAATTACAAACATTATAATGCTGGTTTTGTAGAGGGTTGTAATTTATTTAACTTCTAAAGTGATTTTTGCTGGTGGTTTGGAATTTTTGAGTCTGTCTTCTAACCACATCAGTTCTGGATTCAGGACAAACTTGTAAAATACACATTCCCAAGGCTTAGTTGGAACTACTAGCAGTGAAGACTCATTCTCTTGTGTGAATGATAACAAGGGTACTTCCACAGAAAGAGAAATAGTTGAGAGGTGTTGGCATACTCAGCTCTGTTCAGGAGCAGGCAACAACTGTGTTGAATTAGGATTTGGTAGATGTGATTTTAAGTTAGTATTGTTTAATTTCACTAACATTGTTCAAAGCATCTAGTTTGGATTCCCTGGTCTTCCAGCTACTGATATTCTGTATTTTAATGTGGCAAGAGTCCAGGTCTAAAGGCCCCAGTTCAAAAAAGCATTTTGTTCCTATGAGAGCTACCCAGTAAAAAGACTTTGATTCCTGCACTTCGAGTTTCTCTGGTAAAGTATGTTTGTGTGCTTAAAATGCAAGTGTTGTGTCAAATGACAGTCAACATTTCATTGGAAGTTTCCCCGGTCAAAAGAAATAAAGATATGTAACTTTGAATCTTGCCTGAATAAAGATGTTTTAGACTCCTTAAAAATTAGTTTGCTATTCTATTCTGGCTTTTTTTTTTTGTTTATTTTACTTTCCTTTCAAGGATCTAACTTTAAATTTCATAGTATTCTTTACAGGATAAGATAGGGAAACCAAGCTGAAATGTTTTTGTAATTAGAGTGTTTGGAGTTTTAAATGTTTCTTAAACTCAGTTCTAAACTCAAAATAATCTTTAGTGTAAAAAACTTGAAATGATATTTCAATACAAATATAATATATTTGGTTCATTTGTATGTTTATAAAGTTATTGATTTATAAAATAAAATTTTAAAAAACCCAAACAGACAAAAATCCCTGGTGTCCCTCTTGTTTTAAGAGAAGAGAGTGCACAATTCTGGTTTCAGCTGACCCATGTCAGGGAAGCTGAAAGCTCCACTGGTTCCATACAGCCCCAGTCTATGATGTGTTGGTGCAGCATGTGCAGGTATCGTGGGTTTCTCCTTCTCTGCCCAGAGAATCTGTACTAATGAGGATTATCTGCTGCAGCTCACATGTTGATCCCACCTTGAATATGGTAAGTTTTCATTTATATTTTATTTATATCTTCCCATAAACCAATAAAATCCATATAATCCTTTTTGTCCACGTTTAAATGAACCTTAGGAATGCTGCTACTTATTCATCTGGAAATATTATCCATGGCTTCAGAATATGTTTTCAGATTGGTTGCCAATATGTTCTTTTCAGGCTTTACATGCAGGTCAGTTGAAGTAAAATAGCTGAATCTTGGAGGTTGCTCAGTTTTTTCGCTAAACCTTCTTAATCAAAAATGCTTTTTAAAATTATTAGAATTTCTGTGTATGTAACAAACTTAGTGTTGATCTTATCCTGCTGGTGTATTCTGACTTTTAAAAATGAAATTAGCCTGTGTTACATTAGGCTGTAAAAGACGAATTTAGAAACACATTGGGAGAAAAGCTTGACAAGTCCAAAGTGAGGAAACCATGGGCAATTTTAAAGAGCAAATTGACTTTGTTTAGTGCAGTAAATCTTGACTTTATTGAAATTAGCATTTCAATCCTCTAAAGCTATATTTTCATTGTGAGCAAGTGAGGAATGATTCATGCTCATTCATAAGGGACACAGGGAATGCAATGGTTCCTGCTCATAGAACTGCATGACACATCTATTTTTATATTCCTTTTTCAGTCACTTGCAGCTTTGTAGAAGTTTGTCTGATCAGGTAAAAATTTTTCATCTTGCTGATCTCTTTCAGAATGAAAACCTTCAACCCCTCCCCCCCCCCCCCAAAAAAAAAAAAAGGAAAAAGTGAAAAGTTATTCAGAATGGGATTAATTAGGATAAGCCTATGCCTTCTCAATACATATCATGGTTTTGTCATATTGAAAGTAATTTTATCTCATGTTACTTCAGGGTGATGCCTACAGCGTTCCATTAGTCTTCAGGACACACTTGGTGTTATTGCTTCACTCTCTGATAACTGGCCATCTTTATCTCTGTGCATGTGAAAAGGAAAGAAGTTAGTGGCATTAGAAGCCTCCCCCAGAGCCCAGGAATGCACCCCAAACACAATCTGCAAGGGTGATAGCCTAATTTGGCTTATGTTTCTCTGATCTTTTATTGAGACTGCTGTTTAATGCCAGTTTTGATGTGGACCAGAACCAGCTAACTTTGTGAAGACCATTCATCATGGGATTAACTTTCAGACACTCCTCAGTACCGAGCTGGGCTAGGTTCAGACCCATGGAAAGCCTTTGTCCCTTCCAACCAGACCTAGGGACCCTGACCATCCTGCAACTCCAGGACTTTGGAACTTGACTTTTGAGACAACTGCTGCAATAATCATGTATGAAGATGCAGAAGTCCTTTTGTCTGTGGCCACTGTCACCTCTTCCCCCTCAAGGTTAACACTTGTAGATGATACAACCAAAATGCCTTCTTTTTGCCTGCTTTCTCTTTTTGGGGGATGGTTGTGGCTCTTCCATTCTATTAGGTGCAAGCTGCAGCTACCTAAAAACCTAGAAGGAACATCTACCCTTTGTAGATCAAGACCCTGTAGTCTGGCAGCAGTCTGTTTTCCAGGTGAGAAGTTAGGATATAACCTCCAAGAATAATTTTAAGAACATCTGAGTCCTAGAACTGTTTTTGCTCGTGCTCACTGCTGCATGACTCTGCTACATTTCCAAGTATCTGTTTTTGTGCCACGTACATTGCTGGAGCTTCAGTTCACAGGTAGTCTTGTCCATGATACCCCTAATCTGTCCCTATCAGCCTGACCCTCACTGTATCCTGAGTCTTGTGACTCATTGTGAGTTTTGGGATCCTGTCTGACAGCTGGTTTTCAGTCCATGTTGCAATACTGACCTCACCCGTGTGGTCTTTATCCAAACCAGTTTGGATTGGTTATAAAAGAAAGTCAAAAGACACCATGTAAGGGAATTACTCACTTTTATGTGAGCAGATACTGGAAACAGAACAGCTGGAGTCCTGGTCCAGTAATAAGTTCCCTAGGTATTAGTAGGATGCAAAAAATGAAAAGAATACTTAATAATTTATAAAACAATTAGCTGCTCTGGGATGTCTATTGATTAAAGACAACAAGTTTTATGTGCTACATTCAGTCTACAAAACAGTGTGCACACTTAAATGGACAAAGTAATATATTTGATTGTGATGTAATAAATGGAAAAAAGTGTACAGTTTCATGAGTCTATTAACAGTAGTTAATCATAATGTAGTAAAATTAGTGGAAGTATGCTATGTGTAAATTTATTTCTTAACTAAAGAAAGAAATAGAAATATTTACACTAAGATTATAAAGACCATTTTGCTGTTTACTTCTTTACAAAAGAAAGTTGGACCCGGTTCCGAGCAGCCTTTGTTCAGTGTGTGTGCCTGTAAGTAAGTTAAGAAGAAGAAACATGTATTTTAAATGGCTCTTGAAAGACAGCCATTTAAAAAAGAAATCAATAAACTAATACAGCCAGATGCTGAACATCTCACTGGAGACCAAAATAACTAATAACTGTGGGAGATTCAAGGATCCCTACAGCATTTGTATGAAATAATAATAAAGTTCAAACATTTCCTCTGACCTTAGTGTTGCTCATTAAAGCTTTTACCAGAGACCTGGATACAGTTGCATTTAAGTGAGGTGTTTGGAATTAAAATACAGATAAAAGCAAAAAGGTTAATCCAGGTCAAGGGAACAGACCAAAACTGGGATTGCATAAGATTATAGTATCTTTCCTCATTTCTCCAATGGTCAACAGCAGTTAGTTTCAAGTAACACTCTTCTCTGCAAAATCTCATAAATGAGACCCTAAACATGGTATTAACTGTCCATTTTTTGGGTGTTGTCAGTGTCTTTAATCACTATACAATGGTTTTTTACTTCTAAGAGAGTTTTGTTGGCCTAAACACAGAAATGTGCTAAACACCACCTCCAGCAGACAAATATATATAACAAAGCACCCCCTACGGCTTATTATATGTTGTAATCATAATAGTTCTTTTCTCTTTTCTCATACCTAATAATCTGTATGTATTGTAGGAAACACATCAAAACACACTTTGAGCCCACTTTCATAATAGAGAGGCAACCTTGACCCCGGAGCTGAACACTACCAAATGCTGAGGCAGCTGGATCTGGATCTTGCCTTGTGGCTGAATGTAAAAATAAACCAAACCTAAAGTCTTTGTCCAGCCCGTGGTTCACTGCTCTTCCCCTGCATCCCATATAATGTTCCCTCAAAATGCAAATCCAGGGCTGTGTGGCTGAGGATACTGCTGCCTTAGAGAGTGGGTGTGAGCACTCAGGAGCTCTTGGTTCTGTTCCTCACTCCACTGCTCATGGGATGACATCAGGGAAACAACTCCACGGGTCCTTGCACACTTCCTCTCTAAGAGAAGAATAAAAGGCAAGAGAGGAGAGAGAGAAAAAAAGAGAGAAAGAGTGAGAGGGGAGGGATAGGGGGAGGGAGGGCGAGAAAGCAGGACACAAAATTGTTGTTATATTGTAATAGCTCTTGATATGATAGTTGTTTGTTTTTTATCTTCAAAAGAAATTCCAACAGAAGGGCTACTCTTATAAACAAAGCTAATATTCAAATCACTGGACTCGGAATCAAGCTGATTGAGATTTACATTTATTTCTTCTCCAGGGACAGAATAAAATCTGTTCTAAGTGGGTGCAGCTTTGGCAATGTTCAGATTTGAATCTTACCGTCTTCTCACATTATTATGTGCAAAGAGAGAATACTGTACACCCTAACCTACTCAATATTTTATTTTTAAATTATGTTAATTAATCTCTCTTGGCAAAAAGTCAGCCCTTTGTTTAGAGCCCTGGAGTCCAACTCAAAACCACGCTGAACTCTAGTGTTGAGGTGGATTCAACTTCTGTTTATACATGTAGTGCTAAGCAGATCCAGACCTAAGATTTTAGAATGCTTTACAGAACAGAAGTCCTGCAGCCCTGCAGGAGCAGCTTCACTAAGCCAAGCACAGGTATGTTTGCCTCAGTGTGTACTTGGGGACAAAGGGTGCATTAGAAGCACCTGGAGGTGTCGTTGATCCCCAGTAACGCAAGGCACGCTCTGCGAGATCTGGTTCAGGAGCCTTTTCAGGCAGAGGTGCCAGCCAAAGCCAGAGGTGTCACCCAGGTATGTGCACGCCTGTGAACCACCCAGCTTGCTCTGAGCAAAGGAGGGAAGGGCAGCTGGCTCCTTTGAACAGTTGGACCCAACAAATGGCTCGTTTTTGAAGTCTTAGGAAAGAATGTGTGCTAGAGTGCACTAATGCTGGCAAACAACAGGAGAGAAAGGGATATGGCCAAAAGTTGGCAGATCTTCTCTTGGAATGTAAAGGAGGTGGCAGGGGGAAGCCAAGAATAAAAAAGGTTAGGTGTTATTCTTTCCACATGTGTTTATACAAAAGGGATAGATTTCACATTTCACCTTTTTCCAGTTTAATGTGTATTTTTTCTTCTGGTTTGGTTTTTGTTACTTTTTTTCACCACTTGTTGTTCTGTTACAGGTCATTCAGCCTTACATTTAGATGGCTTAGTAACTTGGGTAGTATTCCTCTGCTTCCCATCTGCAAAATCAAAGGGTCATATTTGGTACACCACTAAGTATTTGCATTTATCCTGCATGCTGTGCATAGATAACAGGCATGCACAGTCTGCTTCTTCAAAAACATAAAAGCCAAACAAATGCCCACAAGGACTGGAAACAAATGACAATGGTTGGCAGGTTCTGAATCTCTTAATGAAAAGTAAATAGGAGGTTTTTTTATTCTGTAAATGCTCTTGAAGAGACAGAGGGGATGAAGTAACAGTAGCTAAAGGCAGTGGTTAATGAGAACAGCCTTTCCTGAGACAAACCCAGGTCATATCTCATGTGACATAAATTAATGTAAACTCTTCTTTACAGGTCTCTCCTATTACCTCCATTTGTGAAACTACCATTTCTAGTACAATGTTTTGAAGCTCTTCTGTATGTTTGTGTATTTCTATCACACTGTGAATTAGTTTAAATGTGTAACTTAATATTTTCTGTCCTATCAGGTGAAAGGCACAGCAGTAAATTGTTTTAGATGTTAGATGAAAGCAGTGTCCAACTACCAGTGCTCTGAGCAGTCTGGTACATATTTCTTTAAAACCCTAGAAGTAAATATGATTGTGAGTGTACAGTTTGCCTTCTTGGCTGCTGGACTGAGAAGTGATAGCGAGCTTGAGGTAGCATCTCCCTCTTGATAAACTTCATCTCCCCTTGGTAAACCTCCCTCATAATCAACGTTGCAAAAATGGAGAGGCTGACTAGTTCTCTGCAAGATTTCCAGTCACAGTTCCAGTCCTGCAGCATATGAGATGTCCAGGGGGGTTTTGCAGGGGATTTTTTTGGCCCCTTCAGGCTCCTTTGAAAAGTTCTGTCTCGCAGAATTTTGCAGCTCACAAGAGCTTGGCTGAGTTTCAGAGAAGAGTTATCTGAATGTGTAGCATCACAGCTGAAAGGAACTTTGAAGGTTCAACTATGCTTAGATGCTCCCTTTATTTTCTTGGGAAGGGTTTTGGGGCCTGATTTTTAACCAAACTTGTAGCTGACAGCATGAGAAGAGAAAACCTCAAGAACAAGGACTGAAATGAATGAGAGAATACCAGATATATTGCAGAACACTCACAAAAACCCCACAAATGAAAATTCATTTATTCACTAGAAAAGCTGATCAATTGAAAATTATTAAATGGTGCAATCAAAACTCTTTGTCCAACATTATTTCCACCACTTCATTTATGGGCATTGGACTAATTTATTTTCTTTCCATCCATGGATTTTTGATTCACTTGTGAACAAAATGATTTAGAATAGATTTGCATTAAAAAAAGATTATTTTGATTCTCAATCCTGATTGTATTTTATTGGCAAAATCCCTAATGAGGTTTCAGAGAAAGGAAGCATTAAATTAATTTAGGCAGAATCTTAAAAAGTAATAAACCATTTTCAGATGGAGCTTAGATGTGAAAGTCGGCTTTGAACGTGCCTGCTTCACAACATTAACACATTGTGCAGACTATTAGCAGTGATGTTCTGTGTGGTCTTTTTGTCCTGCTTTACTACTGCTGTTGAAGCTGCTCCATCAGAAAAACCCAGAAAGCAGAAATGTCCCTGATAATGTCATTTAATTCCAAACCCTTATGCCTGTTGTGCTTATCTGTCAGTAGGGGCAGTGAGACTTTTAAAGAACCTGTTCACATCTGAGTTGCAGAAGTTAAACACAACGAGTTTAAGAAAGGATGGAGTTCCAGCTAGAACA
This sequence comes from Dicaeum eximium, assembly GCA_013396995.1. Taxonomy (NCBI): domain Eukaryota; kingdom Metazoa; phylum Chordata; class Aves; order Passeriformes; family Dicaeidae; genus Dicaeum; species Dicaeum eximium. The sequence goes on along the minus strand of VWZP01001457.1, from coordinate 1,012,455 downwards.
GTGAATTTCCTGACTTCTGATTCAAACCAGATGCTCAATACTGTTATAACATGGAGTTTTATGGGTGAGTACAGAAATATTTTGTTTCATAAATGTGTGCTTTACACCAAATCTAATGGGAATTGTAAAGTAGTACCTCACAATATCAATGTTTAAATGTCCCAGCGTAGCATATTGAAACAATTGCAGTTCTTTGCTCATGACACAGCTGAGGTGCAAATCCCTAGGCTGATACCCTCTGTAAAATGTGTCAGATGGAAGACAGAAACACACTCTCCCAGAACCATATTTCAGGGCCAAATGCAGCCTCTCATGGGATGTCCTTAGAGATCGATTTCTTTGGCCTATGAAAAATAAATGTAAACATTCTTGCAAATGTCTGTCAGCATTTAGGGATTTGCATTATGTATCACTTCTGTCCATTCATGTCAGACAGAAACACCACAGCATGTCATACAGACTTGCCATATTGCATGCTAAAGGTTGCATTGCTGTTTTAATGGGGTTTCGAATAAACTCTTGTCCAGCTCAGTGTTTGCCTTCTTGGAAAGAAATAGTTGCACATCCACATCCTTCTCCAATGGAAAAATCCCACGTAAAGCACTTTTTTTTCCCCCCTTTACTTTTTTCTCCCGCTATTTCCTTGTCCTGGAAACCTGTCCAGCCGTGGAGCAATAAAAGCAAAGGCATTGAGAGATGCACTCCCAGCCAGTGAGAGGTGGATCCAGCTGGGCAGCTGTCAATCCAGCTGCTGGTTTCCCTGCCTGACCTGCTCATGCCAGTGCCAGACCCAAGAGCTCATACTGGAAACAAGGAGGCTTTGGTTGCATCTGGGCTGCCTGAGCTCGCTGATTCAAGTTCTAACCCTGTGTTATATTTTATAGCACAGGAAAGTTTTGCCTCTGGGGTAAGGCAAGGGCTGTACCTACTGCATAAACAGTGGCCAGAGTGCCAAGAGGTGTGATTTGTGACTGAAACAGCTCTACAAGCAAAAATTCCAGAAGTGAAGACTAAGCTTTCCTTTAACTGGGGATGGAGGTGTGGTGTGGTGTGGTGCAAACATGGCTTTCTATGTCCACCTTTTCTTTTTGCTGTTTTGCTGGAGCCACTCCCTCCTCTTTCCTGGATATTTCCTCAAACCCAGTGTGAACACGAGCGCATGAAGGCAGATTTCAAACCCACAAGGTTTCATGTGAGCAGATATTAGAGCTATACTGTTTCCTCTATAGTGCTTACTCCAAAATACTGGAGGAAGAGAGCTGACACAAAACGTTACCCACCAGTTTTCTTTAGAGTCAGGACAAAACAACAACAATTAAATGTCCACCTCATTTCAGAGTTACAGTGGTCAAAATGTTGCAGTGGTTCGCCTGTAAGGATCAATTCCTAAATTGGGCATAATGCATTTGTCCCAGTAATTGCTGATATGGCTGAGATCAGTAGTGCTGGAATGGCTTAGTGTCTTCAATCTTTCTCCTAATTTCTGTGCCAGGCAGTCTGTATTTCTATAGGGAGTGAAAATTAAGGTATTATTTGGAAGAAAGTCTGGATCATCCTGGGCGAGGTCCACCATTTTAACCTTTTGATCTGTGGAGGGAAAAACCTGTCCTTTTACTTTAGATCTATTTGGTGTTTGTGAAGACATATGGAGTGAGAATACTGGAAACCACATGCCCACATTTATCTGAAGGTTGGGGATTACCTTCCTGACAGGTGAGAAAGAAGTTGTCTCAAATCTCATTCGAATGTTTCCTTTGTTTCAGTAAATCTTGGAAGGACGACAAAGTATAGCAAACATGTAATTTTGACATGAAAAACAGTCCAAAAGGGCCTGAAATGAAACCACAAATTCCTTTCAGCCAGGCACAGAGATTGAGTGTGACTCTTTTGCAAATGGTCTTTTCTCATGTGTTGAAATTCCAGAGGTTGGTCTCTCTCCTTCTTTTTCTCTTTTTAATTGAAAAAAGATCACTGCTCCCCCATCTCATTCACTCTGTAAGTCTCTAAGGGTATTAAGTCTCTCTTTCTAGTAATATAAAGCAACCTTTTAACATTAACTTTAACATATACCATTGTCAACTTTTGAGGGTCCTGCATCCAAGCTGGGGTGGTGTTAAGACCAGGACCTCAAGGAGAGGATCTTCATGCTCTGTCAGACTTTTTCTGACTTTGACCTTAACAGAGCAAAAACACCCTGAGGGATGGCATGAATCAATGTGATCTAGCAACTCTCTCTCTTCTGGTTCCAGGTTCACCCCTTAACTTCTCTTTGATGTTGGTCAATGAGGTGTTTTATTTCTGTCTTACTTGTTTGTGCCTCTCAAGATAATCAGCTCTTGTGCAATGTCCATGCCATGCCATGCCCTGCAGTCCTGTGCCCAGAGCCTTGTCCACGTCAGCCTAAGCCAGGGCCAGAGGGAGATCACCCAGCTGCTGTGGCAGGCAGGCATGAGGCTGGACCATGACTCTCCTGGGCTGAAAGCAGAACAGAAGGATCTGAATGCTACAGGGTATGGCCTAATAATTCCCTTGCTGATCCACAGATGGTAATAATAAAAAGAATGGGGTTGCTGTAGGATGCAGCACGAGTGTCTATGTAGAAAAGAGATCATGTGGGGTTTGTCATCCACTTATCTCTCACTGAAACCAACAGATATGTTCTTGCTAGGGAAGAAGTGTACCACTGAAATACCTATAGAATGATCATTTGCACCAGCTCACCAGTCATTTTGCAAGTTCTAATGTTAAACATTAATATATTTCGGTGAGTGTCAGCTGCCAGCATATTTTTTATTAGTTTATAGGCTGTCACATCATTGCACTCAACACTAGGAAGTGATGGCATTCTGAGACACGTGGAAAGCTGCTGTTACTTTGTCATCCTGTCCTTCCCCACAGAAGGTCCTTTCCCATTACATTGTACCATCTGAACTTGGGAGCTGTGTTTTACCTTGCTATGGATTTACTGAAGGCGGACATTGGTGTCATGGGGATCAGTGACACACTGCTCACAACTGTGATGTCACAGCAACTCTGTCACCACTTCACTTCTGTTTTCAACTCCTCTGGCATCACCTTTTGGGATTTACCAGGGGAAAACAAACTAAATCCAACCACAAAGTTCTTGTGTAAGCAAAATAAGATGCTGGGTTAAACTGTCTGCTAGAGCTGACTGAAAGCTTTGCAATAAGGGGCAAGCTGCTTGTTAGAGGGGCTTGGAAATGGTGCAAGGAGGAATTTGCAGAACAAGACTGTACATCTGTGAGCTCTGTGCAGACCTCTGGAGGGAGGGAGGGAGAGAGGGAGGTCTCCTCTTTTATTATCTGATGAACATCAGTCCCTTTGGTCAGACTGCTAGGCGCCTCCCGGAGCTTAACCTCAGATTAGCATCTGCTTCGTTTCAGTGTCTGTCTGATAGTGATATCAATAAACATCATCATCTTACAGTAAAAACTGATAATTAAATCTGTTCCTGCTGACTCACTATCTATTGTACCCTGGAGAATAATTACAGATAGTGAAGATTTACTAGATAAAGAAATATATTTTGTATATCGCTGAGTAATGAATATGAAGCTCTTGTAAGCACGATTAACTGCATATAATGTGTATCTATAGACCATATGAAATACAGCCAGAGGCAGGCTCAGTATCCTTGTGCTGGTGTAGACCTGCTGTAGGTGGGTAATTCCTGTTAACCAGATTTGGACCTGTTACACCAGGATGGTACCTAGAGGTCTGATACATCTCCTATCTGCTTTGCAAAGATCTGTGGGAAATAAAAGGAGTGAGTATTGGAGGAAAACCACAGGTGAACCCCCTGTCACATTGCATGTTGTACATTTGCAATGAAGGGCTCTTGCCTTCTCTAATAGGGCAAATCTACCACCAGGCTGCAGTTGGACAGATCTGCTCTTGAGCTACAAAAATCAAATTTTCATTATTTTCTCTAGACTGCCCCATGGTGTCTGGTAAACAGTCCCTTGAAGTGATGCAGCTGCACCTCCCACCAGTGACAAGGAGTAAGAAACATCCTGAAGGAAAGTGTGAGGCACAAAATGCTGTGAGCAAGGAGAGGCTGACAAGCACTTTCTAGTGTTACATGTGAGGCCCTGTTAAAATCCGGGCGTGGTTCAGCTGGGAGCCTCCTGCCTGGCAGAAACAGCTCTCCCAGGGCTGGTGCACAGCAGTGGCTGAGCATCCTGCTGGAACCAGTGCTCAGCCCCCAGGAGAGTGACGGGCCGTGCTGCTGTCAGCCTCCATCCATCACTCGCCATCCCTCCCACCAGGCTGGACTGAGGAACACCAGGAGCTGGAGAGGGCTCAGCCTCCAGCCTTGCAGAGGTGGGTGCTCAGCTCTGTGTGCTGCCAGCAGCTTCTTCAGGGGGCTGCAGGCAGGTTCAGTCTTCAGCTGAGGGGTTTTGGTCGGCCTATTGAGAAGAAAGAATTCTTATCAATAGGAGAAGACAAAAACTGATTCCAACTCAGTGTATTCTATGATTGTTTCTCTAAACAGATATATTTGTACCTTCAGAAAAAGTCACTCTCGAGAAATGAAAATGTGGAGAGTGAATTGGAAGAATAAAACAATGTAACTCTGCCATAAGCAAGAGAAAAATGAGATCTCTTTGTTGTATTTTAAATCAAGTTCTTTCCTGCTGGTTTGGAGAAAAAATATGATAGAGCAGGGAATGTAAAACTGTTTGCATAAGGATTAATTTAGAAAGCAATTTTTAGTAAGTAGAGAGTAAAAACTAGTTAAAATATTTCAATAGTGTGCACATTTATCTTCAGTCTATCTGTTCAAGAGCAGCTGGTGTAGCACACCTAAGGTCATTTCTTCTGGAGATGCACTAAGGGACACAACTTAATCTTTCTATGATTGGGGCAGCATGTCATCAAACCTACACAAGGATTTGGCTCACTTCTGAAATAGTGTGTGCAGGGTATTTGGGGTGCTGCTAGCAGCTGGTGCACTGGGGTACCAGAACCTGCACCTCTGAGTTTGGGATCTGCTCTGCAGAACAGGTCATGGAGCCAGTCACAACTGAAACTCTCCCTGGAATCTTTCAGGATTTAACCGGAGGGTCTGAATTTAATGCAGCTTGAGTTGTTTATGAGCAAGGATATTTAAATAACTTTTCTAGACATTCCTAGATTGTAATACATTTAAAGTTTATTTAGATCTAATTAAAATCCCCAAACACTGACAACCCCTTCACCCCAAAACCTCACAGTACTATACTATACTGACTGTCAAAAGGTTAAAGCAGAGTGAGGTGAAACAGCACAGGGCTCTAATGTGAGAACACACTAAACAGGGATCTGGGAACCCATATTTAAGGAATCTTTGGAGAGCAGAGATAAGCTGTTACTACTTTAACTGATCTCTTTCATTAAAACATGCACCTTTATCTCAGATTAACACTTATCATATCATGAAGCCACGATCCTGTTAATATCAAAGGTAATTTGGCCCTTGATGGGCTATTAATTCAGTTATTGAAATAATTTGTATTTTTAAAAAAATTGGTAGTTCTTTGCGTGTATTTAACACAGAGATACAACCAGAGATCAGTGACTTGCACCAGTATTTTATGCAGTGCTTCAAGATGATGCCAATTTGGCAGTGAAATGAGGGACTGAGGAAAGACAGTAGGACACATTTGAAGTTTTCACTGCTAGGAAAAAATCTCCTTTGCCAAGGTTTATGCTAAAACCTTTTGCTTTCACTTTTCCCACATGGATGGTCCCTGTGGTTCAGCCATGAGAATTAACCCACTGAGCTGTCCAGAGGCATCTGTTTGATGAAAGAAGGGAGAAACTTTTATCCCTCTCCACAGAGGACAGGGGGGCACACTTGAGCTTTGTTTGGCTTAACCTCTTTATCACGGTATTTTGCGTTAGGAAAAGAAACTTTGTGTTTAGTGGTAGGTGAGAGTGGCACAAGCTTTGGGGAGACTGTGATTGGTCTCACAGGGTCCAAATTTCGATCATGCCTTGCTGCAGGTTCATTCCACAGCGAGGTCCTGGGTTGCTTGGAGGGAGCCAGGAGCTCCTCCAGTGTTCTGAGCACATGGAGGCACCTTCAGTGTTGGCTCTCAGGGGCATCCTCCCCTATAATCTGGGTTTAGGGCACCAGGGGACACATGACCCCATCCTGCCCTAATTGCTGAATTTGATGCTTGGACAAGGGTTTGCCCTTTCTCTGGGTCCTGCAAGCTGCTGTTGAGTTTTTTTACAGAGCTGCTTTGCAGTCCAGAGAGGGGCAGCTTCTGGTAAGTGGCCATGCTTGGAGAAACCTGTCAGGAAAGGTGGTTTGTGGTATGGTGGAGCAGCATGGGTGGCCAGGTGGGTTTGAGGCAGCTGGGCAGCACACTCAGAGTTGTACCATCCATCCTCCTCCTGGCAGGGGCTGCTGAGCCATGCAGGCAGGCACGGAGCTGGCCAGTGCAGTGGAGCATGAGAATCCCAAGGAGCTGGGATTCATTGTGTAACTTGTGCAAGTTGCTTTGAAGATAAGAAGAGATGTAAAATGCTAAGTATTACTATGAGGTGACTAAGAACCCTTTTTAATTTACTGGTTGCTGTTTTCTACACTATGCAATTATAAAGGGGCTTCTTGCAAAAGGGACTGTTACTGTTAAAATTCAGAAAGTAAAATTTTGGCTTGTCCAGTGCTGTCTTGGAAAAATTATATAATTGCTCAACAAAAGTGAGACCAAAATGAATGGAGCAGGACTTACATTAATGCAGCAGAGCCATCTCATATCCTTTGCTCTCTGAGCCATTCTGAAGTTCCTGGAAGTACACAGATCATCCAGAAACCTTTCTACATCATGAAATGTGTTTTAGTTGTGTTTCTTAAAGGAATGATAGCTCACTGCGTAATATTATTGGCCATATTTATAGAGAAAACACTTCCACCCAAACCCTTAAGTGTTTCACTGGTCTTAATGAATATTGGCTGGAGAGAAACATTATTTGTATTTTTGAACAGGGCACCTGAGGCATTTGGAGAGTGGATAGTTATTGTGAGTGCAGAAAGGCACTTACACCCAGCTGTGCAACCAGCTCTTCTCTGTGGCTGCATTTACTAAAGCTGGGTGGATTCTGACACCGGCGGCTCAGTAGCACCCTCGTGGGTGGTGCCAGCATTAGACCTCCTCTGTCCTTCTCTCCTTGTCCTCAGTGTCCTCCACCTAAAGCTAAAATGCCAAACACTTTCAAAAGTCTGGCTGCTTCTGCAGATTTCCTGGTGCACTTTTTCATTGCTTCCAGTAGTGTGGGAGCTTCAACAAATTGACACTGTGGGAAAAAATAACGCATGATACTGGGATTTGTGTCTAAACTGGGACCAGCTCCCAGGTCACCTGCTTGCCTTGGCCAAACGTGTCACCATCACTCCATGACACCTGGAAGTATTGCTACTGCTGGCACCTGGACATGAGAAACATTGTGCCAAGGCAGCAGATGGATGGATCACCATAAAAGATGGATCACCATAAAAGCTGGGGCATCTCAGGTGAGTTCCCCATTGGCTTCACACTACTCACTGTTTTGTCCCTTATTTTCACTTTTCCCAGTTCCTGGTATTGGCAACAATCATGTCAAAATGCACAAGTGCAAGTTGCCAACCCAGGGAGGTTACTTTTCCTTACTTTTCCTTTGGAGCTGTAAAATAAGATATTATTAAAAGCCCAACCTGTACTGCTGCCTGACAGTGCCCCTAAAGAAAGATGTGAAGTAATTTGTATGCACTTAAAAACCTGTTCAGTGTTTCTCCTAAAGCTCATATCAAACCTTTTTGGGGACATGTTGGGGGAATTTGACAATAATGACTGTATATTAGAGAAAATGCATAGCAACTGCATTGAATGTGTTAGGGGATTTGAGCAATTTTTTTTTTCCTTTTTGGGAAAGGGAATATCTACAGTACATTGCTTTGCTTTATATTGTCCCCAAACTATCAATTGGGAAGAAGTTTCACAAAATATGTATTTAAGGAATAGAAATAAGAACTATTGTTTTAATATGGCATGCATGAAGGTAAAGAGATAAAGAACTGATTTAATTTCTGTACAGAAATGTGTAACTGGAGGAAAAAAAAGGAGATTTGGAGAGTTTGATTTAGAAAGAAGTTCTTTTTCCTGCAGGAAAAGTTGAAGATTTGTGCTGAATTCTGTGTGGTAGCCAAAGAACTTTTTTGGGAAAGCAAGAGCCCACTGAGCTGCAACCTGGATTATCTGTCCATGAACAACCAGAAGTTAACTGTAACTCTGATAAAACAAGCTTTAAATTGCCAAGGGGTTCAGTGTCTTTGGTTTTCAGAGTATCTTGCATAAAGATCAGCAACAAGGCTCTAAACTCCATTGGAGGCTTCTCATGTAGTTTTTATTTGTAAGATAATTGTGTGCTGGAGTCTGGTTATGGGCATTTGTACTCAGTGTTAACATCTCCTTTCATTTTATTGTCCAGCCCTTTCAGATGTGAGGTTTTACATGGATTATATTAGGATATAACAGTTGTTTAGTCTTCTGTTAAAAATAAGTGCATTTAAAAAAAAAAAAAAAAAGGAAGCTGTAGCATTTAAATGAAGGGCAGTAAGGAATGCATACCCAGAGGGGTTGCCACTTCAGATAAGTGTGAAGGCAAGTTCTGCAGCAAGCCAACACAGAGAGCTGGTTTCTTCATGTTTTAGCTTTGCTCACCACTCAGTATGATCAGGAATCAAGGAACTGTTCAACCTGACTCAGAAGAATAAAAGCTCTTTTGAAGCATGCTGTATAAGCATGCTGATAGCTTTTCAGGATTTATTATATATAAATAATGTAATATAAGGGAAAAGATGACTCCAATCTGCATTCAGTACAAAGCAGTAAACACTAACATTGTTATTTACCATCTTTCAAAAACATAGACATTCAGTAATGACATATAGGCCTGGATGGCTGGGTTAATCTTTACACCTGGATTTATGAACCTGTTAACAAGCCTTCCTATTCTCTCTGAAGGAGGGGGGCTATAAACACTGTAATTTAATCATAAAGCTTTTGACCTTAGCACTATCTATGGGACTCCTTGTTGCTCACTGAGGGTGTATAGGAGTACCCTTGAAAGTCAGTATTGCAAAAATATGTTTGCTATGAATTAACATCTGAGTGAATTTTGGCAGCTACTTTATGTCTGCTTTTGTCTGTTCTCTGGTACAAAACTTTATCTGGAATATCTGAGAGGAGTTACATTCAAACTCTAAACACAAAAGTATTCAGTGAAACAGAAATACATATAAGCTACACAGTTATTTTTGCTCTCTCAGCCAAGGGCTGGAAGCAGTCCCAGTCGTGGCAAATAACAGCTGAGCAAACCTCAGACTGGAACATTAAGTATTTCTTTGCACTCTGACTTAGTAGATAATTATAAATTTACTTATTGAAGTAATTGGTAAATTAAACGGTTGCATAGATGTTTGCAGAATGGTGTTTGCAACTAGAGTTTTACAGAACAAAAGAATTCTTTTGGCAGTTGTGGAAAGCAAAATACATTTGAGAAAATTACAATTGGTCTCAGATATTCTGCAGATGGAAAGAGACTCTTCCGTCATGGGATGTGTTATTTGTTGAGAATCAGTTTTTCCACTTGTGGATGAAAGAGAACATTTAAACTGATCAAAAATTACAGAGAGCTGTAACTGTGAGGTTTAAACTTCAAGTAGGTGGAAGCTCAGAAATGAAAAAGAGCTATTTCCACATGGCTGAATTGAGATAAAATTGATGAGATCCCTTTGACACAACCTTGGCCCAAGCAAGTAATTGCTTGGAAGGGTTGAAAGACCCAAATTTGTGGAGTGTATAGGGAGAAGGAGATGACAAAAGGTTAAAGTTAGGTTAAAGTTAACAGCACTGTTTCAGACCTTAACAAAACCTCTGGATGTCAAGGAGATGTGTTGTGAAAGCTATGGTCATATCCTCTTCTGCCAGATATTTCTACTGCCTCCTGTTTAAAGAGATTTAAAGAGAAAACTTTGGAAATATTGTGCTAGCTAACACTGCTGACCAAGATTTGTGGGGTTTTTTTGGTCAAAAATTTAGTGAACTTTAAAAGTAAACTTTGAAGTGGGTTCTACTGATCCGTTTGATTTCCACATGAGTTCAAAGATTGGCCATCAGGGCCAGACTGTGGCTACAATAGCAAAGCAGCCAACATTGCCTATTATTTTGTTTCAGAGGGGTAGAATATTCATGTTTGGAGCAGAAGACCTGCTAAAACTGCTCTGTGTTCATCTCTTTCAGGGCACCACTGTACCTGAGCCCTTGTACTATCAGAGTATTTAGCTTTGATAAGGTCAGATAGAGCAGGATAGTACTATTATTCTCATTTTACAGGTGGTGGAATCAGGAAGAGAATGTGCTATGACAGAAGCATGTTTGAGGCAGAAAAGTGAGTCTCATTATCTCACAGTTTGCCCACATGGAACACATGCTCCAGAAAATTTGGGGGTTCAGATGAATATACTGATTTAAAATGTGTTTTCCAAAGGAAATGAATATTATTTATTTTCATTGCTTTCCAGGTGTGCTGATTCACAGTGAGTAGTTTGGACAGCTTTATGGACTGCTCCTTCTCCAACCCTGTGATGCTCTTCCATGAAACTATGCCACCTCTTCTACACTTATGTCTGTCTCTTCTACCACCTCTTAATGCCTCTCTGCCATTTTTATCTGCACTGAAAATGTTGGTTACATGTATTGCTCTACTAATTAATCCACTTGTAAAAATTTTATGGTGAGCCTTTCCTTGAGTATCTTGGCTCACATGCTTTTCACTTGAGTCCTCACAAAATTTCAGGGCTCCTTTCTCCTCAGCCACGTGTTTCAGCTGCTTTTTATTGTCACCTCTCAGTGGTTTGTGGACCTTTCCCTTCCAGTTCTTCCCTCTGCTCACTGGGGATGCCTTCTCTTGTGTGTTTGTGAGATGCCGTCACACAGCTCCAGCAAGCCAGGTGTGAGAGGGATTCATTGCAAACTAATGATAGTCCCTGTGTTTATTTGAGTTGCTGTCATGTTTGGTCCCCATCAAGGCAGAGTGAGTGGCTGCATCACTGCTTCTCACTTACAAGCTTGTGTTAAATGTAATTTTCAGTGTGTGTTATAAAACACCACATGGTGAAGATAATCCATTTTGTTAGCTCTGAAACTTGAAACCCCTGTCACCAAACATCAGAAAGAACCCCACACAGGTTGTATAAATGACTTTGTTATAGCCAGCTTGGATGCTGGACCCACTGATTTGTGCCATTGTTAACTGCTTAAGCAGAAGTGCTGGCAGGAAAATTCACACTGACAGCACAGCATAGCTTGGTTTATTCTGAAGTCAGGTGGTAACAGCATCCAGTTTGTCCAGCAAGGGCCCACAGCTCTTCACCCTCCTGCATGTTAAAAGGTATTCCTGCTGTAGACAGCAGCTCATTGACAAAAGCCATATTGACTGGTGTCCTAATGCATTATTGAGCAGCTGGACAGGGTCATTCCTGGGTGCAGTTTAGATATGGGGTGTGGCAATAGGAAGGAGAAGGGAAGCTTTTGTTGGAGTCAAGATCCAGCTGAAAGTGGGCAGCTCGTAATGATGGTGCTTGTCTAAAGAATCAGATAGTCAGATAGATTATATGAGAATATATCAAAGGTAGCTGTGGAGTTCCTTTGTCCTCAGCAGCTCATGAGTGAGGGGGACACAGACAACACTCAGCTAAATTAGAGCAAGGGAGCTGGAGTGTGACACATTCATTTGTTTGTAGCTCTCTCTGAACAGAGTAAATAACTCTTTAACATCATGTTCAGAAGAGTAATAATCAATTTTGCTCCAGGACTTCTCTGATGCTGAGTGATTTCAAGGTGTCAGAGTAGCCTGCTCAACTCGGTGGGACACTTTGGTTTCACCCTTCAACCTTCTGACACCTCTCCCAGTTTGCATATTCCTCAGGAAGAAGAGAATCCTCTCCATAAAGATGAAAGGATTGGCAGTACAAAACATCTCTTGGGGAATGGCATGGCCCTCCACCAGGTAAGAACTGCCTTGGCAGGATATCAGGAACTCAGGAGTGCTCTATACTTGGGAGAAAAGGCCTTCTGTCCACCTCAGGTGTGGGACAGGTAAGGTGTGTGCTCATCCAAGCCCGCTGTGTTTTAGGTCACCACCGCTGTGACTGGCATGCACCAGTCAGAGAAAGGGCTCCCTGCAGGAGGGACAGCTGGTGGAGAATTGCTTTGCTGGCTTTTCCATTTCTGGGGAGGAAGTTTAAGCTGGTTTAATGTTGCATTGTTTCCACATCAGGCTGTTCCAGCAGAGGGGGCTTTTACACAGAGGAGAGGCAGCCTGGCTGTGCAGCTCCCAGCACGCAGGTGCCAGTGCTCCTGCAGCAGGAACAGCAGTCTGGCCAGAATCCACTGACAGCACCTCGTATGTAAACACAGACATCAGTTTATTGCATTAAACTTGCCATGCCAGAGACATTTCCCGTTTTTATTTGTGCCTGGACCAGTGACCTGGTGCAGTATTGTTATGTCTGTTAACAAAATATTCCCCTGTTGTCACTCCACCTTCCCAGTCATGGAATGTTTCAAAAACTGCTATAAAATATGCTCACACTGATGAAAAGGAGCAGTGGATATGATCTTGGGAAAAGCAATTATATAAAACCTTAAAATGTTTTAGAATTACATTTATGCAGCACCCAGAACTGACCCTTTCAAACAAAGCAAAAGCTCTACCTGTGGCTCTGACATGTCTTGTTTGATAGCTAAGTGAGAGTCCTACACATGGAAAATTAAAACACCGTGAAATAAAAATTGGTCACTTGTGCAAGCAGGGCCTCAGTGAATAAATGAAGCTTATGGCCTCATTTTTGACCACCAAGCCCCACTCCTTGCTATTGGAAATCCTTGTAAATTCTGCCACCATCACTGGCCAAGGGTGACCACTGGAAAAATACCAGTTGATTTTTAGAGAGATACAGTTTTTGTATAATTTTCTGTGCATGACAGAAAGATTGATTATGCTTTTAATACCATTTTTCCAAGTAGCTGCTTGAGGACTTTTTTTGGCCTTTTTCTGCAAGTTAAGTATACTTTCTTGGTCAAATATAATCCTCTGGAATAAAAACCATCTGTTCCTGTTTAGAAAGTGAACTCTTACAGCTTTACTACTGACCATAGAACTTGGTAATTTTGAGTTTTATGTTTCTTAGCAAATACTTCATACAGCTCTAGCTTGGAAAAAATAATTGAGGAAAACCTATTGAGGGTTGCAATAAAAATCATAGCAGAACAGGTTTGAAAAGAAATCCAGTAGCTTGCCTGATTCTTTCTGCTCCAGGATTAGAACAACTACCTTTATAAAAATATTATATTCTATTATATTACAATATGACAATAGAATATCTTCCTAATACATTCCTCAATACTTACAGTGATGAAAGCACCACACCACAGCCTTGCCTGCAGTACACACTTGTCTCCTTTTCCCCCTACCCATGTCTCACCTTGAGACAGTGTGAGCTATCAATCATTCACTCAGTCTGTGGATGCTTTGAAATATTACAGATGAGCCCCAAAAGGTCAAGCCACACATCTGTTTTAGAACAAAACTTTCTGACTGGCCTTCCTCAAAATGGTGGGATTGCAAACCAGCATCACTGAAACTGTGGGGCTTTCTGATTTATGAAGAATTGGGAGTCTGATCAAGAAACATGATTTCATTTTAGCTTATGAGTGAGTGGAGAAAAATGTCCCCCCTAAAAAGCCTTTGTACATGCCATGAAGTGAATAGCAATTTGGCAACTTGCATATATGTGCATGTTTGTGTCTGAAAACAGGATTAGTTTCCTCCAGAGAAGGAGATTCTCTGTGGTTTGCATGCTTCAGAAAAAGCTCTGTGAGTGATATTTCACAAAGTTTTGGAATTACTTGACAGCACGGAACAAGATATTCTTCTGTGCCAAATCATTTTGACTGAAAAACGCTGAAATATTAAGAGTTATTACTGCTCCCGAAAATTTCTGCCTGTGCCCAGAACAAGTTTGTAAAGAATTAAAGGAAGTGTATNAAAAAAACCCCAAATCTCAGCTGATACATAAATTGTTCATCATAAAGAGTTAATCTGTAGCCTAGGAAGAGCAGCAAACCACTGATCCACACCGAGTAGTGACTGTGTTTGGACAAATGGGAATAACTTTGCCAAGATATCCTATAAGCTGTTTTTGTGATTTGATACTCTAAGGGAAAAATTATACAGTGAATTAAGAGAAGAGCTCAGGCTGTGTTATCTCTTGGTGTACTGACAAGGGGTAAAAAAAAAAAGTGTTGAAAGGATGCAACTGTGAGAATGGCCTACCCTCAAAGTTTTATGTAAAACCAGGCAGCCTACATTTGGGCAACTAAAGACCTGACCACCTTGTAGAAAATCCCAGCCAGCCCTGCATCTTAGGTGAGGCTTGGAAATGCTACTCCAGTGTAGGCACGAGACATCTTCAGCACCTCAAGGCCGTGCAGGAGATGGGCAGAGTGTGCCTAGGGCCAGAAAGTCCCTCCTGGCTAAACCCCTCAGCCTGGCACTGAGAGCAAAGCCACCAAAGGCAGAGGAAGAAGTGAGAAATACATGCCCAGAGCCTGGCTGAGCTGGTGCAGCCCTGCAGTGTGGTGTTGCTCTGTACTGCCTGGCTGGATTAAAATTGCAGCCCCCATTACCAGATCCCCACATTAGGCACCAAACTCCCACACCAGAGTGCTGCAATACCTACCTGGAGTAATAGCAGGGGAGTGGACAGGCCTAGGAGTCAGATCTCCTCTTTCTCACTCTTTCTTTCTGGATTAAAAAAAAAAGGATAACAAACCACATCTAACTTGCTGGGTTTTACACATAGACACTGTAGTTAATGCTGTAGTTTAATTCTAGTGATGCTCTTTGAACTTTCTCCATTGGCAAGATTTTTACAGAGTGAATTGTCATAGAATGAGGATTCTTTTGACAGTTTTTAGCATTGCCATTCAAAGCAATTTTTTGGATCAATAATATAGCACCTTTTTTTTTTTTTAGTGTAGCTGCTGAAAATCCCTGTGGTAGTCAGGCTGTTAGGAAAGATATATTTGCTTCAATATACTTTATGTCAGATTCCTGGAAAATAAGTACCTGCATCATAAGAAAGAAAAAGAGTGGCTTCCATTCCCAAACAAGAGTTTGTCTTGTTGAAAGCTCTGAGCATCCACTTTGCTTTGATTGTGTATGTTCATTCTTTCTTTGATCACCTCATTAAAGATGGAGAAATGATTGATTTGCTCTACTTTGTTCTGGCCTTAACAACTTTGCAAGATGTGTGAGACAAACAAAGACTCCTCAGAAAGGAGAAGAAGGAAAATAAGAAGGAAAGAAAATACTGAAAGGTCTCCTGGCTTTGTGAGTTGAAGCAAAAAAAATTGATTCTGACAGTTGTTCTTGTGGCAAAGCATAGACCTGCTGAAATTAAGTGTTTAACTTCTCAGGAGATTGGTCTCCTGGCTGATGTATTGCCTAACAGCAATGCAAGCCATTCATGCTAGTCCACGTGCTCACCATGCTTGTACTGATCCTTTCTGCAGAGGGAAAGATCAAAGATCACTCTCTCAATTCAGAAAAAAAGTTACTTAATCCTGCTGAAATTCCTTACATCATTGCGTAACTGCTCGCCTCTGCGGTGGGAAGCAATGGAAACACAGGATAGCAATTTGTGCTGGCTGGTTCCCTGCTGTGAGATGAACTCATGCTCACTTGGAGGCCAAGTTCCAGTCAGATCCTCTGTTTGCTCCTTCCACTGCCCATCCCCACATTTATTCCCATCTCAGTGTATCTGTCTTCCCACTGGGTGTGCAGGATTACAGTCCCAGAGGATTAGACCACTCCTGTCTTCACCATTTCCTCAGGGCTACTCTGTCCCTTTGGGCTGCTGCCTTTCTGGATGGCTCCTTCAAGGACAAAGCTTCCCAAAGCCTTTTTGACAGCAGTGTGTCACACTGATCCATGGAATAGCAAGAATCTGAAAAATTTTTTTTTAAGAGAGAAAGTGACCCTGCAGCAGTTAGTCCTAGTGAATGGAGAGAAGATCAGCTTTTTGCCTCAATTTAATTTTCTGAGTCTTCTCAGGAGGATGCTGCCATCTTTGCCAATTTGCATTAAGTAGTTCCCCACTGACTTTCTGGCTGGCCTGTATTATTTATGTGAACACCTCCTGCTCTGTCAAACATTCCCCCAAATCACATAAGCACCACATTTAATGTAGAGAAAACCCTGGGGCTAGTTCATAGTTTGTAAGTTTGGAAGATTAACTCAAAAAAGCACGAGTGATGTCTGAAATGTTGTTTTGTGCATCTGATTGAAAGAAGAGAACCACAGGGCTGACCCATCTACCATCTATGTGTAATCATCCCCTGGCCTGCTTGCCTGGGCCAGTGGATGGGAGGGGTGAGAAGGGAGCTAGGAGGAAAGGGACAAGAGGTGGCAGTGAGGATGTACATCTGAAATGCACAGATTTAGCAGGAGTCATAGAGGGACCTGCCTCTGACACACCTGAAACATTTCACTCTGAGCTGGTGCAGGTTACCTTGGCTTGCAGTTATCCCTCTGCTGCTCTGAATGCTGCCAAAGAAATCAAAGAGCCATGTTTGTCCCTGGAAAATGGTTTTATCCATCCCTTTACAGGCAAGCAGGCCACACTTTTTTCCATGTCCTACTGCTCTTTTCCTCAATGGGCCCAGGATGCTGGTTAGGGTGGCACCAGGGATGCTTCCCACTGCCAGAGCTCTGCCAGGTGATCCAGCTCTTCAGGGGCACCAGCAGAGAGGAATTCCTGGTACTCCCACCTGTCTGATCCATCTGTCAAAGAAAGGCAACACAGGACTGTTGGTGTGACTGGGCAGGGTGAGAGCATGGCTGTTGGGCAGGGCTTTCCCAAAGGTGTGGGAAATGCTGCTTCCACACCCTGCTCTGCTTGATTTGTATCAGGATCGATGAGGGAAGGCATCTCTTATCATCTGTTCATCAATCAGACAAGGTCTACTAATTGAAGAGACAGTGAACAGAGCAGGTTTTCTTCACAGCTCCTGCATTCTCTTTTATACACAAAATATTTTTATGTGAACTATGGCCATTTACACAGGAAAACCAGATCCACCAGGCTACTGAGTGAGCCTCTCCATTGCAAATTCTCTGGTTTTCCTAGAAGCAAATTAAACTATCCAGCAGGAAGCATCTAGTTCATGTGTGTAGAAGAATGGAAATCAAAATTGCTTAGGGAAACTGTGGGACAAGTGGCACTGAGCCAGCCCTTACCTGGGTCTGTTCTCTGGCTGTGCCATGTTCAGCACTTGTCACCATGTACTGTTACATGAAGATTTAGAGAGGGAAATCAGTTTAGTTAGCCATTTTTTCCAGCAGAACATCTGAAAACTCCATTAAGAGAAGTCTGGAGACAGGAGGAATAACATGACTTTTTTTTTTTTTTTTTAATTTGAAGGCTGTAAATTTTTATTCACAGGACTGATGCTTTACTAGGTAGTGAAGCAGCCTGATTAGCAAATTCAGGAGTCTTGCACTTGTGGAAAACAGAAACAGAGTGGCTGTCACTTTTCAGACCCACATTACTTTTAGCAGGATCTCTACACTGATGGATGTCCCATGGAGTATCCAAATTACTTTTGTGCTCTCTTTTGCATTTCAGACAGGTCAGACATGGCATGACTGCCAGTGCTGCTATAACAGAGCAAGGCTGTGGCTGCACTGCAGCTCAGGTAGGTGCTTCCCACCTTTCTTGGGGAGAGCCTTCAGGTGGCCACCAGGCTGACTAAGGCAGGAGTCCAGAACTGCAGCGTACATCATCCACTGGCTTTCATTTTTAATTTCCATGGCAAAGTAAAAGAAAGATTCCTTCTCTCCTGAAATGTCCCCTGTGCTCCTCTTGAGGGCTACCAGTGTGAAAGCCCCAGAGGCATTCACTTTCTTCCCATGATATTTGTCTTGGCACAGATATTTGTTATTCACTCATTTGCAGTCACTTCCTAGTTCCTGCCTGATCTCAGCTCTCTTGTTTAGAAAGCAGGAATTTTGGAGAATGGGAGGTTTTCCCCCTTATTAAGAGTGACTGAAGGGGTTTTCAAACAGGTATTTTTCCCCTGGAAGCTACCCAGGTAGCCTGGCAGTCATTTTCTCTCCCAGTTTTTGCACATACCTTACAGAGGCTTTGCTCATGGGTCACAGCCAGCCACGGCTGCTCGGTGCACACATGCTCAGAATTACACCTCACCCACATCCCCACAGAACAGCTTCATCAAAACACAGTCCTGGTGGAAACTTGTTTCTTTTCCTTTCCTTCAGATTCTATCCAGAAAACCTCAGATAGGCTTACATGTGAAGGAAGAAAAGGAACACATGAGAGAAAACACCCCTTCTTCCCTGCTGTGCTCCCAGAGAGTATCCATATTTTCTTCCATCAGGGCTGACTTTTCACATGAATATCCCTTAACCTACTTGAAAGCTTGTATGAATGCAAACATAGGACAATCCCTTCCCAGATCCTGAGGAAGTCTTCTTTCCTCCATCCTGTAACAGAGTATCATGAGACAGAAATTACACCTGGGCAGGCAAACTAAAGCCCACTTGATACCCACTCCAGAGGCTTCTGCACAGGCTTCCTTGGTCTTCCCTTGCAGGCTGGCCTGCCCAAGCTCCTCCATTTCCCTCTCTATCTGCAAACCCTGGCACACTGGGATTTTAGGGTTGGTGCTCTCTGCTTTTTAGCCTCCCTAGAAAATGTATTTCTAGGGAGAAGTACTGGGTGATAACACCAAGGGCTGCTCTTCCAGGCCACAGCAGTGCCAAGGCACATATTCGTGTTGACCTGCTCATCCAGGTCAACACACTCCATGTGCTGCCAACAGATGATGGAAGGCTGGCACAGAGGTTTCACCTTCATGCTGTGTGGCAAAAAGGAAGCTGAAGCTGGGAAGGGTGTGGTATTTCCCAGTTGGAAAGCAACTCAGGAAAAAAAAAAAAATCTTGGAGGCCAGCTTCTTCCACATACTTTGTGTTTGGTGTGAGTCCTCTGTCTACAGATCTGTCATCCCTCTGGTTAGCTGATTACCCAGTCATGCTCTCTGCTGGCAAGGAAATCCCAGGAGCTACTTGATGGCTTCCTTCATGGTAATACATTTTGTTCCAAGCAGTAGTAGAGACTGTTTTACCTTCAATTTTAAACAAAGATAATTTTTTTCTAAATTTCCTTTTGATTCTGGTGCCAGAGGAAGGGGAAGAAGAGTTACCACAGGAACAAAACTAAGCTTCTTGTAAAGTTCAAGCTGAGGAAGTTGAAAACCTAGTAGCTTAGGATGCAAGCTTGTGATGAAAGCTGGGAAGTATTTTTCCTGAAATGGCAGATTCCAGAAATTTTTAAGGTGAAAAAACAATTATTTTATGTTTTCCAGGTCCAGCTACTAGAAGGAAGGTAAATAACCCCTCATCCCTCAAAATACCATCTCTGGAGAGAAGGAACCTGTGAAGAGCAGCAGTCACTGCTCAGCCAGGTGCAATCCAAGTGTAGGATCACAGGCAGCACTCCCTGTCCTCTTGGCTAAACACATGAACAGGCAGATTGCAACAGACACTGTGCCTTTGATCCCCAAATCCCATCTTTGGGAGGACTGGAAGGAATAGAGAAAGGCAGGTCAGTAGAGGTAATTTTGTACTGCAGAGCAGAGCCTGGTAACACCAGCACAGCCTCTCATAAATCAGGAGATGTTCTTGGAGGCATTTCTTGTGCACATCTTCTAACTCCTCTCCAAATGGAGAGCTGTCAGGCTAAGTGAGGGCATTTGTGTCCATGTGAAACATGAGTAAAGTAATGAGTGCCAAGAACTTTGTTAAAGGATGGTTCATGCCTAGAGAGCAGGTCACACAAATCCCATGATTATGTACTGCCCTCTAATTATGACATCAAGATTTTAATTTTGTGTCTTTGAAAATGTTTTCAAGGTTCAAGGGTCCTGATGCAATAATTACCCAAAAGCATAGAATTCATAACAGTCCTGCTGGTGAAATATCTATTTTTAAGAAAAACCCTGGCTCCCATTCTACCATTGACATGACCAATGGAGAGATTAGCTTTAGCTAAAATACAAAAATATGTTTGCTGGATCTTTCTTTCTATTTGTTTTGGAAACTTTCCCATTTAATTACAGCAGTAATTACAGCTCAAGCTGTAAATGTGGACTTAAAGAAAGAGCTGATGAGTCATTCTTTACTGAATGCTACTTTCTAAAGTTAAACAGCTATAGTTTAACTCAAATTTTTTATTCTAACTATTCCACCCTCTACAGAGGTGTAACCCCTGTAAGGTGTTTATTGCTCAACCGCATAAATTGTCTTTGTGAATTCAAGAAGAACTATTTATATTCTTCTTGCACAATTTATGATTATTGCTATGGATTAGCTCAACCAAATAGTAAGCCTGGAAGTTTCACGTTTGCAGCTCTTGTAAAAAATTTTGAAAGGTGGTGGACAGTATTATCTTACTTTTTAGAACCAGAGAAAGGCATCTAATTGGAGCATGCCAACAAAAACAGTAACAAATGAAGAAAAAAGAAGCATCTTGTAGATACCTGACCAGAACTTTGAGGAAGTTAAATAGGTAGCTTAAACTCTGGAGATGCATAGAATGATAACCACTGCCTTACCCAGATAGTGTCTGTCTTATCTAGGCAATCTTGGTAAAAAACAGAAGTTTTACCTGTGTAATTAACACTGATTGTGAGGGTAAGGACTGGGTTCAGTACACAAACAGGACCGTCAATGTTGAGAGCTCATCAGTAGCTGCACTTAATCCCAGGGTTATCAGGAGGAGAAATAGAAAGAAAATAACTTATCAACAAACATATTGTGGCCAGCAGCAGGTTCAGAACTGACCAGCCACAAGCAGTTACAGGCATCTCACCAAGCAGTCAGTCATTAGGCAATGAATAGAAATAATCCTAAATGGAGAGTTTGGTAAATGAGCTGGTTCAGTACATCACAGCTCCACAGTCACACCTCTGCAGGCTACTGCATGTGCAAAGCCTTTCCTTGCTGTTATTCTTAGTGCTTCCATTTCTGTGGTTTGTCTGGGGACATGCCTGACACACATTTTCTAAGCCTTGCAGCAGAGAGGACACAAGTGCCCAGCCAGCCCAAGCTTTTGGCAGTTCTGGCATTGAAGTGACTGTGAGTACCAACTCAGACATGTGGTGAGTTAAAGTGGCTCTTTCAATATTTCACCAGGCATCATTCTGGAAAAATAACTCATGTCCTTTCCCTCCTTTCTGCTCTTTTAGGCTTGCCAGGGTATTAGAGAGGAACTACACGAGCAGAAGGATTTGTTGAAAGCAGTGGACACAAAGCCAGAGGTAACCTGTGTGCTTCACTCCAACTCACAAGGGGATCACTCAGGAACAGGAGGCCGTGTGTAGAATTACAGCAGGTAAGAATTTACAAAAAAAGTCTACAAAAATACATTACAGATCTTAAACACAGTGTGTCTGCCATACTGAAGGATTAAGCTTATCAGTGCAAGTAAAGAACAGTTTGCTTCAAGCATTATTGCTTAATTTTTAAATTAAAAAGTGTCAGCTGTCAGAATTACCAACTTGTTGGTGTCTGATATACACTCTTCACTCTGCAGGCAGCTGACCAGCACTGTGGGGTTTTGACTGCTGAGAACTTTTCCACTGAAGAATGAGTTCATGAAGTGAACTCAAGTGCATGCTGCATACAGAGTTATATAAATCCTTTTTGAAGGCAGAATCAGGAACAAATCTGTATTCTCTAAACTTACTTTATAGTTGGATGCCATTTCACAGCACTGCTTGTAAGGCTGCAAGTTCAAAGTTTGCATGGGACACTTTCAAGCAGTGAACTGTTATTCATAATGGCAGTTATATGTTCTTTTAAAAATCTCCTGATTCTAAGAAAAAACTCAGTTGCTGCCATTTAAGAAAATGACTCCAGGAAGTTCTATACATCAAATATTCACCTATGAGACCTTGGCAGTTAAAATACTGGTATTTTATACATATAAATGCACACATAACTTTTGATGAGTTTTCTAGATTTCTACAGAATTTGAGCAGCAAAGTTAGCTCCTGGTTCCTCTTACTGCCACTATTATACACAAAGGAGTTTAAGAAAGAAAAAAAAAAATTGAAAGACTCCACACAGTTGAGAGCAATTGAATTTTCTAGAGACATTTGTACAGTTTGGCCTTACTGAAGCTGTACATGACTGAAGTGCACTCCTTTAAAAGAGTGTAAAGCACTCCTGCCAAGGAGTGATGCACATCCACTAGCCCTGGGCAGGCAGAGAGCCCAGCTCAGGGGCTGCTCAGCCTCTCTGGACTCACAGGTGAGCAGGTGGCTCTGGCTGTGCTGATGTACCAGAGACATCACAGCATGTCCTGGTTTGCCCAGCTGTGGCAGAGGCTTTTGGTCAGATGAGCAGCATCTGCAGTTATTAAAAAGAGAGACTTGGGAAAGTCTGGCTGGGCAATGATGACAATCAGTTTGTCCTCTTTCAAATATCAGCAACTTCTCCTTTCTGTTTTACATCTGTAGTTAATTTTTTTGAAGTTAAGGGCTTTTGTTATCCAACCCAAGACCCTCAAGTTCATTAGCATTACCCTATTGAGGGAGGTGGAAGGGAAAGGAGTCTTTTTGTTGTCCAGTTTTTGCTGGCTCCTTCATTCAATCCTCCCTGTGGTGCTGTATGATTTCAGAAGACAGAGATGTCTTTGTGCCTGAGACTCCCATGCAATGTTGTCTTGCCCAGCTTGCTCCCTCTGAGCCATGCTGTTTTGTGTGGTGGCCTGGAGCCCATACCAGTCCCATGGGCAGCATGCAGGACCTGCCAGTGGCATTTCTGCTGTCCTCCAGGACAGTACACAGCCTTAAAACAGCAGCTACCTCCTCCCCTGCTACAAATGAATCGTTCCCTTTGCTCAGGGAAAAGCCCTTAGCCTCATTTGCCAATGCACAGACTGAGGCCACACCATGGGGTGGCAGAGCAGGGAATAAGAAATATTTTGTCAAGGCAATGTAAGAAGTGAGCAGTTCCTGAGTGCCAGAGTGCTGCTGCTCCTTGCCCACCTCCTCCTAATTTAGTGAAGGAAGTTCAAAAGTGCTTACAGCTCCCTGGAAGAGAGCAACCCAGTGCCAAGACTGTGTAAGTCCATGGTAGTTGTCTGTGTGGGAATTCTGCATGGTTTCCTCACACTGAGCAAGTCAGGTGTTCCCAGCCTCTGGATGCAAATCCATACAAGCCACCAACATCATACATGTGTGCAATGGTCCTGGCCAGCTGCAACATCTCATTTCTTGGGCTCTTCTTTTGCTTGAAGGAACAGGTGTCCTGATTTAATTCAAACAAGTCTAGGATAAAGCAGGGAAAAGAGCAGCTCAAAGGTGTTCTCTCAAAGAGACATATAATGCATAGGAGCAGATATTTTGGAATTTTGTTCCCTGGGTGTAGTTAATTCTTAAAACTCTATGGTGTATGGCTCTGGATGGTTTTGTACTGACAAGGCTGGCTGCAAAAGCAGGGTGGTAGTTCACAGAGGACATCAGATAGGACCCAGACCTTAAGCTGGAGTCTTTGAGGTTTTCCCAGTTTTCTCTTGAATGTTCCATCAGCTAAAAGCAGCAGATATTTTTCAGAAGCCAAGTTTCCTGTATGTTTTGTCCTTTTCTGTTTTAGATTTAGATTGGTACAGAGCTGCCATCATGAAATGCATAACCCTCTTAAGTGATAACAGGCATGAATAGCTTTTATCTCCCAAGACAAAGACTCCATTACACAACAGAAAAAAAAATGTTCCCAAGCAGACAGTGCACCCCCAAATAGCCATGATCTTACCTGTCCTACAGACAGATACCCTTAATGCTCATCAGCCTCTGTGGGCTCAGTTTATCTTATATGGATAAAGCCATGTTGAAAGAAAAGCTGTAGTGAGAAAGCAGAAGAGGCGAACAGCAAAGTCTTTGTTAACAGTATTTTGCTGTCTGTCTAAGAAGTACTTAGGAAAAAGGGTTTAAGTGCTCTTAGCAGTTCTAGTGGCACCATTTGTATGCAAGTGCCAGCATTGCATTGGACAAACCTCAGACCCCTGGCATTTCTAGAAAAATTTTAAAGGGCAAAATACTGACCAAAAAAAAATCCTTCACATGTGACCTTTAAGGTCTTTTCAGCAAAAGTAAATTATTCTAATATTAAAAACCTGGTATTTTCTGTTACTGTTTCCTTTGTTGTAACTTTACCTCCTGCCATTTCTGTGGTTAGATTTTTTTCATCGCCCTGTGGAGGTGCCAGCCGTGCTGGGGGCAGCAGCTGAGATGCACTGGTGATGGATGAAGAATATGAAGAATTACAGTGACCACAGCAGCAAAAAGGATTGGAGCATTGAATTGCAAACTGCTGCTGACAACAGTGGGATGGGGACTGGAGCAGGTGGACAGAAAGGTCCTCCTCTGTTATGCAGAGCAATAGATTTCAGACTGGGCTGAACAGACAGACTGCCAAAATCCTTGAAGCAGCAGGGCCTGGGGTTGTGTAAAGCAGAGAGGAAATGTGGAGCAGTGTAGATGAGAGGCAAGACAGAGCACTGTGCCCCATTGTGCAGAATTCATCTGGCTTCATCTGTCTCCCCCAGATCAGGGGTAGGCAACAGAGCCTCCTCCATCGCTGTGAAAGTCATTATAAATAACCCCTTTTAAGCCTTCTCTTGTGAGCTTCTGACAGAGCAGCAGTGAGGGTTTGCTGCCTGACAAGTTCTCAGGCCTCCAAAGAGCTGGAAGGTGGCAGAGCAGGCACAGCTGAAGGCGTTTATGTGGGGGTTTCTGGCAGGGATTTTGTGGGCACATCACTCTGAGGGAGCACAGAGGTCACCAAGCTACTTGGAGGAGAATGGATGAAGAATGTTTATTCAGCATTTTGACATTAAGCAACGTGGCAAAGACTCAAGAAACTTCTTGGCCAAGTCCAGCATCTCTGTAGAATCTGTGTTTGCTTGCATGGACTTAGTGTGAGCTTCGTGAAGTGTTTCAGCTTTGTCTTGGAGGCAGTGGCTGTGTGTGAGGGACAGAGCACGGCTGAAGGTGGGGCTGTGCCCTACTCCCTGCACAAGCTGGCAGGAGAGCATCAGCTACGGCTCCACGGCTCCCCTTCACTGTGCCTGGGCTCCTGCATGCACTCAGCTCAGGAAAATGTTTCTTCTTGCTGGGATGGCAATGAACAGAGCACTGCTAGAGCCATGTGGTGATAGACACCTGCCTGTCCACTCAGTGCTGAAGGACAAGCACAACACAATTTCTTTCATCTCAATATCATCTTTCTGGGTAAGCAGCAGCCCATGTGTAGTGGGATGTCAGGATGACTACTTCTGCTGGGGACTTCTAAGCACAAGCTCACTGCAAGCCACTGCAGCTTGACAGAAGAAACTAGAAGGAAGAGCTGACTTTTTTTACTTGGGGCATAGACAGTGTCACAGGTACCTGTCAGAAGCATAGAGAGCTGGAGGAAAGAAAATGTAGTTTCTGCCATAAGCCTGAAACAATCCCATACTGCCCACATCCTGTTTTTCTTCTGCTTGGTTATTGAACTAGTTATTGAGCTGCACCTACCTTTGAAACACCAGTCTGCTTTGCTACATTATTTGCTCTTTCACTCTCCCTGTGATAATACTGAGGATGGTAGGCAGCACTTCCCAGTCCATATGTGCAATTCCCTCTTCTTGCTGCTTCATTTTCAGACTGCTCCTCGGGCTGATTCCCAAGCCAGTCCTCAGGAAGGTCACCAGGGTCTCTCACATCCCCATGTGTACCCACTCCACTTTACCCTTCTCCCTCTGCCCCCAGCTTCTGCTGCCTTTGCTCAGCTGTTGTGGGGCTGGAAGCCAGCAAGGAGTGGTGAGTGTTCAGCAGGGTGATGATGCTGCCCAAACAATTCTCACTTTGGGTCTTGCCTCACATTTTGGTTAGTCCTGCAATAGATGCCAAGATGGACAGGGATTCTGTTTCTTGCCACAGATGCAAAGAAAAGGATTTCCAAAATGTAAGCATGTACAGTCAGGACATTTAAGCACCTGTGTGATATGCACTCTCATCACACAGATGCATGTGACATAGACAAAAAAACCCAAAAAAACCAAAAAACCAAAACCCCCACAATACTTCTGTTTGGTGCACAAAAATATCAACTTGGTAGAGATCTGCTGGGAAGTGACACAGTACTCATGCTGTAGTCTCATATCTGGAGAACCACTTCTCTTTTTCAATAGATGGACTTGGTGGCAGTAGAGAGAAAAAAATGGATGTTCAGATTAATAAGACCCGGAGACAGATTTTATTTTGAACCAAAAGTTAAAATTTATTTGGATTATCAATATACCCCCAAAAAATAAAAATAAAAACTTCCTTTTATGTAATGAAATAGCCATTTGAAAATGGTAAAATAAAGATATTTATCATACTAT
Source organism: Dicaeum eximium (assembly GCA_013396995.1). Classification (NCBI taxonomy): domain Eukaryota; kingdom Metazoa; phylum Chordata; class Aves; order Passeriformes; family Dicaeidae; genus Dicaeum; species Dicaeum eximium. Next base: position 985,886 of record VWZP01001457.1, on the reverse strand, counting down.
TCTCTTCTAGTTATTGTACACATATTAAGGTTGTTTTTCTGAATACAAATCTAGCTTGAGCTTTAAGGCTCCAAAAAGCCTAAAGCATGTAGTGGCCCTTTTGAGAAAGCAGATAAGTCAATCAGAGCTGCATTTTTTCAGCAGACAGGCCTGTTTGAAGCTGTCCAGGACTGGACAGAAGGGAGATTTCTCAGGAAGGTCACTGTTTCAGGGAAGTATTATTTCATACCCATTGGGAAATACACTCTAACCCCTCTTCATGCAGCATTTTACATTATGATGTCCTGGGGAGGGCCCTGGTTCCCCTTCGCTGTCAAGTTAATGCGCAGATCCAATCTTATTTGTGTTGGTACAGTTGATTTAATTTCAGAAATCAAATCCTACCCTGTGGTGTTTGCTCTGCTAGAAATTAAGTCAGTAACAAGACACTGGTCCTGCCTTTACCCCTGTAAGCAAGAGCCTGTGTATGTTGCACTGGCTGCAATGGAGGGTTTGTGATAGCAGGATCAGGGACTTGTCCTTTAGATTGCTTTCAATAAAATAAATGGAATGGAAAAGGTATTGAAATAAAACAGACGAGACCCACTGATAATTCTGGGTTACAATTCTTCCCTTGTGGAGGGCTCATTGATGCTAGGCTGGAAAATATGACTGAAGATCCACGTCAGAGCTGAGTAATGCCCCAGATGGTTCATGTCACCACTAAGCAAAAAGGGAATTTAGGTCTTACATCACCCTCTGCAACTGGGCTCCAGTGGGCTGAAGCAAAGCTACCTGAAGTCACTGGACATCTCACCAACAATCTCACTTTAAGCAGGCATTGGAACAAGTCCTGAACTTATGCAGTATGGTCTGAAATTGGTTTTGATTTCTTCCTTGATCCAAGCCACCTTCATTACTTTATGTCTGTGTTTATGGTTTCTATAAAAAGATGTTATACTTCTGCTTCTGAAGTACAGGATAGGCTACAACTACTAGGGATAATACAGCACTACTGCATTATATCTGGCACTACTTACAGAGGCTGCTGTTTCATGGTCACAATAATTGGTCTCTTATGCTCTTTGCTGCCCAAAACCACCTGAATGTTGCCTGAACCCTGAGGTACCATTGTTTTCAGAGAAAATGTCCCAAGTTTTTACTTTCAGGTGAAAAAAATAAAGTACACCCAGGACTTGAACAAGTTATCAGACCATGGATGTTCCTCCAAACAAATCCACAGACCCACCTTTGAACTCAGGGAGTGACTGCCTAATTAACTTCTGCAGGAGGGACCCCTAATGGAAGCTTTATTCCACCAGCCACCCCATCCTGAGCACCTGGCACTGTGCAGCCCACCCTCCTTCCATGTTGCCTTTCCTCATCTTGGAAAGGAGTGAGTGTTCAGCCTGGAAATACTTTGTCCTGGTATATACAAATAGATCTCCCTCTGTGTCTGTCCTGCAACTTGTGCCCAGTATTTTATTCCTGCTACCTTGCCCGACTCTTGAGTGATTCCTTTTGCACACTTTGGCCCTTATCTTGCAAGTAAAACTTGTATCACTTTACTGTGATGCTGGTGAGAGGTCTCTTGGTTCAGCTGCTCCTAGTTGTGTGTTATCAGTGAGCCCAGACATAAATCATTTGTGACTCTGAGTTACAGAAGGTCTGTAAGAATGAAGGGTTTCTTTCTCATTACAGGCATAGTTCAAGGAGGCTGCAGAATTATCCAGGCTTTTGTTCTTTCACTAACTAGTTTAAAATACTTTTGTAAAAGTGTTCACTACACAGAAGTACTGTTAAGGAAGAACCAAATTCTGCCGGGAGCTGCCTAAGCATAAATCCATACCAGCCTTTTTGGTTTTATTTCAGTACATTGGATTAATGCATCAAAACATAAAACACAGACTTTCACCCTGGTAGAGTGACCTCATCGCCAGTAGAACTTTCCTGACTTTAACAGTGGATCCCATAACAGCATTTCTAGCATCTCTCACAGCTGTCACAGGTCCTTGGTAAATTCATATAAAGTTTGAGCTCCCCATAGCATGTGTGAATGCAATAGAATTACTGATTTCTTTAAAATAATTAGGGAAAAAAAGAGTCCTGGTACTGAAGAGAAAAATCTGAATATATGACTCCAAGACTCAAGCCAGGGGAAATAAGTAGGACCCAATTAGCCCTGTTTGTATCTTGTGGCTCAAAGGTTGGAACAACAGGATTACTGTTAAGGTGTCATTACATTAGGGTTGACAAGCTCAGTGTTTAAGTATATGCAAGTGGATTAAATGTGATGTCTAAATATGATGCATCTATGTTTCAGGGGAAGAAAAGTTAAGAAAAACAGTGTCAGCTGTATTTTGTCTTTTTGTCAAATTCTTTAATGCCAGTTAGCCCATTTGGCTCCAGTGGAAAACCTCAGAGGAAAAGGCCAATGGTACAGCAGGGCCATAGGACCTGTGTAAATGCTTGTGTGGTGTTATAATTTCCTGAAGCAAATGGCAGCATCACAGCCAGTTCCCAGAGCGACAATCAATGTCCCCTAAATTGTCACTGTCCCTTAGTGGCTGATCCTGCCGCCACATCCCTAAGAGCGCGCCATGGAAGCTTTATTCCACCAGCCACCCCGGCCCCTGCACTCGGTGCTCACCTCCCCTGCACACCAGGGCTGCCCTGTACTCCTGCTGGGGAGGTCACTCGGGCTGTGGCTGCCCTGGAGCCGCTCCCCAGCAGAGGGAAGCTGCCTCTCCCACACCCAGCCTCGTCGGGAGGGCAGCGGGCATGGCGAGGAGCAGGAGCTGGGAACGGTGCAGAGGTACCTGTGAGGGCTCTGGGAGATGGGGAAAGAGCAGCTGGATTTCTGCTCTGCTGAAATCAGCGTTGGCATTGCCAGCATTGCCATCCTACAAATGTGAGGGTTTAATCCTATGCAATTAAGGAAAACAGAGTATGAAACAGGGTAGGTTGTTGTTTGCAACCCACCCTGTTTCATGCCCGTGTTAAAGCTGGGCCACAAGTCCTTGCCATGCTGCAATGTCACTTGCCATCAATAAAGGTTTTGAGTCAAGAGCCATAAGCCTCAAATTCACAGGAGATACGCAGGGCTCCTTTCCCTCTGCTCAGATAAAGGCAGTCAGGCACACTGGCTCCGTTCAAAGCACAGCAAAGCCTCCACTGACTTCAGAGAGTCCAAGATTTCTGCTCCAGCTTCAGCTCCAGACACTGGACCACTTCCAGCCCCCCTTGCTCTGTCTGAGAGACTTAAGACACACAGGGCTGAGGCTCTAAATGGCACAATGGTGGGCTTCTACTAATGCTTTATCAGCTAATTGCAGTTAACTTAATTTTGCCTTTTCCACTCTTTACTGGTCTTCTTAACCCGCTTTTTTAGCCAGGGCAAAATTAAACATGAGGAAAAAGGCTTATTCAGCATTATAATTATCTACTCCCAAGCTGTATAACAAAATGGTTTACACATTTAATTGGTTTTGTCTAATATTTCCACGTATACAGTAGTCCTATTAATGAATATCATAGCTTCATTACTGCATATCACATTTTGCGATGTTTTGTACCATAAAATAATGTCAGCACATCAATAACTTAAATAACACAAATGTAAACTCATTTTCTGCTTGTTATAATTAGGATTTGAGCCTGAAAAGGCCTTTGATTTGTAAGACCATTCACATAATATGGAATGTAACTTTATTTGTTTTTGTTTTGTATATAATGAGACACCGAAAGCCCTTGTCATCTCTTAACAGGATACTAAAGCAGCTCTGTTTCATGAATGACAGCACAATTAAAGCTAAAAATCATAATTTAAAAAAACCCCTTTGTACTGTACAATCTCAAATTAAAGCAAGAAAGATAATGACAATCTTTTGCATTAGCCAGGAAATGTGATTCTCTGCCACTGGGCTGATTTTTCTTGTTGACAATTCACAGAATGTGTATATGGGTGTAGTTATAGGTGTGTGTATATTCTATGCAGAACAGCAGTCCCTATTTTGTTGATCTAGTTCTTCTAATTGTTTAGTTAAACTACCTAGCTGTTACAATTTAGAATACTACATTAACACATTTAACATCAAGTTTACATACTTGCGTCTTTGAAATACTAGGAACTTTTACACATTTTATTTGGCTTTGTAAGGACTGGAATATCACAGATAATGCAATCTACTTGTCTTTGAAAGAATATGGCTGTTCTCAACTAACTCTCTAAGGTTCAGAGTGAAATACATTTCTCCTTGTATCTGTAGCTGACTTCAGAGAAGAAAGTGTCTTAAGCGGTCAGTCTGATGTTACAGTACAGATTCTGCAGAGATACACTTATTTAATGAAAGGTAACTCTCTCTGGACTTTAGAGTCAAGCTGTTGCAGCAAAATTACTTCATTTAGGCTAATTTTTTCTACACAAATCTCAAGAAAAAACCTATTCCAAGTATGTTTTTTGTAGTAGTATCTCCACGTGACCAGAGGAGGGCACTTTGAACATCTTTGCACTGCCCAGGAGGCAGGTGCAGAAGCACAGTGATACCCAATGTCGCACGGTCCTGCCACCTCTCCCAGCTCAGCAGGCACCCCTGTGTCTGCCAAAACACAGAATCCAGATTGTACCACAGGGCTCTGTTCTGGAAACAGTGGGCAGATAAATCACTCTCTTCTTGCTAACTGCGATTTCTCCTGATTTCCCCCATTTAATTCAGTGTTGCTGCGGGCTAAATTAAGAGTAATGGATAATTCCTAAACATCTTGTGAGGGGAGTTGTCTCCCTCCCCTTCCTGAACATCCCTCCACAATTAGCCCCTGGTAATTTAGCAAATATTGATTGATTTAACCCTCTATGACTTATCCTGCTGCAGAAATTCCTTGCCTTTAACTGAAAAATGCACTTGGAAGATGCACTCTCTGAGATATGTATTGCAACAGTGCATCTTTTCACATTAAATTCTTGTAAAAATACTGCTCCTTTCTGCCTTCTGAGGGAGGTCACTCTGTGTCCCAGATCTGCTCTCCTGGCAGAGTACATAGCAGAGAAATCAATCTCTTCTCTTTGCCATACATAACCACAGTGTGGAGTTCACCCAGTTTTCATGCAGAAAACATCTTTTTGGGCTTCAGTTTGGCTAAAGGTATTAACCTTCTATGGAAAAGATTTTAATTCTGCAATATTGTTGTTATTATAGACAGATTTTTCTTTTTTTTGGTCACCTCTGCTTTTTTTTTTTTGTTTAATGCAGAGAAATTATTAGAAAGGATTTAGAAACCTTTTTTCTTTTTTTAAATAAAGTCTCTCCACCTTGGGGAAACACACTGCTTATTTAATGTACTTTTTTCTCCCCCCTTAACATTATTCCATTTCTCTTTTCTTCTCTTTTTTCCTTTTTCTTGATTTTTCTCTTCTTTTCTCCTTCTCTTCTAGAGCAGAGAGGTACAAGAAGGAAGTTGTCTTTCATCAGCAGTCCTTTGAGATAGAGTAGAATTCAGTGAGTCCTCACCATGATAGGATCATAAACTTACTGGGTTAAACCATGATAACTTTCCCTAAGCTGCCAAGTTTTAGCTGCACCATACATATATGTGTTTCCTTGTGCCTTTTTTTTTTTTTCTTATGATTTTGTTTTTCTTGATGACCCTGAGCTATGGCTTCTCGTTTCTACCACTAGTCATCCTTCCTTTCTTTTCTGCTTTTGCCGATATAGGCCTCAAAGAAAAAATGGCAGAAGAGCACAAAGTAGCTGAGGTACATGAGCGAGGACCAGATGATGTTCTGCACGTGGGAATGGCAATGGCCCTGCTGCATCCAGGAGAAGACCAGGTAATTGATCACGCAACCGATCAACATCTGAGTGATCTGGGACAGGGTGATGAACATGGCAAACTTGCGCGAGACCCTGAAGCCGGCAGCCCGCAAGGCATAGTACGAGTACATGACGGCGTGGACCCCATAGTTCATGGTCATGAACCAGCCCCCGCCGGCCACCATGTCCTTGTAGGAGTACCAGGAGTAAAGTAACACAGTAATGTGGTGGTACCAGTGCAAGAAGATGAGCTTCTGCTTCCTAAGAATAATGAATATCGTATCACCTGTAATAAAAACACAACACACACACAAAAAAAAAAAAGAAGAAGAGGGGAGGAAATGAGAGACATATCAAACAATTCCATAATTAACGCGGTGCTCTCTTCCCTTTGCTGTTGCTAGATAGAGTATACACTACTTTAGAGCATGAAATCCACCTCAGCTCTAGATCTGAGAGCCAGTTTGGCTCCTAATCTCTATGCAATCTTTAGCAAACCAATGCATCTACATTTTCCTGTGTGGATAACCCCGTCTGAAGACTCCACAGGTTTACTTGGTGGCCCTTTGCTGCAAACATTATCCACAGAAGTCTGGGGTGAGGTAGGTGGATGTATCATCTCTAACTGTGAGACTGCCCATTATACACTGTGACTGGAAGAGAAATGCAGCTTGACAGAGAGCAGAAAACCTAGAGGAAGCAGAATGCTCTCCTCTGATTCAAATGTCTACATGCAAACTGAACCTAGTTAAAATTGGTAGAGCCTTTCGAGGTAATACATAAAAAAGCTGTTGCACATGCAACCTACCATACTGAAAGAGATGCTTCCAGAAAGAAATTTGAGTTATGTTGAAACACACATCCCTTTTCTGCAAATCCATCTTCTTATTGTAAAAAAGTAAGCATTATTCCTCTTTCTTGCTTTTTTTCTTCCCTCTGCTTCTCATGATTGCAATGAGCATCTCAATTAGATTTATGGATATGTACGTATGCTAATTGTTTTCCAGTGTTATACACACAGTGTTTCCAAAAGGATCCCTGAGATTTGAACCTGGGGACTTAGTTTGATGTGTAAGAATCCCAGGAAATCTAAGTCATGAATATTAGTCACGGATGGAAGCAAAACTGCACTGTCTTCACAAGGTCTGTAATAAACCGTAACACTGCTGCTCACTTCATTAACTGCAAGATGTTGACTCATATTTTAATAAGTAATCATATGTTCAATTTATTGTTGCTGTGCAATTCTAGCTGATGTTCCCCATTTTTAACAACTAAATTTCTGTGGGTTTGCAGCAATTTAAGCAGCAGGAAACCAAGGGATTCTGACACAGCAAGGCAACTAGTGTCTGCCTCATTCTAGTTTTAATGCTGATAAATTGCTGTCCTGTAATTTGCTGAATCAAATTACCTGCTGAAAGGTAAAGTCTTATTTTTGCTGTACACTTGAACACAGTGAGAGCTGCAGTCCTTTGGGGTTTAATAAGGGCATTCTCCAAAATGAAAGCTGAAGGGCTGCTCCTTTCCATTAAAACAACCCTTTCTTACACTAATAAGCCACGGATGAGAACACATGAAGCCCGACTTTCAAGTTGGCTTTCACATGGATATCGTAAATATCCTTATCAAGAAACTGCTGGAGAGACATAAGTTTATAAAAATCAGGACTGGAAAAGCTAGGGATATTATGGGAAATTGGTTTCTACTTGAAGGAAGCAGACAGCCACAGCTTTCACAGCCTAGGGAGGAAGCACCTTACTGTTCATAATTGTACACTCGGATGTGTGTTAAACGAAAGCTGCAGAATGGAGGCAGAGCCCGACTCAAAGCCTCTTGCTGACACAGCTTCTATAGCCCACCCTCTACTCCTGTAGCCACGGGGTGTGTGACTGCTGATTATGCCACTCCTATTGCCTACAAGTAGTTCAGGAAGAGGTATGGACCAGATTGCTTTTACTTCTTGACTGCCCTGCTGTGCCTAATCCCTGCCGTTTATTCCTGGGCTGCAACATGTAGTTTGGGGTTGGTTATGCTTACGCAGTTTTTCTCAGACTTAAATGGGATTTTGACAGTGATGAGACCCTTCTTGTACTTCCTGCATGGACATTTCTTCTCTAAAAATACACAAATGCATATGAGAGAAAGAGAGAGAGGGTACTCACCTAGTTCGGGTGCTTTGCTTAGCACAAACGCATATGCCCAGAATTTGCTGACAGGTCCAATGTAAAAACTCTGGTCACACACTGACTGTTTCAGGCCTTTGGTCATCAAAATGTACAGCATATAAGCACCAGTTCGAACAGCACCGAATATACTTTAAAACAAAGAGAAAATTAGGAAAGGTCAGTGGACATTTGAAATCTACATGCCATCACTTCAAATCATTATGAGGAAAAGGCCATAACTGTGCTGAAATAATAAGTTTGAGACAGCTTGAAAGTTGAAGAAACTCTGTTGGCTTCTAGGAAGTTACTCTGAACTCAGATGTGTAAACTGGACTGCAGCCACAGTGAAAGTCTGGAATGGTAACATCAGTGTTTTTTATTTCATTACCACAGGAATGGTCCTTCAGTTTTCAGGAGCAGGGAAACATCTATTTCAGCTCAAAACAACATGCAGAGTTTTGATGCTGATGGCTGGGAAACTACAAGAAATGAGCTGATAAAATGCTCTATTAGCAACATAATCAGGACTAATTCCCTCTTCTGGTTTCCTCAGTTCTCTCTCTCTCTCCCTGTATTTGTTACACCCACAGGAGCTCTGAGCACAGCCATACCCAGGTAGGGCACACAGATTTTGATGAGGAATCTCAGTCAGAGCCAGTGTTTTGGTGCACATGCTTGACTTCATCCCTTAACAGGTCATTGCTAACAGAGGAAAAAGGCAGTTAAATCAAGATGTAAACAGCAGATTCACCTTCACCTCATCAAAGTAAGATGCAAGGTAACAGTGTTCTGTAAATGAGAAACCTCAAGTAATTTGTAACAGTATTAATAACTGCAATTACAGAGCGGATAGCTTGACATCCAGCTTATATCAGGAGCAAAGGCTTCTGTCTCACCAGCAAGGTCCTCTGCAGAAGGAGTTTTGTCTCATTGTTTTATGGCAAGAACATGCCTGCCCATTGTCTACCACTGTAACTTAGTGGCCCTGCATAAGTCGTGATGAATACTGGGTGAAGGAAGTAGCTTTCAAAAAGAAATTGAGCAAAGACAGACACAATCTGTTTTGGGGTTGAGTATGTCTTACTTTATGCCTGCATCATATGCCCTCATCCCTCTACCCAGCTCCATCTTATCTCCCCTCTAATTTCTTTGCGACCTTCACATAACCTGGTTCCCACTCTGCCTCATTGTCTTTCGTGACTATTACATGGCAGCAGGCAAAACAAGCCACCTAAAACTGGTGTATAAACACGTGGGTAATGCAAGCCACCATTCATGCAAAGTGTGTGAAAGAAGGAACAGTTCCTCTGAAGTTATAGATTCTCTGTAACTCAACTTGTGAAGTCAGTATTCTGTAAAAAACATGTTTTAAAACCATCAAGGCAGCCTTGATACACCCAGTCAAATCTGCCTGCTGCTAAGGAACACTGCAGCTTGCTCTCCCCTGTCTGCTGCATGGAATCTGCAGCCCAGTGCCTGCTGCTCTTTGGGCTGTCAGTGCCATCACAGATGGGGCTCTAGGGCCAGGTCATACCCATGGAGGAGTGCTGCATCCTGGCTCCTGCACCATTACCTTCTGATGCCTGACGTTTCACTGTGCCATCAGGAAATTCAGACGACTACTATTGTTATCTGCTATTTGCACAGTGGTATTTGCTCGTTGGCTCTGCTGCCAGATGAGTCCTCTTGTGCTATGTGCAAGCAAAAAACCACCCTGCTGTGGTTTTCAGGTGTGCTGAAGAAGTTTAGCTGAATCTGTGTTTCCCATCAGCATTGCCCAAAGCAACACACATATTCCCAGACTTAGGCAAGAGAGCCTAAGTCTCTCATGTTCACCCACCCCTGCATGCAGAGGAGACAGTGCAGTGCTCTCAGCATCTACACAGCTCACAGTGATTCCTCTCCATGTAGGGTTGTTTCCTCCCAGAAATGCTCTCTCAGCACACTTCTCTCACGTCTTTCAGGCATTGGTCATTTAAACTCAGCCGAGAGTGCCAAAACCTGCAGGAGGAGTTTGGAAATGAGGTGCAACTCACTCTGTATCTTCTCTTTGGTGTTTAAAACATGCCCCTTTATAAAATTTTTTTCTCAGGAGCTGCATTTCTCATTCCCAAGAAGACAGGAGATCCTGACAGAGATGTGATCTGATCACCTCCTGAGGCAGTGAACTCCTCAGGCTAGCCAGGGCATGCTGCTGCCTGCTCCTATGTTCTGGGTGGTTGCAAAACTGGGTGGAGGAAGATCAGGCAGAATACCTAATGATACACTGGTTCTCCCATTAGCAAGTATCTCAGTGCTGACTTTAAAATGGGGGGAGAAAAGGAAATTTTAAATAATGAAATCAAATAGCTGCAAGCAATATGTCTTTCTCTGTAAAGAAGCTGTATTGCTTTTCTAAAAAATTGTTTGCTACAGAAGTTTTAAAACCAAAGAGGATTCTGTGCGATGAACAAAAACACAAATGAGAAGAACACTTGTTCGAGCAACAGGCAAACAATGATCTAACTGTGATTGGGTATGGACACCCAGGGATCTAACCTAGACTGGTAACACAGCCACTGAGTCTGTGCCTGGTGGGGATTACAGTGTGCCTTTGCTGTCTTTGAAATTATATTGATGTAATTCTGCCTGTCTTTCCATTTAACAGCTACTGCAGAGCTCTCCTTGGAGCACACAAACACTGATTCACACTCACACACTTTTCTGCAATTCTACAGGATGGTGGAATTCATCTAGTTCCATGACTCTAGAAATGACACCAATTACAGCTCTACACGGTGTGAGTTAGGCTAATCTGTATTTTTTTAATCAATAGAAACCAAGTTATATTTTCCCATAATTCACCACGGAGGTCTTTATGCAAAAGAAGGATAGAAAACTCCAAGTAACTGATTGAATTACCTAAATAGACACCATGAGCAGGTAGCATCTTATGAGAAGTGCTGCATGCCAAAACACTACCTTGCCAACAAGTATGCGCCACCAAGACGGAAAAAGATCTAATGCATGCCTGCAAATGTGTCTTGGAGCCAGAGAACTAAGGCTGCTTTTTGTGCCTCTGCCACTTAATCTTGCTTGTTCTGTAAGGTAAAATCAACCAACAAATTTCTATCTTGCAAAGACATGATGTGCAGCAGAGTGATGACATTGCTTACTCAGTAAATCACTTCTGCTTCATTCTGTTCCTCGCCCTGCTCTCTGCTGTAGCTTTTGTGAGGTATTGAAATGAACTGCTTACCAAAGCAGTCTGTCTGGTGGGAATCATCTGCAGGGATTTTCAAAACAAGGTAGCAGTGAATTACTGTACAATTACAGCCTTTTACAACTAGAGAGACTGATCAGAAACAAATTGCACCATCTAATGCAGCTTTCTTATCTATTCAGGCTCAAAATGTCCTACATTCTCCTTCCTTCAGGCAGTGACTTCTCTGGTAAGTTAAAAAATGCCCAATTGATATTTTACTGTCCATAGTATAATCAAAATATATCAATGAGTAAAATATAAACCAGCATTTTTCCCTCCCAGACTTGTTTTCAGACACAGGCTGGTGGGCTGACCCTGGCTGCATGCCACGTGCCCACTAAAGCTGCTCTATCAGTCCCCTCCACAACTGGACAGGGGAGAAAAAATGTATCAAAAGGCTCCTGGGCTGGGATAATGGCACAGAGCAATCACCCACCAGTTACCATCAAGGGCAAAACAGAGTCAGCTTGGGGAAATTACTTATCACCAATCAAATTAGAGTAGCATAATAAGAAATAAAAGCTAAATCTTAAAACCACCATCTTCTCTTCTTCCTGGGTTTAGCTTTACTCCTGAATTCTCTACCTGCTCTTCCCCAGTGGCGAGGGGAGGAGAGGGATGAGGAATGGTCCTCCTGCTACCAAAACCTGGCCACAGAAATCCAGTACTCAGAGGGCCTCAAAACACATTCCATGCATGGGTTAGGTGCAGAATTAAGAAGGGCTGGAGAGCTGGCTGATGGGAAGACAATGCACATGCTATTGTCTGAAGCCTATTGCTACTTTCTGCTGTCTCCGTCCTACCTGCCAGTAGGGAGTGAAGTATTTGTTTGTCAAAAGTCCACGTGAGCAGCAGGTACCTCAAGCCTTCAGTCCAGCCCCAGCTGGTGTTGTAGCAGGCTCAGCTCCTCCTCACAGTGGAGGTCACTGCCCATTTTTGCTAGGGCTGCTTTCTATGGGGACGCATCCCTGCGCTTGGCTCCTGACACCTCTGGACACCCCAGTCCAGGATCAACACTGCAGAAATGAGCAGGGAACGTCACTTCCAAATAAGAACAAATTTAGAAGTGCAGCACGGAATATAGCAACATGTCCTAAAGGATAATCACAGAGTGGACGGTCTCTGCTCTGGTTTTAAAAGAACTTAACCAAACAAACCATGCAATCTCTATATGCAGTGCCCAGCTGGTTCAACCAGTCTCTGAGGTGTTGGGCTACAGTGTGCTGTGGGTGTGCTGGGCTAGTCCAGCAGTGAGCCAGCTGGCCACCCAGACAGAGCTCCACATGTCCAGCTCCAGCTCCCAGACTGAGACTCAGCTGGAAAAGAGAAAATATATTAATTCTGCCCTGACCTGCTTACTCACAGGAGTTTTGGCAGGTAAGTCTGTGCCCTGGAAGCACAAGGCTATGGCAAAAAGCACAACGTCCTCCTTTGTGAAAGCCACATTGACCAGACAGTGGTCCTGGGAAAGCAGCTGAGATGACCACACTGACTGCAGCCTGCTTGTACCATAACAGCAAGAAAAGAGGGGAAACAGGTTCTTTAGTTGTTTGTTGACACTCTTTTTTTTTTTTTTTTTAGCACATGAAATATTTACAGAAGGAGCACACTGAAATGTCTAAAGGGCAGCAGGTGAAGAATAGAGCTTCCTACACCTTCCTTCATGACAAATCAAACCATGTTCACCTTCCTGTTCTGGTCAGCAGCAGTACTCTGGTGGTCATTCCAAGCTTCCCTTCTGCTGCCGAAGAGTTATCTCGTAACATAATCAAATGTGCCCTTCTGATTTAAATCCCACAGTCCTCAGGAAAGAGGAAGGAGTTGCACTGCTAAGGCTGAGGCAGCACAGAAGTGTGGGAAGTACAGCAACCCCTCTGTATGTCAGCTCCAAGCAGCAGGACAGTCCTGAGAGCACACCTAGAGACAGCAGTGTCTGTAAAAAGGGCCAAGCAACAGAACACACGCAAACTATGAACTGATACTGGGAAAATGCAGGGAGGAAGCATGTAAAAGAAACAACTCTCAGAACTAATTCTCTTGAAAAGAAATCCAGCTTCATCAAACACTGCTGTACTTCCCAACAGGACAGTTGTCAGAAGAGTAAAGAAACTCAGGAACTCCTGATATTACCAAGCACCATGTACCAAGGTGGGTACATCTCCAAGTCAAAGAACATCTCACATCATTCAGTTGCTCCCTTGCTGTGCTTTTTAGCTCATTCCTAATAGTTTGTAACAAAGCAATTTTCCAACAGGAGTGGTAGGTTTGTTTTGCAGTTCTCTGGAAGTATTTCTAGTTCTTCTTCTCTGGTAAGGGCGAGCTTCTTTCCAGTCACTCTCTTCTGCAATCCCAGAGTACCAGCCCATCAAAGATGTGCACCACAAAGATAACACAGCAGAGACAGGGCTAGGTGACAGATTTCTTAAAAAACTGACAGATTTTGTTGCTGGAAATGAAGCTGTTTGTAGGAGATTTCTATCTGTCTCTCCTAAGACCCTGCTTTGGCCACGTGAGAAAGAATGGTAGTTTTGGCTGACTCAATAGACACTGGGGCACCTCCAGAGGATGCAGGCACTGAAGGGGGCACTTGCCAACCAGCAGAGGAAAGGGTTTTTTCCAAGTTTGTATTATTTTTTCCTAAGTGACTGCAGATAAAGCTGGCAGTCCAGTGTTGGGAAATGGCCTGTTCCAGGGAGGAAGGACATGATGACATGTCTTACCTAGCAAACAGGGCAGGGGTTCTGAGAACATGCATTTGTATGGTGACCACATGCTAAATATATATTTACAGCTGTATTGTGGAAAGATAAACCTAAACTATTATCTATGTAGACAGGTGAGGCAGTCAGATCACAGTGTGCCTGCTGCATTGCTATTGCTGTGGTGATTACACTATCAGCCCAGTGGGAAAGATGGAAGATTTAATGAACCATTGGCCTGCTCCTAATCTAAAATCTGTCTTCATATTTTGTGGTGGTTCCAGATCCCCTAGGAGCAGAGTACTCTGTGAAACTGCTAACCTGAATGGCAAAAAGAGAAGACAGTCAAACAAAATTTTAGCAGTTAAATCAGAATGCTTATGGGAGTCTGCCCTCATCATCTGCAACTGCATTTTTTTCAGTTCTCCCAGAATGTGGCTATGAAGAGGGTAGTTTCTTTTTGAAGTTGAGCAATACCAAAAGGGAATGTCCAGGTTAAAGCATTTATCTGGGTAATGACAAATGAGGAAAGGATACACTACGGTCTGGTTTGTGCTGACAAAAAAAAAAAGAAAAAGTTAGATTTTCCAGACAGAACAAATCTTCTAAAAGAGAGAATGAATCAATTATGACTATGAAAATCTTAATTTGAAGTGTCATGAAAAGGTTGTCAGACCACCTGAATGTTATCTCAGATGTGACTCCTGTCTTAGTTTGTCTTGATGGTATTCAATAAAATTTAAGTTACATAAATTCCATTAATTACCAGAAGTCCTGGATCTTCCTGTATTTAAACTGGTGTAGAAACTATATGGTTGCTTTAGACTTACCTTTGGTTGCAAAATCAATATATTTGTACTGCACAGTGAAAAGCCAATTATTAAGCACAAATTAAATGTGACCAATGACTGAAAGCTATCATTTGACTGTTGTTCCATGAGGTGACCTACATGAAATTAATGGCTCTTATTTTGATTTCACAGAGTTAATGAGATCTGTTGCTAAGTCACTGCAAAATAATGAGTCCTTGAAACTCACAAAAAGCAGCCTGGAAAAGGATCTGGCACCCAACATCCCAAATGGTCAATGTGACACAAGGGCAGTCTACATGAAATATTCATTTGTATTAATAACTGACTAGAAGAAACAGCTTTGTAAGTCTGTGCCTAGTTATTAAAAATATTTTGCTAGGTTTGTGGGACAGCGTTTAACTTTCCAAATTAAATTAATCAGTCTCCTGGTCAGTGAAGGATACACAGTGGTATTCACAAAAACGTTTGAAAAAGAATGGTACTGAGTATGGATTTGGTCACTCTTAACTATAAATGTAGTACTTTTGAGGTGTTTTATAAGCATTTAAAAGACAGGACTTCTTAACTGTGAGTTACCTTGAAATCCTAGAGAGACAATTGTTCAAATCACCGCTGATGAACTCAGCCCAACTGTTATTTTGTAAGAAATGGCTAAGGAAAATAATGTAATTAGGCTAATGTTTCATCATCTTTCAACCTTTCCAAAGTGCTTTCAAGCAATGCCAAGGTTAGTGATGAAGAGGGAGACCTCTTCCTGCAGGAAGACTGTTGTTTTAAGACATTTGTAAAGCACTTCTCTGTTTTACCTCCTAGAACTGATCCAGGTACCTCCCCAGAAGGCTGTCTCCTCACTGAATCCACTTTAGATGAAAAGAACATCTCTATTCTCTCCACAGAGGAGACTTTTCTCTGCCATTCCAGAACCTTGGTCTTCTCTGCTTTCCATCAGCCAAGACCTACCACCTCCAGCCTGGGCTGTCCCAGAGTTACCAACCTAAATAATATTCAGGCCAGCAACTGCTTTAGGTCAGATGTTCCTGTGTGAAGAACTGCTAGGTACAAAGCTGTTCCCAAACTGGGGTCTATTCAGGTAACTTCCTTCAGACCTCTGTCTGTGTTGGCATCTCCAAGGCCCTTAACACTGTATGTATGAATTCCTTACAGAACTTTATGGCCTTTACTCATGTGATAGCCTTGTAAGGTGGTTAAGCATAAAACCCATTTTAAAGAAAGAGAGGTGAGGCAAACTGAAATTTAATTGTCTTGTCAAAAATCTGTGTCTGAGTTGGGATAAGAAGTTATGTGCAACTTCATGAGTCCAAGGTTGTGGGTTCAATCCCCATGTGGGCCATTTAATTTAGAGTTAGACTTGATGATCCCTGTGGGTCCCTCCCAACTCAGGTTATTCTGTGAATCTGTCAGGTGTGGTTCAGTGCCCTACCCATGAGGTCTGTTTGATGTAAGCAGAAAGAGGTCTGACCTCACCCTCTATCAGTGAAAACAGTATAATTGAAATAACAGTAAACACACTCCAGTAGGAGGAATTTTCCTCAGAGTCCTCTGACCTACTGCAGATTTTCTTTTCACTTTCTGAAGTTGCTCTCTAAACCTTCAAGTCCAAAGTCCTTCATCTTAATTACCCAAGGTACACCTATACCTTTCAAGATAAATAGTTTATAGACATAAAAGCTATGGGTACATCTCTTAACAACACTTCATTGCTTGTACATTTGATATTTTGGCAGCACACTTTCAAGATCCAAAAATACAGAGTGATGTGCAGAGACATAGAGTGCAACTTTACAAACTGTGCTGTCCTAGAAACACCTACAGCTGAAAACATTCTGACCTGGCCTGAACACCAGATGTGCCTTCCACAGATGCAGTCAGACCCTTCCTTTCCCTCTGTTTTCCCTTAGGAAAATATGTTAGGCAAACACCAGGGTAGATTTGGCCTGACACAGCTGGACAGAAGTGACAGAGTATGTCAACCTACAAAGAGAGTTTCAAGAGCATCCATCCTTCTATCTTCTCCCCACTGTCACACCTCCTGAGCTTGCACAGGACCAGACTGCAGCAACTGACCTTAACGGTAGCAGAAAATACTTGGATTTTCTCCCTCATGGAGGTTTTGCTGTTGTTTTAACTATTTTAGTTGTTTTGCACCAGTGAACTCCAGAATAAAATCAGGTATGGATCAGAATCCGTGATGGGGTGCTTAACTCCTTGTGACATGAGCAGACACAAAAGTGAGGTGGAAAATTCAATGCCAATATTCTTAAAAACTCCTGCTCTCCTTTATTCATGCCTTCAATAGATAAAACTACAAAAATGGAGTTTTAATCCTATTCAGCAGCAACCAAGTATGTGGGAAATCCATTTTTAAAAGGCTTCTATCCACCCCAGCCTATGAAAGAAAAGCCTGAAGACACAACCAGTGAATCAACTGTGGACAAGAACTCTAAACTCTCACTGTAAAATGAAAAAATCTGATCATTTCAAAGTCAATCTTTCAGAGGACTACAATGCTTCTTGTTCTATGTTTGGGGTTTAGGGCTATCATAACATTACTGAGCACCTAAGATGAACTTTCTGCTCTACATTGTTTGCATTTCACTGGGAAAGAAAAAATCACACTGGCTATAATTTTGTCACATTTTCCTTTAAGAAAAGTAATTTCGGGCACAGATGTGCAAAAATGTTACCAAGTTTTCTCTGGTGCTGATGAACTATGGTAACTATTTACATGCTCATTCTATATCTAGCAATTTTAGTGTAAAACTGTAAAAGCAAAGGAGGAGGTTTTTGCATCCATATTTTACCCCTTGTTAACTGTGTTTAGATAACCATGTGCTCAGTTATTACAAGTTGCAGCAGGTAATTGAAAGCATAAGAACAACTCCCTCATGCCTGTGTCCTCCAAGGCCTAGCCTATAAATAAAACTATTTGGGACCACTATTTATTCTGTTACAACAGGCAGGAAAAAGAAAAAAATATTGAATAAGGACCTTGGTTCCATGATACACGTTTTTCTTACGGTAACTGAACACCTTTAAAAGCACTTTTTCAAAAATCAACGTAACAGTCATTTAGGAGCACTTATGTTAATCTCATTCTTTAAAAAGAAGACAGAACTCATCCTCTTCAGCCCATGTGTCTGAAAGGCTGCAAGGTATCTATAAAATGACTAAACCATTGTAATTAAGAGCACAATTTTCACAAATGTTTCAGACGAGAAAATGTCTTTAACTTCCTAAACTGCATGAAAGCTTGTAATGACTAACGCCTTTGTTCCCACTTGCAATTTTATCTCTTCAGCTGAGAGAGGAGAGGGAACACACTATTTGAAAATGTTTGCTTTCTCTGGGGAAGTGATTGCTAGCAATGGGCATTCTCTGGGGCCCTCCTCTGCTCTAAGCTCCTGTATCCATGCACCCCACAGCGAGCTCCAGCCCTCTCCTGCTGGAGCTATCCCACCCCTCCACCCATCCTGCAAACAAGTGCTGCCTCCAGTGCCATGCCATTTACCTGGATGGTGAATAATGCAGCTGAAATAGTCTCTCCTCCCCTTCTTAATGACATGATTTCACTGCTCTCATTCATACTGGGGAAAACAAAGAGCGGGAAAGGCAGGAACCTTTCCAGCCAGCCTTGGCACTAGAGCGTTCAACATGTGGCACCGTGCTCTGAGCAGCTCTCTGCTCTAGGAGGCCACTGAAAAGGAATTTAGGGGCTGTATTAGGTACCATTCTGTTTATGACAAACTCTCATCTCTATAATCCACTGCTCTGAGTAACAGAAATGGGTCCCTCCAAAACATACACAAATGTAAGGGCATGGAAACACCAAGAATTTAATAAGCCTCAACAGTGAAACCTTCCTTCTGATGTTTAACTGCTCCTCAGCCTCCTCCCCAAGCCATTTCCTAACTGGGAAGGAGAACAAATTGATCTTGCAGTTCACCCACACAGTCCTCCTTTACTGGACTTGAAGGTCAAGGAGACTCATTCAGGATGAAGTCCAAGCCACAGTAATGTTTAAAAAAAAAAAGGTAGAAATAGGGGAAGAAAATAACACTTTTTTTCAGTATGGTGCTTGCTTAACCTAAAACTTACTGGTTAGCTGGAAGTGTTTTATAATGAGGTTCTCTGGCTCTCAGGACCATGTGTGTGAGCACAACCTGTGCTGATCTTTGCAGTTATTACCAGTCTTTTTTGCCAGAAAATTTCTTGTTGCATAAACTCACGCATACTTTGAGGTTTGGGCTCAGTCCTATCAAAATCCCAAAGCAAATCTGAGAGAATTCCCCTTCCATTTTTAAAAAATACCCCTACCACTGAACCTTGCTTTTCAGACCTGTTTACTGCCCTGATCAAGATGCCTTTCTAGAAAGCTTTTCAATGCAAATCATTTGAGTTTTCAGTTGGGACCAAAACCTGAAGTCAGGCCAGCTCAGACTGATTTAGAAATTGTGCAAATATTTTGCCTGGCTCCAAGAAATAATATATCATTTGTGCAGCTTTATAGACCCATCAGCATATGCATGCACGCCTGGGTGGTGTTAGGATCCCATGTGATAAATTTTGGGGAAGGTAATGAGGTCTATTAAAGTGATGGCTCGCTCTGTGGTTTCCACGTGAGGGCAGATACTGTGCATCTTGCATCAGCCTTTTTTTTCTTCTGGGCAATAAATCCCTCAGCATGGGGATACTCCCTTCAGCCCTTCCCTCCTGTCGGCAGATTTCTTAAGTCACAACTCACCTGGCTCCCCAAACCATTTCTTTGTCCTTTTTATTGACAAATCTGGAAGGAAAGCCAGACCTAACTTATTTCCTTCCCTCCCCAGAGACCTCATTAAGCACACCCAAACAGTGACATCTCAGCAGGGCTCCCAATCAATGGACACTGTCATCTGGAGATTTTAATCACATTAACACCACAGCAGAGGAAAATCCATCTGACTTTCCCTTGCTAAAGTGGCAAACTCAACAATTCTGCCAATTGCTGCAACTACAACTCATCAGGCTTATTTGTATGTGTGGATAAAAATCAATCTACCACAGGTACTGCCTTCCAGTCTCTCCTCATGGAGCCTGAATAAATGTAGTTTGATTCTCCAGATCTGGCTTCCTTATGATTGGGAATAGCTATATTCAGACAATCCCAAGAGCAGAGCACAAAAAAAAAAAAATCTGTAAGTGAAGACTTTGTGAGCTGGAGGAAGAACCTCTTGATGAAAGCTGTTACTCCTCGAGCAATACCATCACTAAACAATAACTGGACTTTGTTGTAGCTGAAATTCCCTGGCACCCCGTGAAGGCTGCATACTCAATGAGATATTTTTTTCTTTCAAGCAGTATTTCCCAGTTCTTGCATATTTATTTCAACAAATTTGGACTGTGGCTCGACTATTAAAAAGGAAAAAAAAAATCAATTTTCAACTTAAGCCTTGTGTTTGGTGTAAAATCTCATAGGAATTAAGGAATCCATCTGAGAATTTCTAATGTAGCCCATGAGGATTCATAAGCAGTGTGCCTCTTAAGCAATCCTTAATGAATGTATCAGGGGCATTTGCACTTGTTCCTGTGTTGTTACTGAAATTATTCTCAGCATCCAACATCATCTCAAGGCAGTCTTAGAGTAAGTATAGAATTGCAGTGATTTAAATGATAATCCAAAAAAGTGGCATTATCTAGTTCTGCAGGATAAATTAAAGATACTTACAGGATCAAAAGTATCAGGTTGGCAGAGTAACTGTCATGTATAGCACTGAAATCTATGTATTCAGGAGTTTGAAATTATCCCATGCAAATAAAGCCAAACAGTAATAAAGTAAAAGATTTAGCAAAGAATCAAGCCAACCAGTGAAGCCAGCTATCAGTAAAGCTGTAAAACTGGCAGATAACAAAGTAAGAAAAATCTACGTTACAGGGAAACGCTAGAATTTGATAAAAGAAAGGAGGCTTAAAGAAGTTAGAGGTTATAATATGTATAACTGTAATGAGCTGCTCAGATCCATAAATTTAATACCAATTGCTGACCTGGAGCCTTTTCCATTCTTTTCCATTCTGTCCTCAGCGGGGTGATACTCCTGCAAGCACCTAGAGAAGTTCCCACCTCAGGGATTCGCCTACAGTCAGCAAAAAATTTTAGTTTTCTTTTTTAATTCAGCAACCTAGGGGGATGACGCTGAACTGTACGGGCACAAGGAGACACATTTGTTTAGAAGAAGGTGACAAGGTGTCACTCTTGTGACAGAAGAGTGACTGTGCTGAAGGAGGGGCCGAGAGCCGTAGGCAGCCAGGCCTGCGTGCGAGCGCTGCTGCGCCTGGCAGTGTTTATTAACAGCTCCAAGCGCTGGATTTGGGAGGTCATGCAAGTTAACACCTCTCAGTGCTCTACTCCCAACAAGCACAAGCTGTCAGGGACTCACTCAGAAGAAAATAGATGGAGATACCAGCTCCCCAGGGATTTCTGCACGGAGAAGCCCCTTCCACCATGCTCACGAACCAAGTATTGAGGCGGAGTAAAATACAGAAGTGCCGCCACACGGGCAGAGAAGGGAGGTTTGATTGATTCCTTTTAAATTAATTATATACTTCCTCGCTAGTACAGTTCCCTGCTTAAGCCACCAGACAGATGTTCTTTCTTCCTCAAATGAACGCTTCAGTCTGATCCCTGCATAAAATTGAGAGGAAAAGTTTCACTCTCTGGGGCTTTGCTTTGGGAGGCCTAGCTCAGCACTGAGAAAAGAGATTTCTATCTGTATCTCCTGTAAAGTAGAATCAGCCAGGTCTCACAGTGACTCCTTGGTTTCTTTTAATTAGCTCTGAGTAGGTAAAAACAGTAAAATCAGCTTACATTCAAAATTACTTTGATGGACACAGGAGTCCACAGCAGAGAAGTAACAGGAGTAACACTCTGTGTAACACACAGGAGTAACAGCAGAGTGAACAAACGGGTGAGATTTTAGAAGATGGGCACAGCATTTTGTCACATGGCATCAGTTACAAATCTGGGAATAAGGATTGTTACAATAAATAAGGTAGATATTGGAGATACATCTCCTTGACAGTACTTTATTGTTCTTAGTCTGTATATTTTTGTCACCTCTACACAATTTTTTTAATGCCAGCTAGCATTTGTTTTGCACTGTATGAATTCACTCTACACAACACTGTATTTTCCTCCTGGAATTACAATAACTTATGGAAAATAAATTTTTCTTCTTAAACTGCTAAATCTCATCCAATAGATTTTTGTCTTCTCTCCAATCATTCTGAATTTCTACTGTTTGCCCAACATTCAACTTCTTTGCCAAAATGGTAATTAAAAAGACGTTTCTTTATCTGTCATATAAGAAAATCAGGTAAGTACGTAAAGATAAACATGGTCCCATAGAAATAAATTGTTAAGTAGGTGTATATTAAGCCTTTTACTGATTTGGGTTCTGAGAAATGTCCTGAGAATATTGGGGGAATGCTTCGCTTTGAACTAATTTCCTTTTAAATCTACAAGTGAGAAGATTATTAATTCACCTTAAATGTGCTTATTAATTTTAATGTTATTTGGCAAACATTCCTCTTTTTGGTAATTAATTTTCTCTTTGAATGTACTGGCAGGACCTTATAAAATTTTAGAGTATTTTAAGATTTTGATTGGTTGCTCAGCAACCCATGAGGTTGTGTTTAAATCTCCACGGCAAGTATCTGTGATTAGCAGTTCTTACAATGGGACATAAATCTCAATCATCTTTCATGGGTTTTCCTACTTACAAGGATAACAACTAGAATGTATGTCAGAGTCACAAATCCAAGCAACTGAAATCTTCTCTTTAAATATACGTTTTGTCTTTTCTGTTTAATTCAGCTCAGAATTGAGCTCTTCACATTAAGGCATGTCTCGGATTCCCTTGTCAGGAGCCCTCTGTGGGTGCAAACCCCTCTACAAATGCTGCTGTGCTTTCAGTACCAAATCAGCCAACACCAGTTCTGTAAAGTCAAAGTGAGTCACCTTCCTTGAGTGAGTCTTTTTGGGTCTGTCTTTCAAATAAGATCTGTTCTTGTGGGAATTACTTTGCTTTTGAGGCTCTGGTTAGCTTTGTGGCAAGCAGGTAGCAACCTTTTAGCTACATTTGGTACTATTTCTACTGCTTAGAGAAAGTGGAAGAAAGACATTTGGAAACCCTGTACTGACATCAACTCATTTCTACCACTGCTACAAAGCATAGCTGGGTTTGGATTAGAATCTAAGTGATCTCAGGAAATGATAAGAGCATTACAGTGGTGTGGCTTGGCTAGATGAGGAGATATTCTTCCTCTCACTGCACCCACCAGCCATAGACAAGCTCAGCCTCTGCCTACAAACGATTGCATCACGTTAGATGTTTTAGCTTCTTTGCCTCCTGCATCAATGTGACAGTACTCCCCAGGGAAGGCAACCTTTTACTATTATTAGTTAGAGCCTTGACCCTGAAACTTCTGTTGTCAGCCCCTTAAGGATGCACAGGAAAATGGTGCCACGCTGCTGTCCTCTGTGAAGACGAGGCGATCAAACATGTTCAAGCTCCTTGAAAGAAAAGCTACCCATACACAGACTCTGTGGCCTATAAAAGGAATTAAAAAAATACATCTGAGATGAAATGAAAACATGAATTAATGACTTCATATCCTTCTGTGAGTCCTGGCCTCAGCTTTGATAGACTCCAAGTAAAACATTCAATGAGTGGCCCCAACTTTATGTTCAAAGCGTCACAAATATAAAACTGGCAATTCAGGTTTGATGTGTTCTGCCCCCAAGAAATATTCAGAAATACAGGACTGACTGTCACTTTGACTGTGTAGGTGAAACACCAATGGTTTCCTTGGGGTCTTATGGGACTGAAGAAAGACCTTTTGTGTAGCTTCCTAACAGCAGGTTCCTGTTACCACAGAGCAACACGGGACTGCTCCCCCACGACCTCAGTACATAACCAGGCTGTGTAAACACACTCAGTTAAAGTGTAGAAAACAAAACAAAACAAAACAGAACAAGTCTTCAATGACTGAAACAAGTCAACAACCCTGCTAGGGACCAAAAAACCAAGCCAGCCCAGCAACCCCAGTATCTCAAACTGATTTCTCAGCAAAAGATTTCAGGAGATGATGTTTTCACAGCAGTTTCCAAGTGAAAAGCAAGATTTACTGTCATTGCTCCTACTGAAGTTTTCAGTGACAAAATGTTCAAAACTAGTCAATGCTTTCAAAGGGAAATAAAGCTGCTTTTTTTCTCAGAAATCCTGCTGGCTTCCAGTGTTGACACAAAACTCACTCTTGACCAGGCTCCTGAATGCTCAGCAAGCTCAGCAGGATGGTGTAATTGTTTTGTTTATTTATAAGCGTGGCAAGTTTCCTACTGTAGCAGCTACCACATTTAAATGCTATTGGCAAGCATGAGGGCATCAGGATATATTCTGAAGAAGGACCATGCAACTGCCTGGCAGGCAATTTCCTTTTCTTTTAAAGCCCAAAACACATCTTTTCAGCCTCTGCTAAGTGTTACTATTTCTGAGGATATCTGAAGCAGGTAAAATGGCAGGAATGCTAAAAGGGAGATAAACAAGGAGTCCAGTAAAAAGCCTCACACTGACATTGAGGCTCAACACTGAGGGCTCTCCAGACAGGCTTTTCTTCCTCAGTACAACCACTCATGGCAGACAAATATATTACTTAGAATTTCTGCAAGGTATTACAAAAGCCAGAGCATTTTAGTATCCCAGAAAGCCAAAGAGGAAGTATTTTGAAATTTAAGGAGCATTTTCCTGGATCCATAGCAAACGTACCTGAATAGACATTCCGAGGAAGCCAGAACGCCTTTCAGACCAAGCATATACAAATGCTTGCATATACAGGAGCCAGAAAAAAACCAAATCCAAGTTACTTGGAAAGTTTACAGCATTTCAAGTGCTGCTTGCTGAGACAGTCAGTAAGGCTGTGACCAATGGCCCCAGAAAGAATACTGGTGCTGAAGCACCAGGTAATGGATGTTCCAATGAGCACTTCTATAAGTCTTTGTCTCTTTTCCTAACCTACAGAGGAAAGGGTGAGTTCTGCAGTGCTTTGGGAAGCCCTGTCCCTGAATGGTGCTATGTGAGTTGATGGAGGAAGCAGACTGTGGAGTTATGAATCCCTCTGCTAACTGTGCCCTTCTGGCCAATGCTTCTCATGTGCACAAGCAGAGCTCTCCTCGAGTGCCTGCCCTGAGGTGGTCTCTGTGGCACATTCATCCTGGCAGCTTGCAGCTTCAAAACATGAAGTCCACATTTTTATATCACCCAGCATCACTCAGCAGCTCATGCTGGCCATGAGTTAGCTATTTCATATGATTATGACAGGAAACTCCAATCAGCAAGTAATGAATCTGTTGATTTCAACATCCATCTAGGGAGTGTAGTGTAAATTCATGCAATTCATTGATCAGTGCATTGATCACTTGAGATTTTGGGAGGAAATTAGTGAAACTGCTTCAAAACCCCACACTGTAAATGTCAGCCACGTCTCAAAATAATTTGATTTTTGAATTCTCCCTAGACATCTTATGCAAAGCAGAGTTCCAAAACCATGCTTACCCACCTCAGACTTAGAATTAAACTACAAATGCTCTGTGTAAGCCAACTAGTTCCTAGTGTCCACATTCATTAAGAAAGTGCTATCAAAACTGGGATCCTGCTGGCTACAAACAACTTTACCAACTGATCCAAAACCAAAATGCCATCTAGGAACTAATTCAACAGCTGCTGAGATCCAGCCATTTCTGGAACAAACAATGACAATTGCTTATAGGACCTTAAAGCAAAATGATGTCAGACACACAGCCAGAAATACAGCACCAAGTGCAATCAAATGAAAATTACAAATTTCCACAGCGTTAGAACTTGCTCTCAAAGTTATCCAGACCACTAAAATTTTGGTCTGCTCTGAGATATTATTTGATGTTTTGATGAGCTATTAAAACCAAGCCAAATTAAAGTTCTTTTGTTAGCATGTCCTAGCTATTAGAAATACAAATTTATTTTCCCCTGCCAGAGTTTTGCAAAGTTTCAAGGTGATACAATTTTGCAGAACAAAAGGAAAAGCCATGAAAAAAGCCAAACTTTCCTATTCTTGTTTTATCTCACTCTCTAGAGTCTCTCAGCAAAAACTATTCCCATCCTGTGAAAAGTAATGCACCAGTCACACCTGCTCAGTAAGCAAACATGTTTTATGTAGTTGTGAAGTAATACAAGCAGTAATTATTATATTGACATTAGAAAGATACAAGTAACAGTGTCTGATAATGGTTTGTGGATGCTGTATATGTTCTTCAGTGAGCTCTAACTTACAGTCCCAACAGTCTGGAGGATATGTGAGGAAATGAAGGATAGTCCTCAGGTTATCTGCATACTATTACTAGTAATTTGTACCAAAATTCATGTGTTTGTAAGGGCTATTTTTATAAGCATTTGTTTATTCATTCATTTATCTTCAGCCTCATCAACAATTAGCATATTAAGCATATAAAGCAGAATTCAGATAGGTCAGTTTTACTTCTGACTTCAACAACTACCAGCAATCTGAACATGACATTCCCTGAAATAAACATGGAGTCAACACACAGCCAAGAGATGTGCATCACTAAAAAACAGCCTTTCCCTGTGGAGCCACCTTTTTGCTACAGTCACAAGCAATTTGTGATGGAACAACCAGAAGTCAGCTCCTGGTATCAGTTACAGTGGTCTAATTTACCTATTATCAAAGAAGTGACTTTTGTTTTACCTCACTGTAATGGAGATCAGAGTCCTGACTAAGTATTCCATACATACACACCACACAAACATAATACTATTAGTGTGTGAGACAAGACTAACATCTTGATGTGTTTATTTCCATTTGTAGCTTGCATGGTAAATGTATTGCAATGATAAGCACTTTTCCTCATGTCCTCCTGTATTTTCACCTTTGTTCTTCAAGGGGATTATTGATTTCTCCCCTCTTCAAATGCTCTGTGATCTGGTAAGTCAAAGGGGATCATTTCAATGTGGATCAGGACACAACCCTGAGTAGCAGAAGCAAAGAAATGCCACTTCTGTGTGAGCCTGTTGTTGCACTAGCAGTGCTGCTGTAGCTGAGGATTCCCAAACCTCTTCAGGGCCTGATGTCAAAGGCAGGGGCTGTGAAGAAGTGCCTACCTGAAGACAGCGAGGCTCAAAGACCAGAGCACCAGCGGCTTCCTCAGTTCAAATTTTGCTCGTTTGTTCATTAGGTGCCGACCACCAAATATAAAGGCAGCGTACAGAGCCGAAAACAGGAATGATTTCTTCCTGCAAAACAAAACCAGGAGACACCTGTCAAATGTTTAATTAGTATCAGATACACACCAGAGTCCCATGTGGACGTCACTGCTAAGGGCTTGTGCGCTTCCTTGAAAGGAAAAGTCTTTTGGAGACATTCCTGCATTCCCAGCTGAGCTTATCATCTCTGCATGAAACGACATGCCTGCACACACTCAGGGCTGGGAGCAGGCAAAACTGACCCTGGGGAAGTTCTGGAAAAGGACAGACAAATTTGGCTCCCATTCTTTGCCAGTTTCAGAAGACTGAAATTCTGTGAGGAATAGAATAGATACCGCAGAGCCCAGACACACTTCTGCAAGCATAACAGGGCTGGTACTAGAACCAGCTGATCATGTTTTGTGCCTCATTTATCTTTTTCACACCAATTTTTGTTTCCTGCAGGATCCTTCTTACGTGGCAGTTTCCCATTGTTTCCCCTAAAAAAAGTCAGTTGAAGATCATGAGCACTGCAGCACACCAGGAGGAGCCTCACAAGAAGCAGAGAACCAGCAAGGAGAGGTCAATAGCCCCATTAAGCAGCAGGACCATGCTGGTTGGCATTGCCCTGTGGCACTGCCCTGCCCATCAGTGCTAGTTCAGGAAATTCAGTGCATTTGCTGAAAGGTCAAGCAGGGCTCTCTAAAGGAACTTCAATTATACTCCTCAAATTGCAAATTTTATTTTTAAAACTGCCTGATAGTAGTCCAGCTCAGCAATAATCACCAAATATTTGAACTCTGCTCCTGTAACTCATTGTAAATCAACCATTAGAGGTCAAAAATAGACTCAGCCTGGGATTCCTTCCCACACAGCACAATATTATTCTGACTAAGGCTTAATGATGTACACCATTAATGGTGGCCTAAATGGAAGGGCATCTATTAAAAAATATAATTTTCTCTACATAATTTATCATTACATTCACAAATACAGGGTGGACTATAGTTTTGAACCAGGAAGTTCTGGCTCCTATTGAACACCAAGAAAGAATGACAAATACTCTCAAGAAAGGTAACCACTTCATTAACATGACAGAAAAGACAGCACAGCATGTGCCTGCATCTCCTCAATGGTAATGGATCATAAGACCCTCGATGGCCAAGAGTCTTCCTGGAAGGTTCAGAAAAACTAAGAAAGCTGTAGCATCTGACTGGAAATTCAAAGGAAGCACATGCAACCTTCTACCAAGATAAATGAATTTAATTTTACATAAGTTTGGAAGCTAAGTAAAAACTAACTCCAGAGAAACAGATGCATATCAGTGTGCATTCTGCAGCATGCCATTTTCTGCCCTCTGAGAAACTCTGTTTCTACTGATGTATTTATAGCTCTGTGTTGCAAAACGCAGGTAACTGCATCAAAACACACCTGATGCTCTGAGAAGGGAAGACCCAGTGCCTGTAATCCACTGGGCGAGCTTAAGCACCCATGCTGGCAAAAGCCCCAGGAAGACCACAGAGCCAGCAGCCTCTCACCTTGTCCATTGAGATGGTCTAATTGTCATGGCAATGGTTATCATGACCAGGTTTTTAAAATCACAAAGCCTCGGCCCTTATTCATACAATACAGAAAAAAAACATTTGTTTTTACTTCACTGGTCAGGGAAGGGACAGAATCACCAATTTGAAAGCTTGACTGCACTTTAACTTGGCTGGAGATCTGTAAATATTTGTTAACCAGTCTGGGTAATGATAAACCACCTCAAGCCTGCTTGTACTGAACCACCTAACTGTTTACACAAGATTTATGGGTTGAAAGATAGAAGCAGGCTCTCAGTGTGAGTCTGGACTGCATTCCCATCTCCTTCCCTGCTCCTTTTCAGCAGCAGTGTGAAGTGCAGCCCCCTGCCACCCTGGGCATGGGTGAGGTCTGTCTTACACGGATCTCCAAAGCAACTGAGAGCAGTGCAGGATGGCATCCCTAGAAGTGCAGGGGAAAAGATTACAATGCAGTGCTGCCATGCAGCTGCCAACACAGCACAGGCCATGCAGGCTGGCACAGCAGGATGTCAGGATTCAGGAGCAGCAGCTACAGACACTTTGCAGGAAGGCAAGCTCCAAACAGTTCAGTTCTAGATCAAATACAGCTCAGACTTCAAAGGAAGGGCTCAACTTCAGTTCCAGTTCAAGACAAAAAAAGCAGTCTGAATGAGTTAGCAGCTCAGGTCTATGTTCTGTATGTTCTGTCTCCATTTCTTCCTGAGCCAGATAATCTATATATTTACATCACGTAACATTTCATTTTGCTTCTTATTACAGAAACTATCTTTTGTGAGTTCAATCAATTTATTGAGGTCAATAGTTATGTTACAGTAATTAGAACAGATAAATTTTAGGTCGCTTTAGTGCTTTGTAATAAGTATAGCATTATTTACAATGATGGTAAATGGTACACCCAGAGTATGCAGCTTTGTATCAGCAGTGGCAGACACAGCAAGATTTGACTGCACACATGATGTGAACTGCAGAGAGCAGCTGTAAGCAGTTGCAGACAAGAAGGGACACAGTAGTATTATCTCCCATCAGAGGAAAGCACAATACTGAATAATGATTTGGCTGATCTTGAAATCATCCACTGTTTTGATGACTGCTACTTTTTGCACTCAAAGGACTTTGAATTTTCCCCATTTTTTCAGCCTAACAATGGTTAAAAGAATTGGGCAGGCCAGGTGATAGAGTTACAAAGGGGTTGCAGAGGTATGTACTCTTAAGATAATCTGATAAACTCCATTAGACTGGTATTAACCAGTTTCCTACCAGTGGTTTTATGATGGATTTTCCCAAAGGCTCATACTACAGTCTGGTTCTGGGCTAGTGACACAAAGCAATTGCAATCTGACAGAATTCAATTAGGTCTGATATGATTTTAGCCAAAGGAGAGTAATATTGAACTAGCATTCTGAAAGACAGAGGTTTGGAGTTGTTCTGGAACAATGGAACTTTCCAATACCTGAAGAGAAACTAAATAGAGCAGAACGATGACAAAAAGAATTAACCTTGAAACTAAAAAAATAAAACCCCTCAAAGTAATTCAGTAACAGACTTGCATCCAATAACTTAAATGTTAGCACATTCATATGTTTGTCTTCAATTCTGTTCTGCAGGGTAACACAGTAGATATAAAGACAAGGCTGCCAAATCCTCCACATTTTTCTGGCATTTCTGTTTCTCACAGTTGTCTCCCACCTTCCTACATTTTCAGACTTCAGGGACTAAGTACTATCTCTACTGAATACAACTCCATGTTCCTCTGACAAAAGCTGCCAGCTCTTTCCCCCTTTATAGATTTCTGTTAAAACAGAACCTGTTAAAAGCTGTATTTGGGCTTACTACAAGAGAGGGAGGCAAGAGGGGCTACAGGCTGAAGACGTGAGACAGATCTTCCAGGACAGTAGCAGAGAGATGGCTGTGTCACGAGGCAAAGGGAGAGAAACAAGCTGGGAGACATGATGGGAGAAAGGGAAGAGAAAGGATGAACAGTAAGCATGGCAGCAACTGATGGGAGCTGGCAGCCTGGAGATGGACATAAAGCTGGGACAGCATGGAAGGCAAGGAGGCTTGAAGTCCTTTCTGTGCTGGAAGGATGCTTCCTGCACACCTATGGCAGAGGAGCAGAGACAGGAAAGAGGAAAAGAAAAAGTGGAGCTGAGAAGAGGGAGGCAGAAACTGAGAATGATAAAGAAATGTCTTTGACAGACACAAAGCTTCTCCTAATTTCCAGCCAGGGAGTCCCACGCAGGGAAGCCCACTCAGGCACCATGGAGTGACAAGAAGAGATCAGCTACCCAAGCCTCAGGCAGGAAAACAAAACACTGGGAAGGGGCAGCAAATAATGCAAAGAGGAAAGCAGTTGTAAACAAATGGCTAAGGATTAGGAAATCCTGACTTCCTCAGAAGCACTTATTTATAAACTGCTGAAAAGATAAGAATTACCACAGTATTCTAAAATTAGGGGCCAAAGCCTGAGGTGAGCCTCATGTGCAGCAGCATGAGACATCCCCCTGTCTCTGATGCAAAGTGAAATAGCCCTGAATATTGCAGTACTGCTGAAGGAGGTGGTTTCGAGCCCAGATGCACTGCTGCCATTTCCCTTCCTGAAAATAGCAGACTGAGTCATTATTTTAGAGTTCTCTGATGTTAATGAGTAAACTGAAACAGATATATATGTGTGTATGTGTGTGTGTGTGTATATTATAAAACTGACTTTCTACAGAATTTTCCTTAATCATTAAGGAAATTATTTCCTTATAGAAATGCCCAAAGGACAACCTTATCACAGATTGTTCAACTATCTTTTATCATGTAACGCAGGATTATCTGCATAACAGCATTCAGTAGGGGAGTAGTAAAGTGGTGTTAGCCCCCTCTTTCTACATTCTATAGGATTTTTTAAGCTTTTTTAAATCAAGACATATTTACTTCGCACATTCAAAGCTCATTTTTAAATTCACTACGACTTCTTCGTCTGTTGTACAGGGAGCACAACAGGTTAAAAAAAAACCCACTGCAGTTGCCAGAGCAGAGTGTTGCTGGAAAGTAAGCAGGCAGTTTCAGGTTCCTGATGTTTTTCTCTTGGCCTTCTTCATCACCATTTTATTGATGTAAAACAAACCCAAACCAGATTTACTAAAAAATAAAAACAAACAAAAAAACTAAAATAATGTTTGGCTATATGAAATATAGGGGAATTTTCCTTCTGCTTTCTCCCAGCTTTCAACTGAAAATAACAACAGTAACTTGTGTTTATAATTGAAACTGCTAACTCGAGAGTCTAGCTCAAGTGCTTTAACCTGAACCCTTGTGAATCACACACCACACCCAGGTCCACAGATCAGCAGGGCTGGTAGCCTTGGCAAAGCTACTTCCTCTCTGATGCTTATTTAAAAATCACACGTTCTGTATAAAAAAGGGTGTGAAAACGCTTCTCAGTCTCTCAGTGTTTCTACCTCAGAAATACTGTCAAAGCAAACCTTTCTCTCTCTCTCCACTGATACAATTTTGACAGAACCAGGAAGAAGAGATCCAATGTGTGGATATGCCAGATCTGTGTATGAAAATATAACCTGTACTCCTGGCTTAGATTTGAGTTCCTGCAGCTGCTTCCCATTGACCATAGCATCCTTCATAACAGAGAGAGAAGGACACAGAAGAGGGAGATCTGTCTGATACGTGCATGCCAACAGAGTCTGGTTTATTCCTGCAGCTCAATACCCTTTGACATTTATATTTAGCACAGCAATGGTGGCAGTCACACACACATGTAGGTGATTCACTGATGATGGTCTTTGACGTAAAAAGCTGTCAGAGAGTAAACACAGCCCTATCTCATACCAATCATCTGATCCTTTAATTTCTAAAGCCTGCATCTCCAAAGGCCATGCAGCCTCCTCGTGACGGGTACTGTTGGATGCACAACTCTGTGCTTCCTCCAAGGCTGGGGAAACTCTCCAGACATCTCTCTCCTGTCTGAGAGCAAGGGAAGAGAAGTCAGGGCCCTGGGAACACAATTTGCACTGTCCCAGGGGAGCAAGAGGCTGTGCCCTCTGCCCACACTGCATTCAGTCAGAGCCAAGGGCAGGAAACCATTCCTGCATTGGCAGGGCAGCCAACAGCCCTACAATTACAGAGAGGAGAAACAAGGGCACGGAAGTGTGGGGGCATGGGGGAAGGTGGCTCATGTCCTGCACCTCCCTGATGGTTGCATCTGTTTTGTTGAAATGTTTGTCAGTAATTTGTAACGCTCGTGTTTGTAAAACACACGTGTTACAGAATATTAGCCAGTACTTAGATGTGGGCAGCTAGGGACAAAAAAAGCAGCAAACTTTTGTTTTCTCTGTGAGTGGGAAAATATGACAAAAGCACAAGGATGAGAAAACAAAGTTAAAATTCAGGAACAATTTAGGGTTTTTTTTTCGGATAGAAGGGGCAAATTCAGCTCTGAAGCATAATCCCCTGTTCTTTATATACCTCATATAGGCTTGATGGAACAAACCATTTATAAGGAGGTTATAAAGAGTTTATAAAGAGGTTATATGAGGTTTATAAAGGTTTAAACCTGTAAAAACTCATAAGTTACAATCCCAAATATAAGCCATGTCACAAGAGAAAAGAACCTCTCAAATAGAAAGTGCTTCAGAAAAAGACCACAAAACAAGTTCCAAAACTTTGGGCTTTGAAACCAAGTTGCCAAAATTATCACTGAAGGAAAATCAGCTCCATCTCTGGCTCTGCCCCAGACTTCCTCCACTTAGGCTTTGAATGGGGACCCACCCAGTGGAGATGGCAGGTGAATGTTCTTGCCATGACAACAGCCACCCCTGAGGTGTTCACCTGGCACAGACAGCAGTGGAAGCTGCAGCCCAGTGGGTTGGGTGACTGGGGTGAGTCACACCATACCCCCCTACCCAGTTGGCATCCCAAATGACACAGTTCAGGCTAAGTCACAGCCTGTGTCACCCCATCCTCAGTGCCACCACACATCCCAAGGATGTGCCACATCCCAGGGATGGCATCTGGCCCCACTGTTACCGACACTGATCATACCTAACAACCATTTTTGCACAACTCCCTCCAAGATCCACAGTGCCAGTGCTAAGAATTGAATCTAGCCCCACAGCAGCCTACTGGAAAAATGATGACCATTCCTGTCCCTGTTCAGAGCCTTTACAGAAGCTCAGGGTAGTCAGAGGAACTCCTTGACTGGGAGCCTCTGCTAAATCCATTCATATCACCCTGACAACATACATAGTTCTTAAGACAAAGATTTGGGGTTGTAAGAGGTGACAAATCAGGGCGTCCCAATTCCCCTTGGACCCACCACAGGTTTTTCCAGGCTTTGCTGAAACTTTGAGGCAGTTGGTAGAGAGATGGCAGAAAGCAAAGAAGCTAATGTAGGTCATAGGCACTGCAGCTCTGATGAAAAGCTACAGTACTTTCACTTTTAATTTCATCAATGTAAATGTAAACCTCTGGCCTCCACAGTAAAAACCTGGAGCTAGTAAACACAACTGAAGTGAACTTGGGGACTACTAACCTACATCCTCCCCAGCTGAAGTGATTCTGTTTGTTCCCACCTCTCATCTAAATGCAGTTAATGAAAATGCTAATAGAGGTATGTCACACAGACATAGCATGAAAATAACTAGATCTCCAAACTGCCTCACTCCTTTGATCTGCTTTATCTGATCAAATTAATCAATGGTTAATTACATTTCGTAATTTTACACTTAAAGGAGTACATCAACGTAAGTCCTTCAAATCCAGGAAGATCCCTGAAGAAACTAAAAATGTAACTTATATAGACAAGTGCTGCTTTTTTAAACTGCTTAGCAGATAGATTTTTGTTTATTAAACAGGACAAAAGACAACTCAAGTAACAGATCAGTAAGAATACTTTACTGAAGCTGTCTTTGCCTGTGCACCTGTGGAAAGCCCCAGCACCACAGTGGCAAGCTCAGGTCCCTTTACCACTGCAAAGGCAATTTGTAAATTTTCTGGGAAAGTATCTGTTGGATCCCCAAAAATATTTAAGTAAAAACAAAAGCAGTCATTCAAGATGAAGCATGGAAAATGGAGGGGATGCAGGCAGTGTTATTTTTCTATCTATCTGCCCTAAAAGACATTCCAGGAGACATTGCTCCCTTCCAGCCTTCTGCAACACAATCTCAGGAAATTAGGTTGCTACAACTGTCAGTGGATTGCAAAACAGAAACAAATAAAAGTGCTCTGATTTCCCTGAGAGTGTTCTCAGCCAAGAGTCATGCATGTTTTCCCATAGAGCAGAGCACGATGTTAGAAACAGGACAGCAAAAAGTAGTACACAAATTAGACCTTACAGCCAGGGCTTGTTCATCACCTTATAGAAAGCATCACCATATAACTTTCTCAGTGCTGGGAAACATTAAATTATCCTGGAGGAAACCAAACTAAGGGGATGCCTGAAAAGCATGGTAATTTAGAATACTGTCCTGGATCTGGCCAGGACAGGGCCAGGACCCAGAGGTTATTCTGTACCAGCACAGGTCACTGCTGAGGCTGGAATTGAGTCTCTTCTGGGGAGAAGGGGTTCCTTTTGTTCTTTTGGTCAAGTGAGCAGGGCAGGGGGAGCTGTCCAGTCCTGTTGGCTGCTGGGGGTTTTCTGTGTGAACCATTCCTTTCCCTACCCTCTGTCATTAGCATTGCTGCTGCTACCTTTTTTTTTCTCATCTCATTGCTCTTTCCAGTAAATTGTTCTTATCTCAACCTGTGGTGCCTCCAATCCTCCTCTGCAGCAGGGGAGTGGCCAGGAGGGGAGTTAGTGAGAGGAGTGCAGGTTTCAATGGGAATTCTAAATTGGAACACACCATTCCTAAACCATGTCAGATACACACTTACTCCCCCTTTCCTCCCCACCTAAAGACCTAAAGCCATATACATGGATGAAAGCAAGCCAGCAATATAATTTGGTCGTCTAGCTTTGATTAAAAGGAGATGCTGGTACCAGTGATATTGCAGTAATGGAACTGTGGAATAAAATGTCTTGCTTTCAAACTTTCTGAATGTCCAGGCAGCCTATGGAAGAGCAGGGAGCAAACAGAACTCATAAAAAAGGACATTTTGGTGGAGAAGCAAATGAAAGGATATCTTCCAGCATCCCCTACTGAAGAAAAATCAGATCATCTTGAGAACAGCTGCCTGCTCTGACTGGTCCCACTGCACTTTTTGATGCATGATGTCAAGGACAGCTTGATGTATATCTACTAGAATCTTCAAGGAGATGTGACCTTAATCTGTGGGTGAGAGAGCAAGTGACAAAGGATGTTAATGGACAGGCTGCAGTGAACACAGACCTAACTCGTGACCAATAGGAAACTGGCAAAATCCAGGAAAAAAAATATAGGGCAATCTTTTCATAATCTTTTCAATTACCTCTGTAAAACAAAGAGCTCCACCCAACAGCCATTCTGCTTCTTAATCAACTGGGAATTGGGTCAGAACACACAGAAAGTGTTTTAGCAGAGCTCAAAACCTGCATCAGGAAGCAGTTTGGAGCAGCTAGGAGGCAGGTTTAGGTGCTGCTACCTCCTTCTAGCTTTGCCAACGTTTTGCCACTTGTCCAATGTGTCCACTGGCAGGGAAGGAAGCATTACCTGATTATGTTATCACCAAATGGCATTTTCGTGAACTAAACCTCACTCCTACTTACTTAAGAGTTTCTTGCTTTTCATTCCCAGTGGAGGCTTCAACACCAAGAATAATCTGCTGATAATTTTCCAGGCACTTTCAACTGTCACAATTCCCATGTGACTGACCGTGACCTATAGCTCCTCCATCAAATCCAGAATTGTTTTACTTGAAATCAGTCAAGGCAGTATCTTTATATTTGAAGATATATTGAAAGGGTATCCTTTCAAATGCAAAGGTAGAGGCAAACTGGCCTGAATCCAACTAAAAGTCTTTGAGGAGTATATTAAACACCATGAGAAATACGCAAGCAATAAACTAGTGGAAGTAATTTTATAATTACTGTCAAAATTCTCAGGATCTGAGGTGGACAAAATTTAAGAAGCAGGATGACATTCCTAAACCTGCAGTGGAAAAAATGGGATGAAGGAATGTAGCAAAAGTTGTACATTCACCAACACCAGTTCCTCAAATAAATATCACAGCCCAGCTGTTTTTTGGCCATTTCCTGCAGACATCCCACTCGCACTCCTGAACAAGTCCAAAACAACTGGCACAAAGCATCAGGAGTGGCACAAAGCAGTCCAAAGTACAAGGCATTAGTGTAGCTTATCTCCATCCTGTCAGCAGTACAGCTGTGACAGCTTGTTCTGGCTCTCCACCTCTGCCCACAGCATCATGCTTGGCACACACCCCTCTCTCTCTCTCCACAGGTGGCAAGACCCACTGGCTCTCCCAAACTAAGGAGTGTCAGTCCTTTTTTGCTGCCAGCCACGATGGTTTGACTGACTGCATCCTGCCCTTAGCCATCCCCCCACCAAATTACAGGGAATACCAAACTGCTTAGCTGTGTTTCACTTTCCATCCAGCATAAGAAGACCAGGTTACTAAAGGATTAGGAAGAATAACATTAAAGTGTTTGATATATATACAAAGAGAGTTGTCTATCCTAGTCTCTACTAAATCTTGCTCAGAGGGGACCTGTTAAAAGACAGAAAATGCGAAAAGGAAAGAAATCACTGACAAACAAGGTGATGAATCTGGACTACAGTGAAGTGGCTGCATACATGACCCAAGAGAAGGAAAAGGAGGATTATGATGAGAGAGCAGTGATTGACATCCTGCTCTTCTGGACAGGTAGACAAATGGAGCAAGCAAGGGCATAAATATGAATAAATTTTTAAACAATTCACATACATCAATGGTCAGAGTTCAATGGCGTGGTCACTAAGGGACATAAAGCAGAACCAGATCATTGCAAATGAATAGGAGAGCCTGTTAGCATGTCAGTGATCCTGCTTCAGATTATTTTCAAACAGGAAGCAGCCTCCCATGAAGGTAGAGAACTTAAATTTAAGTTACCTGACCTTGGTTTGTTCTCAAGAGTCAGATAACCAAAATTTGTTTTACATCTCCTAATATGCTGTTCCATTTGCTGTTCTCTTCTTCATTGGATTGTACACCACTGTAACTTGTGGATTTTGCTCAAATTTCTCTCCATGGCAGGTTTACTAACTTATGGGTGGCCTATAAAGAGGTTAAAAAAATATCTGTTCCAGTCAAAAGCCAGGCTAGTCCTAAATTAATTTCTGTATCACACAGAAATAGAATAGTAGCATACTCTCCACTCTCATCACCTATGCTTAACACTTTTCTTTTGTGAGGTTGTTGTAAAGCCAGCAGTAAATCTGGCTCCTGTATCTGCCCACTGTTTCTCTCATGTTAAGATCAGATGACACATGAACCCATTTGCATCAGTATCTCCTTCAAGGATGCTCTATTCCCTTTGCAAACAGAATACAAGAGTCCCTTGGCCCCTGCGTGCAGGATTTGGTGAGCAAGAGAGGGGGAAGAAAGTGATCTTCCCAAAGACATTGTTTTCTCAGAGGATGCCCTGGGGTGCTCCAGTGCTTTGCAACTCTTCCACCAGAGCCCACCAGCTGAACAAAAGCAACACCAATGCACTGGCCACCCTCGCTGCCCCTGCGCCTGGTGACCCCATTACAAACTCACACATGCAACTGGGAAATATCTGGTGCTTTCTTGTTAAACCTGCACACTCCAAGCACCTACCACACTCTCCAGGGGTGGGGCACTTCAATTTCTGGGCATTAAGTACACATTAACTGTAGCCTGGTTTTATGAGCCTCTCCTTGGGAAGGTAAATGCTTTCTCTTTGAGGTTGGTAATGATCAACGCAACTGCACATTTGCCACCCAGCTAACCTAAGTGCCCGGAGAAAAAGTTGCACAGATGTGTATTCAACAAGTTTTTCCACTTGCATGATACCCTAGAGCAAATGGCAACTTGCTAATATTTACAGCTTTTGGGTTTGCTGCTTCTCTTGCTGTAGCTTGCTTTGAGATTTATGAGTGTAAGCATGCTATAAACGTGTATTAGAGACTTCCACAATTACTCTGCATCTGGACTGGCACTTCACTCCAGCCTGTTTTCCAAAAGGCAGATAGTCTTGAAATTGAAAGCACCAAGGGGAAAAAGTTTACTCCCATTTTAGGGAGCTATGCCAGTGATTCCCCTTCTGCCCCATTGCAAGGGGTTTTCTACTTTACCCAATTACTCCACATCACTAAACAGAAACATTTTAAAGACCCTGACGTGCACCACCAGCAAGTGAGCACCAACACAGGCAGGTGCCCCTGTGTTTGCCTGCACCTTGGCCATGTTCTGCTGTGCTGCAGTCAGCCTGTACCTGCACCGAGACCAGCAGCAATGGTCTCGGGCACAAGCTCTGCTCTGCTTCTTTGGGGCTCCAAGCTGCTGTGCCCACATGGTCAGCACAGTGCCAGGGTGCACCAGGTGACAGCAAGTACAGAGGGACAAGTGGCAGAGAGAAACCTCTGAAGAAAAATATTCGAGTCCTCTGTCTTTTGCCAAGAACGAACAACACTCATGCGCAAAGTTTTGGTTTAGCAGTTTCAGTCGTGTTGGTAGAACAGGTTGGGCCAAGCAAAAACACAGTCAGTTTGTGATTCATTGCAAATTTTTTGATTTCCGCCTACAGTTTATGTTTTAGTCCCTCAACCTGTCGACTCTATCAGCAAAAAGAATCAGCAACTCCCTGCCTCAGACATTTAGCAATCTCATAGGACCCCGGGGTCTTGTTCAAAGATGTATCAAGCCTGTAGTTGCAGAAGTTTGTTCTTCTGGGGACTGAATTCTCATAAATACAGCTCTGAGCTTCTCATCCACATTTCCGGAAAATGCTGGATCTGTGTTACAGTTGCTACTGCACCTGTCCTGCCCCACCCCTGGTAGCTTTTGCTCTAAATAAAACAAGGATATTAGCGTGGCTACAAACCAGATGATGGCCATAACTAGACTTTAGACACAACTGTACCAGTCATTATTACTCAAATCAGACTGTGCTTCCTTGTCCTTCTATCTTGGTATTTAAACAATTCAAACATTGTGCTGATATACACCAAATTCCCTATAGCACTATAACACACTTTTATTGATGTCTCACATGTGCTTGTTTGCTTGGATGGTGGGAAGAATAAATCCCACTTCTCACTCACTCTGGTTCAATAACACCAGCACTATAGATAAAAATTAAATACTACTGATAATACTACTACTGGTAGCATGCTAAATGAACCTCTTAAATAATAATTAAAGAAAATGGATTTACTCACAAAAGACATAACTAGTTGAGAATGTGGCATCATGTAATTGAAACTTAACCCCAGTGCTACATTTGCATTCACAGCAAGACCATAAACTTTGAATAAAACTGTATTCAAATGACTTGGCTAAATTTGGTGCTCCCAGGCTGTTCTAGGCTGACACCTTTCTGAGGAGGCTCACGAATTGATTCCATTAGACCTTCTAAAACCTACTGATGACAGGATGTGTTAATAAGCAATGATCTGGGAGCTCCTGGAGACCAAGAAAAGGTGGCAATGTGTCTATGTGAATTTAGTGGCTGCACTGATCCAAAAGAGCAACAGTGCAAAAACATTCTCAAGCAGCTGCTTCTCTTCCTCACCGTTGTACACTGAAGCATTTTACACCACACAGTTGTTTGAACTATAGGGGTGGCACATAAAGCACCCTTCTGGCATATGTCCTGCAGCCAAAATGAAAATGTGAAAATCCTGGTGCAAAACCTAATCATCCTGCAGCTCATGTAACTGGAAAGTGACAGAATAATGTCTTGATGTCCCTGCATGGCTTATTCTTATATGCTAATGCACTTTAGAGAGAGTGAGCAGTCCTGGAAAACTCTCTGGAACCAAAGCACCATGAACACACCACGACTAGGGCTCCTTCACAAAAGGAAGGCTCCTTCACTATTTAGTTGGTTTTCCAACAAACTTTGTGAGCTTTCTGAATGGTGTCTCTGGGGGCAGAGTTTTAGACCTAGAGCTGCAGTTCTTTCCTTTCACTCGTCAAAAGCTTTTCGTGAGATGTTTCCATGACTTCAGGCCAGCATCCTGCAAGGGAGCTCATCCCAAATGCTCCCACACCCACTGCCTCTTTGTCTAGAAAAAAACCCTCTGCTTCCCCCACATTAATCACTTTACTGAGAGATAAAATGGGCTGGGGAGAAAAAAACCCTCTGCTTCCCCCACATTAATCACTTTACTGAGAGATAAAATGGGCTGGGGAAATATTTGTCTCTGATGGGTCTGAGGAAGTCAGACAGGCAGCAAGAAGGTTGGGAAATTAAAGTCCCTGCAGCTCCTGCCAGCAGTGGGCACACATCACTGCTCCTGTGGGTCCCTGGGCTGCAAGTGTGTGTCACATGAAATAAGTCCACACCTGACGATCAAATTTCTAAATCAGCATTTCCATGAGGTGCCTGGGGGCAAAATACAGGGCTCTGTCATCCTTCCTGGAGCTGTCAATACTGGACCACAAAAAATAGAGGAAAAATGTGGAAACACAAAGCTGAAGAAAACTTAATTCAGGTCATGGCTGTGAGTTGGATCAAGCAGCTACAGAGTGAAGTCAAGTCCTTTGCTTTGCTCTCCTTCCGTGCTCAATGCCAGACTTGTTAAACAAGACTCTCCTTGGTGAATTTTCTTTTGTAATTAACAAATGAAAAGGAGACATGCTTTTCTGCACTAAAAGAAAAAACAAACAAACAATGCAGTTGCCTTTTGTAATCCATTTCCATTTTTAATACTAGGAAAAGGTTTTGCTGCCTCTGCTTAAGTAGTCTTACTTTTCAGACTTCTTTAGCTCAGGAAGGAGAGGGGGAACGAGTGAGCATCTTAAATGATCGAGGATTTCTGCATTCATATTAAATTATAAACACTAACAAAATAACAGTGAGAAACAGTTTCTAGCATGCAGGCTGGGCAAATCTATCAGAACAGACACAGCCTGTGGCTGATCTCACAAGGTCTGAAGGATTATCTTGCTCCTCAGCCTGCACTAACCACACATGCTTTAATTTATTTTTTTATAAAAAGATCTTTTGATCTTTTGATTTTTCTGCGAGCCTTACTTAGGCTCACACAACTCTTCCCTGCTTCATGTCTATTAAAAAACCCTGGCAGGTTGAGTTTGCTCTCAAGCAAGAGGGAAGGTGAGGAAGGTATATAATCACTTCAGTTTTCCTGGCAGCAGAACAAACCCACAGACGCCAGCCACCGCTAAGTGTAGGCAGGAAGATGACTCCCAGTCATTAGGACACCCAAACCCTGGGAGACTCTGTTTTCCAAGTGCAAAAAAGTTTGCCATTCAAAGATGGGGCTTAGCAAGGTTGGGGAAAAAAATATAAAGATGAGGTGATGGGCTGCATGACCCTTCAGGTTCCTTAAAAAATTAAACTGGGCTTGGGCAAGCACACAGAACGCAGACCCAGGACAGGAAAAGCTCGATGGGGCTGGGTGTGACACACGAAGGTGGCAGGCAGGTCTCACCTCTACCCTACAACAGAGTCTTTCTGCAAACAGAAGCGTGCAAGCCTAGCACCTTTAATTTGCAAAAGCTTCTCCTTTGCCTTCCAGAACTTGCAGTGCCAATGCAAATCCCCCAGGCTGCAAGGCTGGGACTTGTTGAGCAAGATGTACACAGCGAAACTCTGAATGAGAGACTGCATAGCACAACAGCATAAAAATAATATACAGTCATCCTCTGGGCAGGAAATTTCCTACAAACCCCATACCTAGGAGAGCTGCAGAGCTATCAGCAAGTAAGGGAAACCTAGAGAAGGAAAGAAGGAAAGAAAAAGTCATTTTGCAAGCATTAAGAGACACAAAGATCTGCCCTTGTACAGCCATACAGTGACTGCCAGCCCAGCCCTTCTGCTACATCATCTTCTGTGCCCTTGTAGCCCAGTGACAAAGGATGGTCTCTATCTCCAGGGCCCCTGAAGACAAGTGCTGTCTAAACCACTAAGACACAGAGACCAGGACCTGGGACGAGGCTTGAGAAAATCTCATTTCTCTGGACCTTGAGATGGGCTGGAGTGGCTGCAGTGGCAGTGGGATCAGCAAGGATCCCAAAAGGGTCCCTGTCATGGTATCAAGTCTGCCTCCAGCACAGTGCTCTGTAGACCCAGGGGTTTTGGCTGCACTGATAATAGCTGGTAGCTCAACCCAAAACAAATAAATTAAAATTAAGATTCCTCTGGGGCTGACTCATAGCAGAAATGTAGTCTTTTATTGGCCTGTGCTTCCCTTCCCCCATGTGCTCGCCACCCTCACAGCAAAACAGTGAAGAACTACAATTTACCAGTGAACAGGCTCCCACACCTCTCCAAGCCAAGCCCAGCTTTGCTCAACACTCCACATCCCTGCAGCTACACAAACAGTTTAGAGGGCTCCAGTCTAGAAGGCAACTCAGAGCTAAATATTTAAACCCCTTACTCAAAAAAGCTCATTGAGCAGTACCCATGCAGAGATTCCTTTTTATTTGTTTTGCCAAAATGCTTTGCTGCATCAGTGCATTGATTGGGCTGACAACACTGCATTCCTGGGAACTAAACAGTAAAGTATTTGCTAGCCCATTTCTAGCAAATATGTCACTTGTAGTAAGAGCACGTTTTTGTCTGGCTTGGCTTGGATCAGTGGCAGTTTTTTATGCATCATCACAGAATAGAAAGAGGATAAAGACTTCAGGGTTTGGCCCTACCTACATTGTGTGTCCAGAAAGGAGAGAAAGGGAGCCTGGCTCTTAGTGATAACAATATTTATCTGAGCTCAAGACTTGGTAAGTCTTGGAAGTTTTTACCAACAGATGTTGACAAGTCTTTTGCAGTTTCCTTCCCCTTCCCAAGAGACGTCCTTAAGGACAGCACAG
Source organism: Dicaeum eximium (assembly GCA_013396995.1). Classification (NCBI taxonomy): domain Eukaryota; kingdom Metazoa; phylum Chordata; class Aves; order Passeriformes; family Dicaeidae; genus Dicaeum; species Dicaeum eximium. The sequence continues at coordinate 942,391 of VWZP01001457.1, read as the reverse complement.
CACTGTACTGAAGCACTTGGCAGCTCAGCCATGGTGGCAGCCAACGCCAAAAGGGCTGACAGGGATTATTTGAGTCACTCTCTCACTTCAGTTCAGGTCAGCCCAGGTCGCAGCTGAGGTGATGTAGAGAGACCTGCACTGATCAACCTGTAAGGGTGGACAAAGGGCTGCCAAGCTGGTGTTTGCTCCCAGTGCTAAATGTGCTTTTCCACATAATTCTCTAGCTGTAACCATGTACATATCAAGAAAAAATAGAATCATAGAACCTCTGAAGTCAGAAAAGACCTTCAAAATCATCGAGTCCAACCATTAACCCAGCACTGCCAAGTTCTCCTCTAAACCATATCCCTAACTGTGATGTCTATGTGACTTTTAAAACCACCAAGGACAGTGACTCAGGTACCCCCTGGGCAACCTGCTCCGGTGCCTGTCAAACCTTCCTGAGATGAAATTTTCCCTAATATCCAATCTAAACCTCTCTTGGTGCAACTTGAAGCCATCTCCTCTTGTTCCATCACTTGGGAAGGATGTAAAGAGGATGGAGCCAGACTCCTCTTGATGGTGCCAAGCAGCAGAGTAAGTGGCAATAGGCAGAAACTGGAACACAGGAAGTTTCACCTGAGAAGGAATTTCTTTACTATGAGGGTGACTTGGCACTGGCCCAGAGAGGTTGTAGAGTCTCTTCTCTGGAGATATTCAAGAGCCATCTGGACACAACCCTGAGGAACACATGCTAAGGGACCCTGCCTGAGCAGGGAGGTTGGACTAGATGATGTCTAGGGGTCCCTTCCAACACAAATCACCCTGTGAAAAAAGACCAGCCCACAACAGACTACAACCTTCTTTCATACAGTTGTAGAGTGTGATATGGTCACTCCTGAACCTCCTTTTCTCCAGGCTACAGCTCCCTCAGCCACTCCTCACGGGACTTACCCTCTAGACCCATCACCAGCTTCACTGCCCTTCTTTGGACACACTCAGAAGTTAGCGCAACTTACTGGGCAGGGAGGGTAGGGAACAACTCTTGCTTAGGGCATGAGCTGGCAGAAAACACCTATTTCTATAGCTCAGAAACACAACTCAGCAACTCCAAGCCAAACATAAATGCTGCAGGCACAGCTGCTCTACTGCCTGTTGAAGAACAAACATTTGTATCCTGTCCTTTTTATCTGCACAGGCCCAGTGAGAAATAACACACAGGGGATGCCAAACATTGCCAAAATATGTGGTGAAACTGCACAGAAGCCAGAAGAGATTTCACCTCTCTCTGACTGCCAGAGAAACACTTAGGTCTGGTCCAAGCTTAGAGGCATTAATGGAAAATTCCTTAAAATTTGAAAAAGTTACATATTAATTGGTGGACCCTGCTTTTGCCATTTGACATCCCTAAGTCAGACAGCAAAACTCAACAGCTTTAACAATCTTATTTTATTTCTTAGTCCCCCAAGGCCCTACCCAATGCTTTTTCTTGATTAAGCAAACTTTCTTAAGGGACTTAGCAGCTTTCAGTGATGTCTCTGTGTGACTTACTCACAGGCAAAAGTGCGTTGAACATCTATTCCCCCTTCCCTGGGGTTCCTTGCAGTACCTCTGAAGTGTTTTATTCTGCCTTTTCATGACTGGAATGGCAAGATTACCACTCCCTATATGGGTGTGTTGACTATATCTATATTGCTCAGTAAGTGAAAAAGAAACTATTCAAAAAGCTATTTAAAAAATTCACGAGGCCCAGCATTCAAGAGTGAATGAAACAAAGGTATCTCTAGGGCAGAACTATGCACCTGACCATGTTCCTGCTGTGGTCAACCACAGGAGTCAATCCAAGCCATTTACAGCCTCTGCATCCTTACAACAGGCATGGGCTGGGAGCCAGAAGGGGACACACATCACTGCAGCCTTGCCTTCCTGCTTCCTTGTGGGACTCCCACTCACTGCATACACGTGGTGCCATCCCTGGTCCCACTACAGCTTAGCTTCTTCCCAACAAAAACTGGAGTCCCCAGGCTGCTGAAGAACATTCCATACAAAGCAGGAGCAAGCTGCACTCTACTAAAGAAAAAAACCAGTTTCTCTCTTTCTATTAATTTTTGGCTGTACAACCCAGCTGTGCCCATTACAGTTAATTTCATTTGTGGCAGTGCTACAAGACTGTAATTTGCATTGGTGCCAGGTTGTCTGCATTGTGAATCTGCATTGTACAACTCCATTATACACTCACTCTAGTGCAGGTTTCTCTAGAGTACGTCTGAAGAACAGAAATAAAACCAGAACTTACCAAAGTAAGCAAAAGTAACTGAATTTCATCTTTGGTTTACAACAGCTTACTGGATGCAGCATGTACATTACATATCAAAGTACTACCTCATGAACTTCACTGTAGGTCACTTGAAGTATCTCAGTTTAGTTATCCAGAGGTAGAATAAATACGTAATTATATTTTCTATGTCTGCATCATCTTCATAAAACTTCGGAGACCCCCACCTCCTGCAATGTCCTGGAACACAGCAGTTTGCTGGAGCCTGCTTACAACACAAAAATCAGAGATAATAAAGCCAAGAGGGAAAAGTATCTTTTTCTGCTGGTTTCTCATACCTGTGCAAAATGCTGCAGCATTATGAGACACATAAAGACATATTAATATGGACAGATTCACAGTAACACTACCCATATACAGTCCTTTTCCTAACAGTGGACTGTTGGTAAAAGCAGCTGGCTTCTGGCCATAATGGCTATAGAAAGTGGTTCATCTACTTTAAATGCCTGCATAACCTCATCACTGCTCACATTCATCTCACACACTTTTTTACTTCAGCCCAGAACAGGCCAGTGCCATTTTACAGACAGAAGACTGTGCTACAAAAATAGGCTTGGCCACAGTCTTACCTGTGCTTTTGAGTCTCTTCTGTGGCAGAATGCTGTCCAATGGCAAAACTTAGAAGGAAGAAGTTTAAGACTTCTTCCCTTTTCTCTCTCCTCCCTGACTCACCCTTATTATACCCAGGACTCTATATATCCAAACTAGTCTTGGTACTGGGGTGCATTTGGTTTTACCCAAGTCAGTGACAACCCTCCTGCCCCATAACCTTTCTTATCTTGCAGACTTTTTGGTGTCTGTGGGAGGAAATAAGACACAAAATATTGCCCAAGACCCTGCCTCTACTCAAGTACATTTCTGGTTATTCACTTCATTAACTGACTTCATTAGGGAACTGCAGCATCAAGCACATCACATGTAGGGCACATCTGCATTCTCCTTTTTAATACATCTTCATGATTTGCAATGTATTTATCTCATTTAGAAGCAGAATAACATTTTCTAACACAGACTGAATTTATTCAGATGCATAGAAGTCAGCTGTCTTTACCACTGACAGATGCACTTCATTGTAATTAGTTTCATGACTATTAATGAAATAACTCATTTGAACTTTTGCCACTAAAATGTTAATGAGTAAGACCAGATAATGGCTTGGTAATGGGATATAGATCCTTTTACAGTTTGCTAGTTCAGATCTGGCCCATGTCCACCATGACCAAAGGTCATTACTACCTGAAGACTGTTTGATAATCTGCACAAGTCAAGCTGGTAGCATTAAGCCCATGCTTAGCAAGAAACAGCCTTGTCATTTCATCTCAGCAGAAATGCAGAGCTGGGGAAGGTCACTGCTGCTTTTACACAGCTGTGGTGAGAAAATTTCAGACATTAGGACTGTTCACCCAGCATCTTTCATCAGCAATGAATTCAGTGAAGGTGAAAGAGAAATAATTGGAGTTGAAAAAGCTTGTGGATTTTTTGTGCAAGACACCATTAGCCTCTCTGACTCACTGTCGCAGATTGTTTGCTTTTAGCACACTTGTAAAGAGAACAGGAAAAATAAATAAATACTAAACCCATAAAACATCATACTGTGTCTGAGTTTAGCCAGTCATTCATTAGGTTCAGAAGTGCATTTAGGGATGTGAACCATGTTAATCCTGGTATATTGTGCCCTCTTGTCAGTCCAGCAAACCAAAACACACACCACTTTCAGCAGTAGCCAACACATGTGTCCACTCCTTTAAAAATTTATAGTCTTCTGTTTGGTACTGATACAATTTAGCCCATACATAAGCACATACCAAAATTAATAAATTCACCCTGACAGCATTCCAGTGCAAGCCTGAAAAGATACTGCTACCTCTTCACAGACAGTAAAATGTGACATGGACATGCAACAAAATTATTTGCCCAAGGACTTAAATGAACTGGGACTTACTACATTTTCATGGGGAACTTTAGGACGGGTAGACAGAACATAATTACTCAAACAGATGTTCTAAGCACTCAAGCTGGCAACCCTTCTCTTACGACTGCACAGCAAGGGGCTCGACTGAGGTTATGTGTCACTATCAGGATGATACCTCCACCACCATGTTCCTTCCCCTTGCCATCTAACTCTGGCTTTTACCTGGAGTCACAACAGACACCCAACAAATCCTGAGCAAGTACCCTCCTCAAGCACTGATTTTAACAAAATAGGCAATGTATGCAATAAATGCAATTCCCCAGCTTACCTCAGCTTTCCCCTTCTTTCATCTCCTAAGAACAGTTTTATTAGGACTGGATTATTTTCTTCAAGAGATTACTGGTGAGACATCTCCTAAACCCTCACCATTGTTTTGACCATGGAAAATGAAATTAAAACTGCTGAGTGGCACCCAGTCCTCTGTGGATTTGACATTATGATCAGAGCACTCTTTCAAATGTAGTTCCAGGCTATGGACTTCCAATGTCCATGAGTGCAGATGCAGGATAAATTAAATGCTTGCAGGGCACTGTTATTTCATGAATTTTAAAAAAATAATGATCAATACTCAGCATTTAGTCATGTCATATATAGGATAGTAATTCTAGCTTACTTTTTTTTTAAAGAAAAGGATTGCAGCTTGGGTAAAAACCAGTTGCTGATCTAACTGGGAAGTTGTTGTATATTTACATTTACATATACATGACTGAGCCTCAGCAACTGGCAATACATGAAAGAGCCAAGAACAACTTTTTGAGCAGTGTTGTCCTAGATGTCTCAGAGGATAGTGACTGTAAATGCTTGTGGCCAAGATCTTGTCAGCCAGTCTGGTTTTCAGAGCAGAGCTGCTCAGTACCTTCTGCAGACTCTCATAAGGTGTTCCTGACCAGGAAACTCCTGGGGAGATATTATAACCATTAGTCACTTTGAAAACCTTGAGACACAGTAGATATCCAAGAGTAAGCATCTCACTCCATGCACATTTCAAAGGGAAGCTTTCACATTACGTGGTGCAGCCTTAACTCCATAGCTACTGGCCCACTCACAGGCACTCTTTTCCCACCATTTCCAGATTTCACACCAATATTGCAGCAGAGTAATGAATGTCATGTGTTAAGATTCAAACAAACAACTCTTTAATTAGTTAAGAACCCTCCAAATCTGACACCACATAAACAAACATGGCTTTCACCTAAATTACACATGCACCCTTCAGTAGTAACCCAGCTGCTCTGTGCTTTCACTTGCTCATCTCCAGCTGGGGTATGGAGTCACCCCTGCACTCCTTGCATAGACACCTGCTTGCACACAGACAACCATCCTAGATAAAACCCTCAACCTAAAAGGGTTTGGAGCCTAGAAAAGGCTGCAACTAAAAAAACCTTTGACACGCTACAGTGTCTTGATGAGTGGTCAGTGCTTTACTCTAGGAAGCCACACCATCAGTCAGTGTTGTCATCTTAACTACAGCCACATTCAAATTATTTGCTTATTAACTTTAATAGTTATTCTAAACAGATTGGATGGCAGCTTCCAAAACATATTAATATTACAAGGCAAAGGCAACAGAAGAATTACCTCAATGTAGCAAAACCGAATCAGTCTGAATTCAGAGACTTGACAGGAAGAATGGATGCTTTTAACAGCACTGCTTGAACACAAAGCTTTGATTCTCTAGAAATGGGGCACTTTATTCTGTATTTATATTCTTCCTCAAACAGCAAGGTATGGCACTGTTGTACTACTGACAGATCTTTTTATTGTTTGCAATGATAATTCCTTTTTTTTTTTCCAAATATTTGGGATTCTTCTGAAGTGGGATCTTCTGCACTTCACAGTGACATTCCTGAAATAACTTTGAAGAAGAAATAATGAGCCTCCCCTTACTTTACAGGTTCTCTAATGCAACATAAGCAGCTTTACAAGGCTTAGCTAGTCTCTGCTGACCTAACTGCATATTTCACTCCTACAATAAACTAAAATAAGCAGCCTGCTTCCACAACAATTGACTAATTGACATAGTGCTTTTGTTCCTTTCTTAAGAAAAAACAATCCTAATCTTTCAAAAATCAGGCATACCAAGTAACAGTGGAGATAACTTGAAAGAGGAAGAGAGGACAGACACATACACCTATCTCAATAAGCAGATCAGTGTGCTACAGTTGTTATGTGAGGTTTGTGGGTTTTGGTTGCTGGTTTTTTTTTAATTTCCATCCATTTAGAGGTTTTTTTTTCTTTATTGCCTCTGGTTCATTTTCTCAAGCACAGACACTGCTCAAATCACTGCTGCCTGCTGTGTTTGAGCACTCTCCAATCAGCACTAGGGTGTTTGTATGTCTGCTACTGAGTCACTGTGTCCCTGCAGAGAGCATCAGGTCACCTGCTGCTGGAGCAGAGCACCCACAGGGACCGCCTCGAGCTCAGCTGGGCTGGGGAAATGTCTTGGACACAAGGGACAGGCTCCTCTCTCTGCTGCCCACCACCAGCTGTCCTGCCTCTGCTCCAGAAGCAGCCAGCAATGGGCTTTATTAACACAAGCACTTAGTAAATTTTGCAAGCTTGTCTTTCCTATCTGGAACATCTGTGCCTCTTGCACTGCGCTAAAGCAACACCTACACACACCCTATATACACACTGACACTGGGATGTATGGGAGGAGAGGGAATTTACTGGAACAAACCCCAAAACTGCTTTCTCAGACCCAGCCTGTCACACCTGTGATGGCAGACAGCATTCAGATGTGATGCCCCCAGTCTACTTCTTTTGTGTTTGCCCACAAAGGAATCAGCAAAGAATGCTTTTAAATTGTTATCATTAAACTCTCACAACTAGTGCCTTATGGAAAAAAAAATTAGGCAGCATTCAATTCAGTTCCAGAAACGGGGCAGAAAATTACATGTTGATGCAAACGTAATTCACAAGGGTTTAATAATTTTTTCCCAAGTATTTAGTTCTATTTTATCTGAAAATTTGGTTTCTGAAACCCAAGTGGCAGCTCTGAGCAGCAGTATTTAATCAAAAATTCTGTCATCCCCTGGCTTTACCCACTGCAAATACTTCTTGCTTTTAGAAAAAAAATGGTTTGCTACCCATACCAAAGCTGAGTGGCCTCGGTATTTGTAGTTTCCCCATTTTCCTCATTTTAGCTTCACCTTCTGGCTGAATAATTTGGTCAAAGGTATAAGTAAACAAACGTGATGATCCAGTGGAAAATGAAAAGCAATGGCACCTCTAAATACTGTTACATGCACAGCAACAAATAAATAAAAAGTAATAAAACTATACCGGTAACAGACTGAACATACACTTCAGTTGATCCTGTGAACAACAGTGAGCAAGAGCAAAGAAAGGGTTGCATCTCATCTCCAGCAGCTGTTTATGTGACAGAGTCTTATGCTCCAGAATCCATCACCAACACTGGTAACACATGAAATGGCATGAATGCAGAACTGTGTAAGGCAGGCAAAGTAATACAATTTCTGAACCTTGTTTCACTACTGAAATTCCAGAAATTCTACATCAAAGGCTTCTTCCTAGGGACTGATAAGAATACATGCTTTTTCTGAAGATGTGATTATCACAAGAAGAACTGACAGGAATCACTTAAGGAAAGGACAAAATTTTACTAGGTGCCAAAATATTTTACAGTTGTCTCCTTATGTAGGTAACTAATTTGCTCCAATGCATAATCAGGCTTATTACCAGACACAAATGCTGTGCATAGGACTTCACCTCTCAGGCACAGATCCCTGTTCATCCTCTCCTTACAAGATCAAAGAACTCTTCAGTGCTCAGTATTTTCTTTCTTTTCTGGTGCTGACATGACAATTTTGGATAAAATCATCAGATAAACATTTAACTTTTCCTCAGAGGGCATCTTCTGTGGCCCTTGGATCACCTGAGAGCTCTTTCACAACTTTTCCATCTTTGCAACAATACTGTCAATACTGGATACATACTTTTTTTTTTTTTCAATATCCAAAACAATTTTTTACTTTATTCTATGTTTGTCTCTTTGGACATTGACTTGAGCATGTTCTGTGGAAGGAAAAAACCTGACCTTTCTATAACAACAACAGCTGATGCACTGGCACATCTTCCAAAAGAGCTGCTTGAAATCACAGGACCCCCAAGCATACTGGATGTACCATTAAACAAGAGCTGTGTGTGCTTGACTTCTCTACAAGGTGCTTCACCAAAGAGTGAGAACAACCAAGAAAAGCTGGGATTTCCTCTTTCTCGCTATAAAAAACAAATACCAAAGCACTCAGAGGCTGAGAGGCACAAAACTAACTGCAAAATGGTTAAGCTACCCACAAATGTTTCTTAGTCCTTGGGAAGAAATATGAAAGCAGACAAACTTAGGATGGCTACAACTAAAAGCACCACCTGAGACCTTAACCACTACCTCATCAGAAGTAAGCACCACAGCTCAGAAGAGCTCCAAAGTGCAGCTCAGCACCCATTTAACACGTGTTTTACATATCTTTCTGGGAATAAGATGGCTGAAGAATCAAAGGAAATGCCTCGCAAACAACTCACTAGGCAATTTTGAGGTGAAATTTTAATTGCACAAAAATAAAGGCCTTTGGCATTATCATTACAAAACCAAGTTTATCTTTGTCCCCTTGCCTTGTTTGAATTGCTCTGGATTGTGCAAGTGAACAAATCGCCCGGTTGTGCAAGTTCCAGCCAGGTAACATTTATTCAGCAAATAGATTTAAGAAACTGAACTTCTGAAACATCAGATGCATGGATGTAATTGTTTGTTTACCTGTAATTATTCGAGGCTGTAATTTAAATACCATCCCTCCAAATACAACTATGTAAAAAGAGTAATTCTGCATCATGTGCATATATTCAAAATGTATTCTTTTCTACAGCTATGGATATATTATCAATCCAATCTCATATTTCATGTTGGATGATCATAAAATGCTTTTTAATGAATATTTAGGGAGCAGAAGCCAAATGGCACTTCACACAGAAACTTGTTAGCCAACCAACGATCTTTACATACACATCTCAATCCCATCAAGAAAAATCATCTTACCAAAGAGTGCATGTATCACTAGCTAGCCAAACAAAAAAAAAAACAAATAAAAGAACTGATTTAAGTTTGACCATGCATTTATTTTTTTATTTACCTTTCTGTGGTTAAAGCATTTCTTGGCAGTAATCCCATGCTGTGTCATTTCATAGTTTCTCCATTAAAATTGCCTTTCAAAAGTTTATACATATGCATTTATCCCTACCTACAGCACAGCTACAAATTCTGGATAATCCAGATGAATAATGCAGGAAGTATCACAAAACCCTGTATATTTTAATTGCAGACTTACAGGAGCACTTTGAGAACAACTGCCTGCATCTCCCTCTGAATCAGCACTACAGAAATCTGGAAAGATCTTCACAGTTAGTCATCTTGGGCAACTCTAGAAGCTTTCAGTGTATATGCAGCCAAATTCATCCTTTGGATACCTCAGAACTAATGCATCTCTGAAGGCAAATGAAAGAATGACACAATTCTGAGATCTTCAACAGTGATCAAGCTTGCCAGTGGCAGCAAGTTGAGTTTGGTAGCAATGAAATTTGCCTCTGGTCTTGCTCCTTCTCAGTCAAGAAAATGGACATACCAAGCAGTTGCCAAAACAAGGCCAAGACCAATGTTCAACTGCTGCTCTGCTTTGGTTACTGCTATTAATTATGCACAAATTCCTTGAACTTTCAAGGGGTTATGGATACCCTGATGTCCTAGTTTCATCTTGCCGGCATTCACTAAACTTCCAAAGGACTTGCCTGCCTCAGACAGTCCCTTCCTCTTCTGATTTGAAGTTATGTCATTACTATACTACAGCAACATGGCAACAAACAGGAAGCCCCAAGGCAAGCTCATCCCAGAGAGCTCAGAGGATTATGCATGGTAATGTTTGTTTGTGCAACACACACAACTTCATGTGTGACCAAAGGGCAGGGGCGCGTTCCCCACGCACGCAGCGTGGCCACCTGCAACCACTGGAAGCCATAATCATGACGATACTCCTCTGGGAATGCCTGAAGGGAGGATGGTGCCACGCTCACCCCATGCTGTCACGCTTGTCACCCTCCCACGGCTGGCAAGGGGGTCACAATCTCTCTGCAACTCATCTTGCACAACCGAGGACTGAGTTCAGCCCTCCGTTTTTCAGATAGCAAACTGAGCTCAAACACCATTCATTACACGCGGCAATTTGCCCTAATCACTTCCAAGCAGGTGTGTGTGTAGGCAGGAGCGTGAGGTAAAATCAGCCACAGAATCACACAATCAGGTTGGGAAAAAGCTCTTGGATCATGAAGTCCAACCTTTGAACACCACCATGTCAACTAGACCATGGCATGAAGGACCTCTTGTCCTGTCACTATTTGCCTGGGAGAAGAGACCAACCCCCACGAGGCTGGGGTAATTGCACTAAAGAGCAATAAGGTCTCCCTGAGCCTCCTTTTCTCCAGGCTAAATCTCAGCTCCCTCAGTTGCTCCTCAGAGGATTTAACTCTCCAGACCCTTCACCAGCTCCATCGTCTTTCTCTGGACTCCCTCTAGCACCTTAATACCTTTCTTGTAGTGAGGGGTCCAGAACTGGCACAGTCCTTGAGGACCTCATCACTGCTCTGGTCCCACTGGCCACACTACTGCTGATACAAGCCAGGATGCCATTGGCCTTCCTGGCCACTGGGCACACACTGCCTCATCTTCAGCTGGCTGTTGACCATGATCTCCAGGTTATTTTCCATGGGGTCACTCTCCAACCTCTCTTCCCCCCAGCCTGTAGCACTGCCCAGGGTTGCTGTGGATGAATCTAGGACCCAGAACTTGGGTCTTGGTGAAGCTCAATCAACACACCTCTCACAACCAAGGGTACAATTAAGGGGACATTCCCAAACGGCTCAGCCCACAGTGTTGCACAGGAAATGCAATCATAAAGGAAAGGAAGCACTGTATTTCTTCTCCAATTGTTTCCTGTTTACATAGCCCAGCACTAAAGAGACCCTATAAAGACAAATCCCATAATTGCTAAGAACTCCCCACGTTAATCAGGTCTGCAAAAACAGGTCCTGACCATGCTTCATAGGCTGTTTTCTTTTTCTAATTCTCTCCATCCTGGATGGAAAGGAAGAGGTTAAAAAATACACGGCCCTTTTCTACCAACCCTTAATAAAATTTAGGCTAAGCCACCTTTACGCTTTGGAACCATAAGGAATGTTCCAAAAAGCTTAGACAGAATACAGCAAATTCCTTTTGGACTTACAGGAAATGGCAGCTTGGAGTTCTTTGCAAATAAGCTAGTTTTTAAGCCTTTGAGATGATGACCAGGTTTTGGTGATTTTTTTTTTTTTTTTTGCCCCTGGACTCATTCTCCAGTCTTCCTGCTTATTTCCCTGCTATTTTAACTGCCTAAACTACGCTGAATTGAACTAAGTCTAATATAGAATTATGTAATCATTCTAACAACTGAAAAATACAGGGCTAGCTGATTCATTCATTATGATCTTCTAAAGTGACTTCAAAATTTGCCTTCTGTGAAGACTGTGACTGAGCCTAAAAACATTGCAAACCTGTGATTTTTCTCTCCCCACATAGACACTGAAGTGCAGAGGAGAACAGATGGATCTCTGCACAGCTCTGCAAGCATGGGGATGGGGAAAGAGCATGCAGTGTCTGCATGAGTTTGCAGTTTGGGCTGTCCATCATTCTCCTACTGATAATAGGTAGTAAAGAAACAGCATTATTGTCATTCTGTATTAGACATTCTAGTCTAGCCACCAACCTGTGCAGGTTCCTGCATCACCTTTTATTACTGAGGAATAGTTTATGTAAATGTTAAGATATTATTTAATCATCTTCTGAAAGATCACCATTTAAACACACAGTCTGTCTCCATAGTTAACTCCAATGTGAAGTCCCATGCAGAGCATCCAGATTCCCACACATCACATGTTGAAGTTTCAATGCTCTCAGGAATTTGGCTACCTGATTTTGCCTCATTTGATCTGTTGGAAAATTGGCAAAACACTACTGTGCCTGTATTTGGTCTGCTATGTCTGTTGTACAGTAGGACAGTTATTATGGTCCCACCTACGGAGAGCAAAAAGAAGAAACTATAAATAAGAGAACCTTGGTGTCTCAAGCAAAATTATTTCATAAGTGAACAGCACTTGTATTAGTGATTAGCTGTGAGTAGAAAAACATATGACCCTAGAAAATAACCTAAAGACAACAGTGATCTTTCTCTAGAGAGCTTTTTCTGCAAGGTAAGAACATTACATCTCATTAAAACCTGTGCTTTTTTTGCTTAAACTTTTGTGCTTTTTGATTCTGGAAGTCTGTACTCGATACTTGATTTCCTACTTACTTGACTTAGAACTTGGTTCTGACTTGTGAATCTCCTAGCAGAAGTCAACAAATTTATAAAGCTGAAAATTCTGCTAATATATTCCAGACCACATTGCTAAAATGACAGAAGTTTAAGAATTAGGTCTTCAAAATTAACCTCATATGAGACTTAGGAATGTTACCCAAGTAATACTAAAATTTACTGTACATAACTGAAGAAGTCACAGAACAGAATGATATACAAAAGAACAGCAACAGCATTGTTCTATACTTCACTTGGAAAAAGTAACCCTAAAAGGTTTTAAACCTTCTCTGAATTCAATGAAATGAACTTATATGAACTTAAAAATGTACAGCATGTTGGAATTTTAGACCTAGTTCATATTCACTATAGGAAATTAGTAAGAATCTAAATCAAATATTTTCAGTATTCAAAAACTGTAATATAGTTGAAACCTGGGCCTGAATCTTTCACTTTCTGCATGCAGATTTGCTGCATCTTCACCCTGAGGTGAACTGGAAGCAGCTCCCAGAGTGAGAGGAAGGGTACTACCTCATGCAAGACCACAGTCCAGGCTGGTACCAAGTAAAATGTAAGGATATAAAACACAAGAGTACACACCAAGCATAGTGAAATGGAAACAGGGCTTATCCCCATGTGTCAGTGACTGCAGGAGCAATAAGTCTTTACAAAACAATGCTCATTACACTTGCTTTTGAGCAGTGCCATAAAATTGAGACACTGCATGATGCTACTCAAGGATGCCACTATTTTCTACTCAAGGGTGATAAAACAATGTCTGACATTAATGTGACTGCAACCTGCTGGATAACACACTAACCTTTGGTGAGGAGTCCAAATATAGTTATTTGCCTAACCTGTTAGAAACAGGATTACCATTTAAAAGCATTTCAGTGTCTACTGGGATAAGTTATTTCACTAAACAGCTACCTAAAATGGCACAACAGACTCCTCTCTCTACAAAACCCCTGACACATTACAGAAGTGTTTATTGCTTCTGCTTACAAGCCAAAGATCAAAAGGTATCTTAAGCTAAACAGATCATAACATGAAAAAGTGAGAGGCAAGCCATGAAGGTTGTATGGACAAAGCACTGACACCAGGAACCACAGACTACAGCTTTGGTTAGATGGGTTTCTTCATATGTGCTTAATCACTGAATTTAACCAGTGAAAGTGCTATGTAGCGATTTATGAAATAATGAGCAGCCAGGAATAATTTAGACTAATACTAATTATGGTGTATTTATGAAAAACCATAGAATCATGGTATGATTTATGTTGGAAGAGACTTAAAGATCATCTATTTTCAACCTCCTTGGCTGTGGGCAGGGACATGTTCCACTAGACCACGTTGCTCAAAGCCCCCTCCAACCTGTCCTTGAACACTTCTAAGGATGGAGCATCCACAGCTTCTTTGGGCAACCTGTTCCAGTGCCTCATCACCCCCACAGTAAAGAACTTCTTCCTTATATCCCATCTAAATCTGCACTCAGTTTAAAGCCATTACCCCTTGTCCTATCACTATACGACTTTGTAACCTGTCCCTCTCCAGCTCTCTTACAGCCCCCTTTGGGTACTGGAAAGCTGCTCTAAGGTCTCCCCAGAAACTCCTCTTCTCCAGCATGAACAAATCAAACTCTCTCAACCTGTTTTCACAGGAGAGGTGTTCCAGTCCTCTGATCATCTTCGAGGCTTCATTTGGACTCACTCCAACAGGTCCACGTCAAGTACCCCAATCAGCACTCCCACTTGGTAATTTGTCATGTGCAAGTACCTGCAACACATCCATAGGGTATCAACATCCTCACCACTTAAGACTCAAGCAGATTTAAACAAAGACTGAGATGGATTTACTCATAAACCAGTAAAATAAATAAATTCCAGGATTTGCACACATTACCGAAGGTATTAAACAATGAAGGCTGATCCAAAAAAGTCAGCAGACATATAGTGCCAACATACACTAAAGAAAACAAACAGAAAAGCTTGACAAAATATTTGAGGAAGTCAAATAGGAATAATCTCTGTAAGAGAAACAAGTATTTATATAGCCTCCAGTCTCTTCTCTTTTTGAGTTAGCATTCTTTTATAGTTCCTCATAAAAACTTGTCCTTATGGCATTAGTGAAAGCTTTGCCTGGGTTTGCTTCCTGAAACACAACAGCAAAAATGTAGCAGTCACAGGTGAAGACTTACAAACTGCTTTTGTATTTCACTGATACCAGCCACAAAAGATGCCCCCGGTCAAATGAAAAGTACTCTCTCATTGGCTACAGTTATACAATTCTTAGTAAATCAGAAAACTATCAATAGTCCTTACGTTAAAAATGAAATTGTGATTCTATTTTTTTAAAATAAAGTGTACATGTAATGTGCATTTAGTTTAAAATCTGACTTAAAAGATCAAAATGCCTGAATCCTGGAGTACTACCAAATCCTACCTAGATTACTTTTTAATCACTGCAAATCAGGATAGGAATTGCCAGCTAGTAGAAGGCATATTAAATACTAATGTAGTCTAGAAACTTTGAAATGTAAACTGAACTAGTGGAGAAGCACTTAAGCCTAAAGAAAAAATGTTTAACCAACACAGAAAAAAGTGGTGGTTGATCCTTATTCTGTTGTGCTGTAGCTGGCAGGATGTTTCTCCCAGGGAATCTGAAGAGGGCTGAAAGCATCTTGTGCTAGGCTTCACTCCAGTGAACAAGGCTGCATGGTCTGTTGGGCAGCTTCTTAGACCTCCTTGGCTGGTACAATATTTTATGCCTCATTTGAACCAAACCAAATCTTTTTCTTTCTCTCTCAGTCAGCCTTCCATCCAGTGCCTCTGCCTGGCAGGCACAGACAGGCACCATTTTCAAAATCAGCCAGTGATGCTGCTTACAACGACAGCACCAGGCTCCTTTCTGCAGATGGCTTAAAATTTTAGTCCAAATGCAGATACCAAGTCTATGTTGGTTAACAGCAGCAGAAAGAAATTCATCCAAATATCTAGGAAATACAGGTACTCTTTCAGAGCTGCCAAATCTGATGCTTTAAAAAGTATCAACATACAATGTAGGCCAATAAGTAGCACAGGATTAAACAGGAATGCTACAGGTCTATTAAAAACCATTAAAATTAACAACTTGGACTTTATAACCTCTAACTGCATTAAGATGTCTCAACAGGCTTATAAAATAAACAGCTGGAAAATTTGATCTTACTATCCATATAACTAATATATGGATATTTCCCTGACTCTGCCTGCAGCCTAAAGCACCTTCCAGAGGTACAAACCTCTTTCTTTATCTTACACAAAAAGCCAAGTGGCCAGCTTTGGGCTGGGGAAGGCATATGGCACAAAGCTGAAGGGTCAGCAGGTTGGAGGCCAACCAGGGTGGGAGCAGGCTCAGGGTTTCCAGCCTGCTGGGTACTTGGGTAAGGCAACAAAGCCTTCCCCTCAACTCTCTAAAAGGGGATTTGAAAGCTGGGTGGCAAAGTCCTGGTTCACATTTTAAACTCTGCATTGAAGCAGCTTTTTGTCCCAGAAATTAATCATCCAGCTGCACAAAGGAACATAAAACATTACTGGGAGCAGGTGCTGCAGTTTGGGGTGGAAAAGAGTTCATCTGTTCCAGCACCACAGTTCATACAGTCCTGTGAGAGTGTGTCACGCTGAAAAAAAAGCTTACTGCTCACCTTAGGCAACAGAAATGAAGAAATATTTCAGCAGAGCAGACCTCACCAGAACATGCACTGCCACTAACTGATAAAGATAAGGCATCTTTATGAAAGCTCTCATATTATTGTCTGTTCTGGAACTGGCTTCTGTTCGCTTGGGCAAAATAAATCTAAATATATGACTTACAGATAGGTCATCCCAGATGCTCTTTTCCAGTAAGTATAACACAAATTCAGAGGAAGCTGGGTTAGAGAAGATGGGCTAATTTAATGTAAAACAAAAGCTCTGCTCATCATTTAGTTCTCACTGTATGGGTTCAAGGTGCCAGGCACTGCTTTTGAGACTCAGTAAAAACAACTGGCTTTCAGAAGGATTTGGACAATTTTCTTCCCTTTTTCAAAAATCTATTCTGTTTTATTGCCCCACCAAATGATATCATCAGTGTACTGCAGGTGTTCCAAAGCTTTATCCCACACCAGCATAGTCTGGGTAAGTCCATGGCAGATGGTAGGGCTGTATTTCTGCAAGTGGAGCAGTGGATTTTAGGTGTACTGCATGCCCCTCCAAGTGAAAGCAGATTGTAGCCTGCATTTTGCTGTCAAAGGGATTGAGAAAAATGCATTAACAAATGCACAAAAGTATGTGTACAAGCACACATTGTCCTGATATTGTTTGAATATATATTTGGTCCATTATGTACTCAGAATCAATGACAAAAATGTAAATGCTGAAGTGAGTAAAGCTGGGCACAAGTCCTTAGCATTGCCACTGAAATGCCTGGAGGGCTTTCAGAGCTTGATTCAAGAAGCTGACAGTCATTTCCACTATGAATAAACAACTAACAGAAGACACCAGAGAAGCTGCATGTTTAACTCCCTCCAGCACTTACAAAAGTCACAATCAAAAATGCAAAGATTTTTCTCAAGTTTCTGTTTGCAAATGCTGAATATCACTGATCTCACTGAATCTGGAATACTGAAACCTGCAATAAGAAATCCTATAAATACTGTTTAACTTGAGAAAAACAATCATGCCTAAGAAGAACCAAAAACAAGCCCTTTCCAGGCTAAATGCTCTTTGAACCATGAGGAAGAAGCTGCTAATTAGTTCCATGGTAATTGGCCATGCAGTGTCCTTGCATGAGGACTACTGTGAATACACTGGACATCATCTGATTAAAACAAGAGAAGGGAGCGTCATGTGATGGCAACTTCATGAGATGGGCTTCAAACTAGACCTAAACAAGCTGGACAAGAAAAATAAGTGGTGGCTTAGAAGCCAATATATGGTTTAGAAGCCATTGAGAAGACAAAGTAGTTACAGTCATCTGTGCTACTCATACAAGAAGTTCAGGAGCCTGGGATTTAAAGGGAAAGAACTTGAAGACACAATGTCCTTGCATACTAACCTGGACCTTCAAATACTTTAGGACCATCACTCAGGATCACTGGTATTTGAAAAGACACGTCAGAAATGAGCTGTACCTCCAGAAGTATATGAACATTGCACATCATGAACAGGCATTCTTTGAAGTGGCAAGAGACAGGGACACTTCATGGCTCTGGGCGAGAGATCCAAGTGGGAAAGCACACTGGGCTGTGAGGATGCAGGGCTGCTGCTGCAGCACAGCTTCCAGTAGCAACCTACAACCACAGCAAGGCCTCTGATCACCCCTACTTCTCCTAGAAAAGCAGGACAGTGGGGACCCAGAAGCTCTGCTGAGGTTCTTAGCCATGCCCATGTATGGCTCCCACTTCGAAAGTGCTTTCAGACACAGGCTGTGTTAGAGTCTTCTGCAGGTGAAAACACAAAGCTGCCTACAGGCCATTCACTGAAGAGTTGGACTTAATGATTCTTGTGGGTCCGTTCCAGCTCAAGAGTATCCTGTAATTCTGAATTTAAATTCATTTTTCAAAACAGTTTGGGGGAGCAGGGCTTGAAGAGGCAGCATTACCGAATGCAGGTGGTGGTGTGAAATGCCAGGCAGTGATGCTGGGGATGGCTCTGTCCAAGAGTAGAGTGTCCCTGTCCTCCTACCCATGTCAGGGGTCTTCAGACCCCCGTATTTCATTGCTGTTATTCACTTGTGGGTGAATGATATTAACATTTGTATCCAAATGCAAATACCTTCCACCGACACAGGAGCCAAACACAAACACGATGATTATACAGTGTCTGGGACACAGCCCTAGTAACAGAGATAAAAATCAACACATCCAGGGAACAAGAAAGAAAAGGCAGTGCAAGAGTGAGTCAGCAAATGTAAGCAATATGTTAGTCAGGCAAGCATTTCTGAATGCACCACCAGGCAGCTCACACTGCAAAGTCACAGCCCTGATAACCTGGAAGACCATCCTGGTGTGAGGGCCCCCACTCTCTAAATTTTCATACTGGTTTTGGGAAGGTTTTAATGTAGATTTTTTCCATTGCCTCCCCCCCCCGCCCCCCACTCCATCCTTAAACCTGAGAAAGGAAAAAATCTGTGCCATGTTTAGAAAGACAGAGACGTGAACATGGAAATCTGGTGAAGCAGCGGAGGCTGGCTGTGCTGCTGTGTCAGGTGTCACCATAAAGGCTGCAGATTTCCAGCATTAGCCTGGTCACTTTGCAGGCCATGAAATGCTCCACCAAGCCTGTTTAGCCTGTGGTTTGGCTCTTCCTCCTGTCAGCCTGCTTTTTCTGCTGATGAAGTGACTGAGTGGCTCAGAGTAGTGCTGTGGGGCGTCCCCACCAGCACTGAACGTGTGCAACAGCCATGGGGAGCGGGGCTGCACTGCTCCTCTCTGGGGCCACACACATCACAACCCACTGCACTGAGTCCAAGGGACACAGCTGCAGAAAGCAGCGAGGGGGAAGAAAAAACAAGGCACAAAGCCAGGAAGTTTTACAGAAGTCACTGGATTTCACGTCACCAGCAAACTTATTTGCAGTTTTTCTCATCTAAATCCTGTTGTTCCGTCACTTTGAAAATGCAGGCTCTAATTAACTCACATGCTCATACACTCTGGCGCCTGAAGGATACTTGCTTTTGAAAATGATATTTATAAAGCAAAAGCTATTTAATACCTGCTTAACATATATCCATAACCTTCAGAATGTCTTCTATGAGTCAACACAGCCTGACTTG
This sequence comes from Dicaeum eximium, assembly GCA_013396995.1. Classification (NCBI taxonomy): domain Eukaryota; kingdom Metazoa; phylum Chordata; class Aves; order Passeriformes; family Dicaeidae; genus Dicaeum; species Dicaeum eximium. The sequence continues at coordinate 922,920 of VWZP01001457.1, read as the reverse complement.
AAAGGACATCTTTCCCCTTTCTGTTCTGGCTTTCTGCAGCGTACAGCCACTACCCCAGAGCAGAAGGCAGCCTCAGCCACTGCTCACATTAACTCATCCAACACTGGGTAGTTCTATGCTGGAAGAGGAGCACTTGCACAGAGAGGATTGCACCTAAGCCCATCTCTGGGGAACAAGCCCTTTTCAGTTTAGTCTTCATGCTTTCTAATGATCTCCCATATGTAACCATTTACTCCACAGCCAGAGCCTGCATGTAAAACTCTTCATCAGTATTTCTGCAAGAAGCCCTTGGGATGGTGGCTTAGTCCAATTTCAGCAGCACTCAGGTTTCTGTCTGCACCAAAGCTACAGGTAATCAGGTAATGGTAGAGCCATCTCATTACTCATTCACAAAAATTTACATCCCATGCCCATCACAGATATGTCTCCCACTGACTTGAATGAATCCCAGACCCCAATTTAAATAATGAAGGTCCTTGACAGTCTCTAACTCTCCAGACAGGTGCCTTACCCACTCTTTGAATGAAGCAGGTTGAGCAGGATAGTCTAGGAACCACACCACAGGGCATTATCACAGCAGACCGTGGGATCCAGTTAGAGAGGGATGTTTGTTCAATTCACAATTTAAGTGTTTATCCCCACTCATGCAGCCATAGCAAAACAGCTCAGACTGCATGGGTGCAAGGTTTTGGGCACACGAGCCCCTGAGCATAGATGCCACTGTGGGTACCACCTAGGACACATCACCTCCACGCTGTGCTTTCTCCAGGACTGCTTTCAGGACAGCTACACAGGCAGCCTCCAGGCAAGGCAGCTGGGGCAGTGTGGTAGTTTACTGCCTCTGCTGGTCCTTTCCACTCTGCCACAGGAGATCACAGTCCCAGGAGGAGTCATGAAAGGCAGCTCAGTTTACCCAGCTGTGGCAGTGCTTCCATGTGGCAGTGCCAAAGTTCAGCCCTGGGAAGCTAACTTCAGTGCCAGCAAACCCAAAGCAACCCACCCTGATATCATCCCCTTGTGCAACCTGGCTGACAGGGAGGCTGTCCCTGTTGCCACACAGACTGGCTGACATTCAAGAGGGAGCATTTGATCCAGCAGCCAGGAAAAATGCATGACAGTACCGAGTTTATGTCTGTACATGCAATGAGAGACTCTCCAAAGCAGAGTCTTTTGGGGAACCAAAGTTTTGCTTTCTTTTAATGTCACACAGGACTTGAGAGCTAAGAGCAGAGACCTCAGCTGAAAGGCAGTGGAAATGGTAATTTTTCATTTGAGTCATTTCATTTCCAGCTCCAATGGCTTCGGGCAGCTCTCAGAGCAGCCCTGTGGCTGTGTGGATCTGCCACTTTCAAGGCATCCTTCCTGTTCTTAGAAATGCTACATTATAGAGCTTTCTGTCATTAAAGCATCTAACTCACCAGGAATGTGATGGTGGGATTCTGTTTTAATCTTAGCAAAGGGAAAAAGGAATCTTAAAATACCATAACTCTTCATGGTAATACAGTGAACACAAGTGTCCCTCTTTCAAGATGTACAGCTATTTTACAAACACAAGAACTACCTGAAACTCCATCAAGTCAAGACCCATTCTTGAAAATTTAAACAAGGTACATGGGTTAAAGAAGTCTGAAGCCAAAGTCGTATCCCCTGTAAACAGATACAACACTATCCAGTTTAATGGAAAGGAGTCTAACTCTCTGCCAGCAATAAATATGGATCGTAACTAAGGCCATCAGGACACAGCCTGTGAAGACAAAATGCTGGACCACAATCATAAAAGCATAGGCAAGATACCTGTGGTCTGTCAAAAACGTCCCTCAATCCTTTATGCCATTTTATTGGCAGCAATGAAAGCTGCTCACAGTACTTGCAACAGTTCACTGAGGTGTGCACAGCAAAGGACTGCCCACAGTATCTTACACACTTAGCATGCCTACCCTGGAGCCACCAGAATTCATTAGGGAAGATGCTTCATGGCACTCTAAGAGCTGAAGTCACAAGGACTCCTAAGCCAAGAACATTTGGAAAGCCTGAGGTCAAAATCTGCACTCCCAGCTTTAATGCCGATACATGATAGATGCTAACAGATCCTGTTTTGTTGCCTTTGTCCAATCGTCTTCTCCATCAAGGGCATGCCACTACAGAAAGCAGAGGAAGGAGCTCTGCTTGTTCACCCCACAACAAAAAGCTGTGTAACTCTTGCAGTTACGATTTCTCTCTAATCTCTGGATTGCCCAAATTATCAGCCTGGTGTATTTTTTTCTAAACGTAGGCACAACTTCTTTTCATTTCCTCCTAACATCTTTTCCAATTATTCCATTTACAGTAATGACCACTTCAAAATATGTGTATTGTCATAATTGTTTTACATACCAGATGCTACATTACATTTAGCCAACACACATAAGTTTAGGAGCTAAATCTTTTACACTGAAGCCAACCCCTGTTTTACTGTGGACTTTAGTATTTTTCCACTTAGTGACTAGAAAGTGGCTTTTAAAAGAGAGGGCCCTTTTATTACCTTACCAGTACACAATGGGGCTGTGGAAAGATACAGGCAAGCACTCTTCCTTGGTTATTATTGCCTTATTCCAGAAACCAAGGTCCAAGTGATTTTATCAGAAGATGGCAGTGGTACTACCCTGATGCAGTGCTTTGTCTGTTCAGCCAGAGACAGCTCAAGGCCAGACCTGTGCTGCCCAGCTCCACCAGCCCAACACCAAAATATGTGCCAGCTCTTTCCCACCATGCAGGGTGTTCTACAGAAACATCCAGGGCTTCCCCAGCCACCCGTGCTGCTGACTTGACTGGTCCTAAAGGGGAATAGATATACAGAAAATGAAAGAGGAATGGGAAAAGGGTGGTAGAAAGTAAAAACCAAATAGGTATCTGAAAAAAGAAAAAAATGCATTATGTGGGAGAAGAAGGAAGAAGGATCAGGAGAAATAACTATGGTCTGGTTTGCTCTCTGAGTCTCTACATTTGGTAAGAGAGGGAGCGGTTTTAGAACAAAACTTACTTCTCTCAGCTGCCCACTTCCTGATGACTCAGACACCTTCATAGCAGGCATCTGTGGTCAGACAAATGCCATCACCAGTGCCTGCAAGGTGCTCCTAGGGCCTGAGTGAACAGTAATATCTGTTGAACAGGAATGTCTGTAATCATCAAACACCAGAATCTCGGACATGAAACAAAACATCCCGAGCAGGATCAAAAGACACCACATGTGGAAGGATCTGGGAAGTGCATCCACTGTAACTGCCATCTTTATGCAGGGGCACCATTACACAAGGACCACCTCTCACAAACAGCAAGGGACTGGTTTTCAGAATCTTTCTTTCAGCAAAACGTTTTCCCTTATTTCCTAACAAGTGTGAGCATCCTGGGTACAATAGCCTCGAGGCAGTCAGGCTTCAAGTGTTACAACAGGAATAGCTAGGTGTTGATCCTATCTTTCAAACAAAATTTTGAAATTTGTCCATGATCTAAGCACTGATATAGGAGAGGAGCGCTTGGAAAATGCTGGAAAGTTTATATGAAATTCTTAAAAATGAAAAATATGCATTTAAGTCCTGATATTAGAAGTTAGTGAACAAGGACACTGAGGATTCCTTTCAGTGCTACAACATTAATTTTCTTCATGGTCTGTGACTATTTGGAGCCATTCTCTCTCCAGTGGGACAGAAACAAAACTCCCCACTGGGTCACTGAGATGGTGGCAATGTAGCTGCACAGATCTGGCTGTCACAGTCAAGCAGTAATGTAGCTAAACTTTTTAAAACTAGTGAGTTTTGTCTGTCTGGGGTACTAGTCTTACATTAAACCCAAAGTTCAGGGCAAGACAAGCGTTTTTCATTGCATCCATGGGCAGTGCCTTGCCCAGAAGGAATCTTGCCTACCATGAGATTCCCAAGCAAGATTTAAAAAAAATGTATTGAACTCCACAGTATTTACAGAGTTCTAAACCAACAAATAATGGCGTAACAAAATAATCTGATCATCTGTGTACACTGCCATTTCAAGAGGCAATGTCACTTTCAGACAGTTGTCGTGTGACCAAAAACAGTATTTTCTTATCTGGCATGTGATAAAAAAAGGATATTTAAGCACACAGGAGCAGTCAGGTCAGATCAAAGGTTGAATTAGGCAGTATCTTTTTTCAGACAGTGCCAACAGCAATATTTTATGAAAAACTGTGGAAACGCCCCCACAAAATAATGTAAAGACAACATTATGCATCCTGAAATACTTCTACCTGCTAAACAACCTGTCCCATCATGAGTCTGAAATGAATGCTGCACACTCTCATCAGCAGTTCCACTTAGCACACCCCACAGCTTCTGCTTTTACCTAGGAAAGGCAGTGAAATCACCCACGGGTTTGGAGCAGACATCTGTGAGCATGGAAGGTGCCACGCACACATGGAACAGGAGGGATCCTGGTCCACAGCTGGGAGCAGGGCTCAGGTGCAACAGGGTCCAGGGCAGCCACCAGCCCCAGAGCTACTATGCCAGCAGAGCAAAAGTCTTTGTGAAAGTCGAGGTAGGCAAGAGCATCTACACATCCACATAGCAGACAAAACAGCTTGGAGTTTTCTGCTTGGCTGTCAAGCCAAGGTGGGTGAGGAAACAAGAAGGAATTGAAATGTAAGGTGTCTACATAATTTCCTGCTAGTAACTAACTAGCAGGCTTGTGACCTGTAAAGACATGGAAGAGGAGTTGGACAGCCAGCTCCTCCAGGGAGAAAAAGGAAGAAAAGCCACAGCTTTCAGCTGCCTGGAGATGATGTATGTTGGCAACAACAAAATTCCCATTAATGTTTACAGAGCATCTGTATTCAGAAGAATCACATTATGGGACCTAGAGGGTAAATTCCCAATTAAAGATAAAAGGAATATTACATAAGGAAAAAGACAGACTTTCTAAATATTTGTTAATAAACCCACTACTTGAATGGCACTGTGCAACAACTTTGGTATTCCACTTTTGTTTATACTTAGGGGATTTTACTGCTATCTTAAGTAGCTCTTAATGGCTCTAACTAAATAAATTAAAAAAAAAAAAAAAAGAGAACCAAAACCCAGGAAATTTTATTAGTCAAAAGACTCCTCTTTTTCCAAAAATTAACTTGGCCTATTGTTTCTTCCCCTTAAAACATTAATTGGCACTCCCTGGGATTACTCTTTCCAGGTGTATTTATATCACTGATGGCTCAAGACATATAGAGCAGACATTTGGCCTTAATAACACTGTTGACTGACCTTAAGTTTTATGTCCAGGGGTAACTGAGGCCATCAGATATCAAAATCAACACATTCAATCTGATGAGCTCACAACCTGGATGATGTCCAATTCATTTTTTACTCAGTTTGCAGACTTCACATATTGAAACTAATTACCAACAAATTTAAAAAATTCTATTTAAAAGTTATCATCAGATGTTGAATAGTCTGAAGTTCTTTTGGACTGTTTGAAGGACAGTTCCTTTCATAAATTTGCAATTAAAAATGGTCTGATCTTTTGCAGTTTAATCCCATGATACCAACACGAAACTGTCTTGTCTCTATTACAGCAGCTCTTCTTAGTCCTCAGTTACCACAATCAAGGAGACAAACTTTGCCCCACATCCTTGGCAAGAATAAAGTATTCCTTGCTGCTAGTACAAGTGTAAAGCTTCACAGGAATAGTGTAAGACCATTATGTTTTCTGTACTGTTTTACTGTAGTTATGTACAGGTCTTGCCACTTCAAGATCACCTTTGTGACATGGCAGAAAAACAACTTTGAATAGCCCAAGAGAAGAATTGTTCCCTATTTTACAACAGAGGAACTAAAGCACAAAGAGAAATTTTCAGAGATGACACAGGTCCTTGATTTCCACTGAAATGATGGGACTCAGGCACCTGACTGATGCCCAACTTCTAAAGAGTGGCTATGGCTGCCTTCAGTTTGAAGTCAGGCTCCCCACATCCTCAGAGATACCATTCCCCTGCATGCCCTGCATTGCATAAACCCCTGCCTGTGCTCTGCAAGGTCCAAACTCCCCTGCCATGAGGTAAGCCACTCACTTGCATCTCCCCCTCTTCTTCCCATTCTGAATACCAGTTCTTCTCACAGGAGGTCCAGGACTGCTCAGCAGATGCCAGCTCTGCCATCATTTCACGCCATGTCCGCTCTGTGGGACCTGGGTTCCTTCTCTAGGCAAACTGAGGTCATGTTGCTTTTGGCACCCTTCCAACTTGCTCCTAGTATGTAAATAAAATTCACAGCAAAAAGAAGTTTGTGTACTCACAAAAGTCAACAAGTCTTGCAATTGACAGTTTGCAACAGAGCACATAGTACAAGGCAAAGCATGAAGGGCAGTATCAGGTACCAGTGACACCTTGGCTCTGAAAGCAATCATAATATTTGCAAACCTTGCACACAAACCGATACAATTTTCTCCTTCTATTAGCCTGGGTGCAGCCACAGCCTTTTCCTGTTGTTTCCTGCTCTGTTGACAGCCTGTGAAACATTAAGCTGGGTGTCCCTGCAGAGCATCTCAAGGGGCTGCAGCAGCCTTCCCCAGTGAATCCAGGAAGGCCCAGGAGATGTGATGCCATAATGCTTCACATCTGGGACACTTTGGTCAGTGATAGAGCAGCACAGCAGAAGACAAAAACCCTACTACTCTAACCCAGGGCAAGGCTCAAGAGGGCTGACAAAACTGTTGGCAAGAAAAGATTTACTGGGTAGCACTACACAGGTAATGTGGTTACACAAACAGCTGACAGGTTGATATAGCCTAAGCCAGTGAAAAAAATTATTTTGTATTTCAGACTAATTTACAGTTAAAAATAATGTTTTGATCTCTGCTCTTTTCCATTAAAAGAAAAAGCACCTAAATTCTTAGCAAAGCTTTCAAAAAATTGTTTTACAACGTCCACATTCCTGAATGTCACATTCACTTCTGAAGATGATGGCAAGCTCCTAAATTATTCCTTGCTCCACTCCTATAAGCTGATTATTCCCAGAAGTATGTGATGTTTCAAAAAGTGGAAGAGAAGTCTTCACTCTCAAGAGGTTTAAAATCACAGAAGCAACATGATGACTGATGTGTTCACGCTCTAGGAACAGAGTAAACAAAAGACCAATGCCTAAGTTTCAATGGTAAGCTGAATCAAGAAAACACTGAGGTTTTTATCTTCAGGATGACATTTTGGTGTCCGTCATATTTTTAATTTTTTTTTCCCCAAGCCCATACAGACAGAAAACACCTGAACTCTGAAAGGACATCTACTGTTATTCCTCATAGACTCCAACCCTATTATTTTCAAAGAACCAAAACCTTGTGATACTCCAAAACATTAGTCTTTGGCTCAGAAAGGCTTGCAGGATGAAAGAAAGGCAAAGAAGTGGGATCCTCTAATCTCTGCCATGCACTGGTGGCCCTGTCAGCTTTATGGCCAGTTTGCACAAGAGAGCAGGAAAAATCCCCTCTGGAGAATGGAGGAGGTAGGCTAGATTTTTGGACCAGCTGAATTCTGCTCAAGTAAAACAATCTCTCGGTTGAAAAGAAGCAATTCACATCTTCCCTTTGAGTCCTTGCTGCAGCACAGAGGAAAGTACAGGGTGACTGCAGCGTCCCTCTCTACATCCTTCACTTGGCATCTAGCAAGAGCTTGGGGCAGGGAGGGGGGGGAAGTGATTTACATGAGTTTTTGGCTGCTGTGCACATATGCCTGGAGAGATATGCTCACAGCCTCTCCCTCTTGATTTCTGCATGAGGTAAGAGCAGCTTAAGTGGATGAGGAGAGCTTGTTCTGCATTTAGGAAACAAACCTGTCTAGGACGATGGTGCTTGTGTGAATTATTAAAAGGCAAGTGCATTCACAAATCCAAATTAGCTGACCCTCTGCCCTTCCACATTTATCTCCAGTTTTTACTTGAAAGAAAATCACACCAAAGGATAAATTTCTCCCAGTACTGGCTCTATTTTCTGCCTCTGCCACATAAAAGTTTTGGCAACAAAAGGTTAAAAACAACTTCCTGCACAGATATTTTCTTTCAAATACATAAACATTTATCCTCATCTAAGGTGCACTAAGTTGATTTCAGAATCGACTTTGAGTTGTCAGATCCCATTAAAACCAGAAAATTTCCAGCAGTCCTTGTGCAGTCCTTGTCTCTTTATGGAATCATTACTTCAGTTAATGAAAACAAAACCAGCCAGTTTCTGCAGCAGAGCCCAACAGCACGTTTAGGGAATAAGCACTTTCATTTTCATCCTGCTCGTCCTCCTCCCAGTACTACCTGCGAGCATGCTGCTGGCTGCCAAGGGTTAAACCTCGGCTTTTTAGGAAGCAAAACAGGAGAGGAACGAGAGAGAGAGAGATATAGGGCTGAGGAGAGCCTGCCCAGGGCAGCAGCTGGCAGGAGGACACGAGGCTGGGGCAGGGATGTCCGGAGCGCTGCAGCAGCCGGCGGAGCAGCAGAGGAAAAGTTTCTGTGATTTTAGGCAAGCCCTGGCGTGACGTCAGCTCTCCCAGATAATCTGAGCGCAGTCAGCACAGGCCTCCTGCCTCCCCATTGGCGAGCCCCTCGTCAGCAGACATCTGAAGATAATTATTATTGGCCAGACAATTATAACAGGAACGACTGTCACTTCGTGCTGATGCCCGAACCCGGTGCTCTGCAGCACGACGGAGAAGGACTCCGGCGGTCACCGCTCCATCCAGGCATTCCTGTCCCTTTGCCTTTCCTGAGCACCAGCCAGGTTTTTGCTGCCTCACTGGCTGCAGCTGGGAATCGGGATCTCAGTGCTACAACACTTTTTGCTGCATGTCTGAGAGAAGCGTGAATTTTCTCCGAAAATATTAACATACTTACCCACAATAAATAAAGGATTAGAGCTGCATTAATTCTCATGCAGCAGTTTAAAGAAAAAATAAATCCTCTGCAGACTATTTACTTCATATAACTTCCCTCTTTGAAGAAGTTTGGGAGGAGATGCTGAGAGAGTTTGATTTGAGAAATCATTTTAAGCAATTATTTTAATAAACATTTGACTTAATCCTGAACACACTGAAATCACACCTCTCATGGTTTGAGCATGACATGACAGTATCTTAAAGTGATACTGTATTTTATATTCAAAGCTACTCAATGGCACTATACTTAAACAGGTACCAACAACAGCTTTTCCACAATATAAAGTGTAAGGAGTTCCATGACAGTAAATGGACCTGGTCTTCCTTAACTTCCTGAAATTCTCTCATTGTTAGTTTAGGGAAGGCAACTTACTGGCAGCTCTTCTCATCAGAGACCAGCAGGCTGCAGGTCCATCTTTGCAGCCTCCAACCTTGCTCTGCCACTCCTGCCTCCCTGCATGAGAACCAGGCAGTCTGGGGGCTATATCATAAAGGTGTGCATAAATATAAAGCCAGGCATTCAGGTAGGCATGAAACCCATCAGCTCCTAAGTATCAGGCAACAGACTGTTCACTGCTCCTCAAAAACAGCACCCTCTTTACAGCATTGCTAATCCAGGCCCAAGCTCTAAGGAGGTCTCAGTGCCATGCATGTTGCAGGATGGGGTCCTCCATATACTGAAGCAGGAACATCTGGAATGAAGCAAGGAGGACCTCATTCACTGCCATTAGACCAGTATGTCCCCAGATGGGATTTTCAGGGGCAAATGGCAGTAAGGAAACAAGCTCTAGGATAGGGTAGAAAACACTGGGTGCCAGCTACTGGTGAGGGCAGAGGATATGCACATGCCCCAGGGAGCAATGGAGCCTGGAGCAGGCTCAGAGGACAAGGGAAAGAGGGGCAAGCCTTGGCTGAACAGAAGCAGACCTTGCACCACGATCCTTCCCGACCAGCCATACCAGTACCTCGGGGTGTATGCCTCTACCCCTAGGCTTTGTGTTCTAGCTTTTCCAGCTTTAGCCTTACAGTTTTAATTAAAATGGCTTGATGGTGCTTTAACCAGCTCAAAACTCAGAGGATATGTAAAAGGATTCACATCAATCCTCAAACCAGGCTACATCTTCATATGCAACCTAGTCAGACATCTCAAAATCCAAAAGTCAGGGTCAACTCCTCAGAGCCAATTCATGCCCCCTAACAACCCACAGCCTTTTTTGTGTGCGTGCATGTTGTAAGGTAACAAGACATAGTTCTGAGATGAGGTAAAATAGCAAATGCCACACCTATAGAATTTGTTTACCTTCATGTTAGACATTGTAGTAGTATTGCACCCTAGATCAAATAACAATTACAGCATAAAATCCCGCCAGAGTCTTTCCTTAAGCAGGTCCCCCTAGTCCATCTTCCTGCTCAAAGAGCGAAGGAACATGTTTGTCCCTACATACACCACCTGACAACCTCATCTTGGATGGCTCTTATGTTAAGGATGTGTACATTAAGGCTACACCTACAAAGTGCAGGAGCCATGTACTCCGCCACTGATGTCTGCACACACACACCTATTGAGTCATCTTGATAGGAAGTAAAAAAAGCTGCTATATTTTACCAGTTCAGCTCCCTGCAAAACTCAAACACTTGAACAGGACCTGTTTAATTAAGCAAGAGCATTTCTTCAAGATAAAAATGAACAATTTAACCTGAAACTTGGAAGAGCCTTCAGCAGCATTTTCAGGAAAAGCCTGCCACAACAGAGACCACAGCTCTATTTAATTTCCAAAAACATTCCCAGGACACAGGAAGATTATTCTCCTTCACGTTCACGAGAATCAAAGACATTAATTCATCAGTTCCCTTAGAGAAGGTGAAACTAGACTGAAAAGCATGTGGACATGTTTGATTGTGTCTCTTTAGCTGTACAGCAGCAGTGAAACACTGATGGTCTCCTCCTCTGAACCTGGAAAGTGGGAGCCAAGCGTTACAGAATCCCAGCTGGAGACCTCTGCAGCACAGGAAACTGCCAGGGAGATTTTAGTAACACTGCTTAGAATTTATGTAGTACCTGACATCTTCAAGGCAGTCAGCAAACATTACTTAAGTCATTAAAGCACCTCATAAGGGCATTTCAGCATTATTACCCCCCACTCCCCTGGTCTTTTTTTTGCTGGGGAAACTGAGGCCTAGGAGAGGTTATGTAATGTTCTCAAGGTCACATCATGAAGCACAGGAGAGTCAAGGAGAAGATGCAGGAATGCTAGTTGCTAGGCATGTTCTTTAAAATAAACTGTATCTCTCCTGGGTTATTTGATTATTATATATACTCATGTATCACCCTCTCCATCCTCTTTCACCAGCATGTCCTATTCTGATGCCAATTTTCTTCTGGAACATGGACAGAATGGGAAGCATCCAATACTCCCAGCCCAAGAATATCTATGTGGTCTCCTTTCTCCTGAAACATGAGTGACACCAGGCACCCTTCAAGAGGTGATGAGCTCACCTGCAGGACAGAGGGAGACATACACGCACTTAAATGGTCATTTCAATTATAGTCGCCTTAAAATTCCCCAGACAAACCACTAAAGGATTCTAGCAAATCCCTGGCTGAGATCCACCTAGGATCCTGGACCATTCTGCCCTACAAATGTGGACACCAAAGCTTGGGACCAGAGGCATTCCCATCCTACCACTGTCACATGAGGGTGGCAGGGGAAGGTGCTCACTCAGGAGCTCAGAAGGGCAGACAGCCCTGCCAAGGGAGGGTGTGCAGGCAATGCCAAAGTTGGGGGCTAGCTGGCGAGAAAGACCACAGGAGCAGCAGAAAGGACAAGACTGGGCACTAGGAGAGGGTGGTCAGGGACAGTGCATCAGCAAGGCACAGGTGAGCGAGGGCAGACTGCGAACACAAAGGCCGTGCAGGTGGACAAAGCCAGGACAAGGACTGGGGCAAGCACAAGTGTCATGGAGAGAGGGATCCCGGCCCCGAGTTCAGCTCAGAGGGCCCCGCGGAGGGGGGAAGGGCAGCTGGGGCGCTCTCTCCATCCTCGTCTCGCTGCTACCGGCCAAGGCCCAGGGATGCCCCCGGGCAGTGCCCGGCAGCGAGCAGCCTCCCGGCACAGCCATCCCCTTCGGCGGGCCAGGCTGGGAGCGTGCGTGTGTCCCTTTGCGGGGCCGGCAGGCTCCGGCTCGCCGCGACCCGGGAAGCCCCGACGGGTCCATGCGCAGCCCCGGTCCCGCCTTGGCTCGGTTCGCCCCGGCTCCCCGGCCGCACGCACACGCCGGGAAAGTTAATAACCGCATGGCTGCAAATGAAGTTTAATGGGAGCTGGGGGAGGGGACGGGGAAGGCAAAGGGGCTCCGCGGGGAGCGCGGGCAAACGCGCGACTTGTTTGAACGCGGCTGCAGCGCGGGAGCGGCAGGGTCGGGCGAGGATGGAGGCAGGAGAGGCCGAGGGCAGAGCCGGGGCACGTGTGCGGCTCTGCGCCGCCGGGCCAGCCGGAGGGCCGGG
>VWZP01001457.1:843560-910082 GCA_013396995.1 Dicaeum eximium | reverse complement strand
CCTCCGCACACACACCCCAGGTAGACAAAAATAGCTACAAAAATAGGAAGCCCCCACCCCTGTGCTGAATCCATCCGCAGCGTCCTGCGTGCCCTCGCGGTCCAGCCGGGAACTAAAGAAGCACAAGGTCAGATTTAGCCAGAAGGCCAGATGCATACACTCCCCGAGAAGAAGCCTACATACCCCCTCACAAGTCGCCTTTTACATTTAGATCCCAGCGCACCTGCTGCGAGTGCCTCCATCCCGCGGGAATGGGCTCTATCCCTGCCCAGCCGGGTCCAGCTTGCTGCGGGGACAGGGGCTGCAGCTGGGTGTCCCCATGCGGGGGGCACCGTCCTGCCGCCAGGCTGCCCCGAGCTCCCTGCTGTGCACAGCCACGCTTTTGGATGTTACAGGATGCATGGGGCTGGTGGAGCATGAGGCAGAGACCCTAAGTCTAACCATCACCTGCTGAGCTGCTCTCGCAGTTGGGTCCCACGGTGCTTGTGTAGCCTTAATTTTCCTTCCAGTCTCACCTGCCACTTGCTGATGTTTCCAGCTGAGCTGTTCCTACTCCAGCAGCATCCTGGATGTGCATTGCAGTACAAGCTGAGCTAAAAGAGTGGTCCCAGCCCCCACTGAACTTACAGTCATAAGGCAGGAGGAAAACGGTATCAAAGAAGCCAGCATAAGCCAGCAGGTCCAGCAAGGTCAGCACACTCTTGGCTTTCCTGGACTTCAGCTCTCATTGACATGGAAGTCTTTAGTATCATTAAGCCAAGCATTGAGAAAATGGAAAAAGAGAGCCCTCAAGTACTGAGACATCAACAGCTAACCAGTCTGATGATCCTGCTTGCATTTGGACTACCATGCTCTTCAAAGTCATGTTTTTCAGCACATTAGCCCGAAGGTCTGAAGACCTGCTCCCTTACACTGGCAGCTTCCTAAAGTTGGTGTCAGAGCTGGTGGAGTGCACAGGACAAAGCTGAAGGTTATGAAATGTTATGACAAGGGTCATATGTTATGACAAGGGTCCTTTAGGGTTAGGATGGCCATGGGGCTTCAGATGAGGTTGACTGTTGCCCCTGCAGGGTTTCTGTCTACCTGGGAGCTGAACTGCCAGCCAGACTCACAAAGCATCCCTGTGGCACTCTGCCTTCTTTGCAGAGTGCAAGACATCAGGTAGAGGTTAAGTCACAGCAACACTTGAAATTTACCGTAACAGTTTCAGGAAATACATCAACGGCCTGGAAATACTAAACCCTACTGAGATTTATGTAAGTCTCAGAAAGTCCCTGGGGAGTTTTTCCATAGCTCTCAGGACTTCTGCATATGTTAAACAATCTGCAGTGAATCTTACATCCTGTCCTGTCCTGCTCTACCTGAAAATTTCCCCTAGCACGTTACTATCTACAAGTTAATCCAGAAGCTTGGGGTCACTTGCAAAATCTGTGTGAACAATGGAAGAGCATAAAAACCTTCTTGACCTTGAGGAGTTTGTAAGACCTGCTTCTAGTTGATTATACTGATCACAGTCAAGAAGAGTAAACACAAACATATAATCTATTTTAAAGGAAAGAAACTTTTATGTAACCATTTTTGAAGTAATTTAATTAGTTCTCATATCAAAGCACTAACTTGAAGTGAAAGTAGGAAATGCCTCTCAGGAGAAAGGATGTGGGGAGAATGATGTGGTCTCAAGAGACACGGGAGTACAATGTTAGTCCCTCTGTGCTTGTTCATGTGCATATCTCTGTATTGTTGTGGTTTTTAATGGGGTGCCCATCTCATTCAGTAAGTGGATAGTTATTGAGCATTACTTTTTATTCCCTTTATTTAGTGTCTCCTAAGGCTGTGTAGGAGGGGTAGCAGGTAAATGATACATTTTCTACCAGATATATGTTTATGCCGTTTCTGTTTACCCAAGACCTTTTGGTTGAAAAATGCAGCATCTTCATTCAGGATTTACAGATAACTCTCTAATCAGGTTGGGCACCTTACCATTATCATTTCTGCTACTAAGCAAATACTTTTCCCTCCGTGCCATAGAGTTAATTTATTGCAAAAACCGTTAGGCTTCTATTGCTGTAAGAAGTAATTTTGAATAGTTTGTCTTGCTGATGTATAGCTAGGTCTCAACCAAACTCTTAGCAGCTGCTGGGAAATGAGATGCTATACTGCTGAAAAGTCAACATAAGGTATAGTAAGTGGCAATGAGAGTTGACATTGTGATTTAAATGTAACATCGATTACTAAAGCACACAAAGACTTGAAGCAGGCCTGTGTGCTCAAGAGCTTATTTCCAGCTGTATCAATTAATGTATCAAAGGATTTAATCTCTCTGTCTGTGATTTTGCCATACTTGAAACGAAAGGAACATGCAGTAATGGAAGCCATGGAACACTGGGTTCTTCTATATACTCCATAATCTAGAAACAATTCAGTGATGCTCTTGGATAAGGTAATGAGAGTTAGTGTCAAGAACGAACGGTCCTAACAAAGAGAAAGATTTCATCAAGTGCCAAGCAATGAACAAAAAATGGCCAAAGGATATTTATGGCCAGCCCAAGTCTATCTGGCAACTCAGGCCTGCAAATTGTTTGCGCCACTGCATTACTCCTGGTCTCAACCATGGGCAAGCTGGGAAACTGCTTGAAAGGATTTAATGATAAGTCTAAGCAAACGCTTTGAACCAACTGTTGTACACAAGAACTGTTAGCATATAATAAATTAATAGTGAACATTAATATGAATTACGTTACAAGGAAATGTAAAGCAGGATTACTGGGTAATCTTTAAAGTCTGTAAAATAGCCTATGTTTCAATGTGCTCCCTTCTGCCATGTTACTGTACCCAGGGACTTCAGCTTGATCACATGCTTAGATGTCACCTGTGTGCTCTGAAACCACCTACATCTGAGCTCTTCTGAAATATTTTTAGTGCAGCTCATGCCAGTTACCACGAAAAAGGTGATGGGCAGGAACAAGTTGCAGATTGCATGCTGGGCTCGGGCAGCAGCTCCAGGGTGCAGGCCTTGTGGGTAGCTCAGATGGAAATCTGCACCCCTCATTGTCAGGGCTATGGTTTAGATTGGCTAGATAAAAGCTTGCTGTTGTAAGTGAGGTAATTTTATCTTTGTCTTCACCTCCTCACCCCCTGTCAGTATTTCCTTCACAGCCATAAGAACCAGAAGTATTCTTCAGTTTGAGCTGAAGCTCCAGCCTGCGGTTTGTGGCAAGAAGTGGAAAATATCTGTGGGTTTGGATCACATGACATCTTGTATATAAAGCACAATCCAACAGCAAGATCTCCCTCCTTACAGCCATTTCCATATAAATCACCAAATTTGTGTTCGCTATCTTTGCACACACTAGTAGCAGTTCTCAGCATATCCCAGATGGTATTCATTCATTCATTCAGGCAAAAGACAAGAGTGTTTTTCTGCATTATCTGCCAGTACATCTGCAGACCTGTGGAGTGCTTTATCCATACGAGCTGGGCAAAGCACAACTCCAACAGTGCCCTTCCTTCCCTACAACATTGAGTGGGATGATGTCAGTAAATGGGCGAGAAAATAAATTTACTTTCATTGTTCAGAACTCAACAAAAAGAATCTGTTTTGGAAGGCAAGGAGGCAAGATGCAGAAGCGAAAGGCGAAAAAGTTCAGATATGGACACATAATTTTGGAGCTGGATGCTTGTGCTGAACTATTTGCATGCTGAGGTCACGATAAAGGTCTATGGCAGAGATTGGAATAGGAGCTGACTTATGGTATTTGATGTTAATCCACGTACTTTCTTGACGTTCTTATGTATTACTTTTTATTTGAATTTAAGTTAATAATGGAAATGAATTAGTTATTGAATTAGTGGAATGGAATTGAATAAGTTAAAAATGGAAAATATGGTTGAAGTAATGGGGTCTGTGCAATCACATTCTAAAGGCTATTTTAATTTAACATTACAATACAAAAGAGACAGAAGCAGAAAACATGGCTTCAGATGCCTAGTGCTGTTATTATTGGTGTCTGGGTAGGTGCACATGTATTTTGGGTGAAGAGTGGAAAGATGCAAACATAGCAACAAGTGTGTTCACCTTCACCTTCACCTTACTTCAGCCTTTACTTTCCATGCATTTTTTGTAGTTTGGATTTCTTGAAAGCCTGTTTCTGCATATTTCTTGATCTTAGAAAGTGAGCAAAAAGCTGACAGGTGCTTTGATAAAGTGGCCACAGAGCAAAATACTGGGCGCCCTGAAATCTTGTGGTTGGGTTTGTTTCTTCATTATTTCACCCTCTAGCAGTGAGATTGCCTGCCTGCTGTGATTAGGAAAGTGTCATCAAACAGGCCTAGACTTTTCACCTGCTTCTGCTCTGTGCAGGTTTAACTGCTTCCAGAGCCAACACAACTGATATTGCTATCACTGCTGAACAAATCAGTTCACTCCCTTCCATTAAAAAAACCCCTGATAATGCAACAGTGGCATTGCCAAATGGCTTGCAGGCTCTACTTCAACTGTTTCAGCTTGTAGTACAAACAGATTGTGATTCTGCTGCAGGGTTTTGTGCTGTTCCTTGCAGTACCAGCAGCTTTGGAAAGGCCTGCTGGTCTCAGCAGGGTCTAGATGAGGTGGCACACTTGCTGTCTGAGGTAATGGAGTCAGCAATGGGATTTGGAAAAGGTGCTCACTTGCTGCTTATTTGAAGATGAAAATTATCACTTGGGCTCCTTCACAGCAGGAACAGGATTAATTCCTGTTAATTATTGCTTAAGTGTTAAGGCTATGATTACTTACTGCTGTTATTAGATCAAATGTGAATGTGCTACACAAGTGCCGTGTAGAGATTATCAAAATGAAGGACAGGACTAAGTCATAGGTATGCTGCATCATCTTCCTGCCGCTGATGGGATCATACAGGTATGCACAAAGGCTCACTGATTAGAAAGAGGAAAAAGAAGGTCTCGCCCTTCCATGTAATAGTGAGACATTTAACCATACAAATATTTGATCATATTCACTTTCAGGGAATTATCAAAAAAGTAACGGTGCCTCAAATAATGCTTAGGCTGATTCTTCAGGACTGAAAATGGGAAATGATTGCTGAGCTTTTCTCTTGTTCTTTCACTGCATCAGTCAGACTAAACCCAGCAATCAATGAGGAAGGGGGTGCAAATGATGAAGAAATCTTTATAGTCACGTCCTGTAAAACCTTTAGTTCTCAACAGCAAAGTCACTTGCTCTGTGCCATCTGGGATCTGTGCAAAAATAGTATAGAAAAGAACTTTACTTTGCATTTTAGAGATGCATGCACTTTAAAATACAAGAAAGAAATGCTTTAAAAAACAGTTGCACAGTTGCACAGATAAGCTGTTTTTAAAGGGCTTCTTTTAATTTTTGAACACATCTTTGAACATCTCCTGCACATGTATTTTTTGGCCTCATAGGTGCTTTTTGTTGGCATAAAATAGTGGTCTGTGATAGCATTAGATTGAATACATGAAGAAAGAAGAACAAATTATGATGTTAATAAAACTACAAGGATTTTTGTAGGAAGTCTGTGGGGTCAAGGGTAAGTTTTTGTACCCAGCTGTGTGTTAAATCTGCTGTCACTATTTCAGAGGTTTAGGGAAGTCTGTGGGCATGCTCTGCCCCTGGATACTCAAGCCTTGAGTATCCTATATCCCAGCAGTTTCATTAGTAGCTGGAGCTGTGTTATATCTCGGCTGAGGACCCTTAACACAAGTTGCTTCAGTCTTAACTCATTTTCAGAGATACAGGGGTCTGGTACTGCTGTTTGAGATATCCTCCAGTATTCTTCTTGCCCTCCAGCAGCTGCTCCCCTAAATCTCATGTCCTCTGTACCAGCCCCAGAAATGTGCTGGATGCCCTAGCCTACCTACCCCTGGACACAGTCACCTGCAGTTGGGCACATAACCATGCCTGTGTGCCTCAAGCTGTTGGCATTCCCCCAGAGGAGCCACAGGAATGACAGCTGTTTGGAGGATGAACGCTGTTTGGGGAGTGTTCCAAAATAACAAGTCATCTTGCTCTCTGCACCCCAGCCGATTGCCACACTGGCAGGAAGAGGCTGCCTGGGTGGAAGGGCTGAACCAGCCTGGTTGCCACAGAAGGGGAGTTTCTGCTGCTTGCTCTCCTGTTGGTCGTGCATCTCCCCTGCTTCTGCAACCCTGGCACTCCCTTGACCCCTCCATTAGCTGATGCAGCTCAATACAGTGGATGGGTAAATAATCTAAAATAAGAAAGGTAAATAGCTTGTGCAAGGAATTGTGTTGGCTCCCTGAAGGGTCAGGTCTGGCCAATAGAAAGGGTGAGCAGTGTGCTTGGTGGTGCAGGTGGAATTGGGATGATCCCTTGCACTCTTTCAAAGGGGCCAAGTGAGCCAGCAAGCTGCAGTAGCCAACTCTTGAAACATCCCCAGGGGCTGTGGGATGGGCAGGGAAGAAAGAGCAAGGGTGTCTAAGTATTGCAAGGGTGCTGAAGTGTGGAGCGTCAGTCCTGTCTGGGGTTTATATATTACTGAGCAGACAGGTTGTTCCTCAATTCCCGCTATCTGCTTGTTTTAATCTTGTTTTACTGCTTCAGTGGTCATCTATCTACCAATCTCTAAACTGGGAAATGCAGATTGCTACAGCCAGGTGCTATCCAGGGATAAGCCCACAGCGCTGTAAGCTTACAGCAGAAACAACTTCTCACTCAGAGAAGCAGAGTGCTTGAAATAGCTTAGCCCTGGGCCAACCATTCTGATCAGAAAGGGATAGGTTCAGGTTTGCTCAGCTTAGTTAACTTGTGCTCAGTGTGGCAAAGGGCTCTGTGTAAAGTTTGGCTCTCAGCTGGAAATGAGGGGTTTCAGAGTTCTAGTATGAGGGCCATATATGAGTTGTAACGTGGACATAAGGTAGGACATTATTATATTAGTTTAAGTAATATTGAATATGAAAAAATGGTGATAAAATCTGGAGCTATGAGGTTTTTCTCCAGCATTTTCAAAAGTACAGATATTGGGAAAGATCCTTCCAGGGATAAGAATTGCCTTCCCATAGGAAGATACAGAAATATACCAGTGTCTTTGATCCCAAGATGCTTTTTCCTGTCATTTCTCTCTCCCTTGTCCAGGACAGTCCAAAGAAGAGAGATGAATTTTCCAGCATGCTGATATGACTATTGGATGAAGGTTTGAATATGCATAGGTCAGGTATGAGCATTGATCAGTACAAGGAACTGACTAAAAGAAGATTCTTTGCATTTCCATATGGGGCTCTTCACTAGCTTCATTAGGAAGGACAGCAAATCAATGTATTTCCTATCTGAATCACTCATCTGTTCAAATCAACACCCAGAAGACAGGAAATTTCATCACTTCCTTCTTATAACTTGTGTCATGGCATGATCTCTGAAGGTTAGTGTGCTGATTCTTTATTATGGGAATCAACAGAATATTTGTTGGGTGTTGCCCTGAGTTTTAGCCTTCTGATGTTTTAGTTTCTATGATAAAGTTTCTCAGGAGGTTTTCTGTAAACAGGCAGATGTTTTCTTCACTGTTCCCTTGTTTTTCATTCCTTCTCCTGGGAGGAGAAAGGTTGATGGACTCTTCTATTGACCAGTGTGATTGGAAAGGTGGTGACCTTTCTCTCCAATCCCTGGCCATTGTCAAAACGCTATATAACTCTGTGAACTCATAATAAAGCTCTCTTTTTTCTCCGCCTTCCCTGGTCCGGTGTGGTTGTGTCTCTGCTGTTCGTGTCGCGCTCATTAGTGACAGCTGGGCTTCCGTCAGGGCCCAGAAGCAGGCATGCACAAACAATTTATGGTTACATGCCAAACCTGTGAACTTCATGGGTTTTATTCATTAAGCCTAAATGGGTCAATGGCAGAGTTTCCAAGATGCTTCTGACAAGTCACTTCTGTACTTCATCTTCTCTCTAAAGAGCAAAACTCTCCCATCACAGCTGATACAGAAGGCTAAATTCATTACTGAGTTTGAAATGTAGGGAGAGCCTTAGAAGGAAAGTTATTTTATGTACAAAGCATAATTGTTATGTTGCTTATCTGTTACATACATTGTCCAAATCATTAAAATGTACCTTGTTCATACTGTTCATAGTGTAAATGCTTATCTGTGATTTGTGGTTATCACTAAAGAAAGACCTAGATGCCATAGTGCTGTAGCTGGGTAGTAATTGCTGACATGTTGTATAACATGAGAATTGCACTTGCCATGATGCTCTACTGAGACAAACAGAAAACCCAGGTGTGCTTTTAATCGTGCCGCAGAGGGAGAGCCCTGACTGGGGAGAGCACAGAGCTAAAATGAGCACTGGAAGCATCACAGGAAGAAACTCAGGTCCCTGAGCTCTCCTTCGTGTAAGGAAGGCACATCTCCTGATTTGTAACTCCCTGAAGGACTTTTATTGCTTTCTCCTCACATGTTGGCTGAAAAGGAGGAATGGCCTCCCTTTGCTTTGGTCCCTTTGGAATGCTGCACAGGCTAATAGAGGGGAAAGGAAGCAAAGCTGTCCCAGCTCAGAGAGGAAGGGTGTCCACACCCCCCTTCACCTCAGGCCCATGGCTCCCTGTTGAACTAGGCAGAAAAGCTAGTTACAGGTTAGAGCTGGTGGGTTTTCTCTTTCTTGCAAGGCAAGCATATTTCTAACCAGTTATCTCTCAAAGACCCCTGAATCTAGTACCTGAGTTTGGTGGGAAGGAATGGTAAAGCTCAGCTGCCAGCTTAGGAAGCCTGCCCCATGCACATATCCAAAATAAGATCAAACATAACATTGAAAAAAAAAAAAAGCAACACATTCTGGCTGTGCTACCTTCCTTTAACCTGCCCAGACCAGGTGCTCATGTGCTCTGGTGCTAAAAGCAGATGCTGTGCCTCCCTTGGAAGTGGCAGGGACCAGGGTGTTTTTAAAAAAGGACCCCAGCTCCTCTTAGGGTGCATCTGGGGTCAGCAGGAGCCAGTTCTGCTGGGCGTTGAGACTTCACCAACCATGTGAAGTTCAACAAGGGAAAGTGCCAGATTTGGCACTGGGATGTACATACAGACTGGGGAAAAAGAGCTGGAGAGCAGCACTGCAGAAAGGGAGCTGGGGGTCCTGGTCCATGGCAAGTTAAATATGGGTTACTGATCCCTGGTAGCAGGAGGGCCAGCCCTGTCCTGGGGGACATCAGGCACAGCCAGGGAAGGGGGGGGATTGTCCCGCTCTGCTCTGAGCTGGGGCAGCCTCACCCCAGTGCTGGGGGCACTTCTGGGTGCCACAACATCAAAAAGACACTGAGCTGTTGGAGAGGGCCCAGAGGAGGGCAATGGAAATGGTGAGGGGCCTTCAGGGGAAGCCTTAGAAGGAACAGACTTGGTCTGTTCAGCCTGGAGAAGAGGAGACTGAGGGGAGACCTCATTGCAGTCTATGGCTTCCTCATGAGGGGAAGAGCAGGGGCAGGCACTGATCTCTTCTCTGTGGTGGCCAGTGACAGAACCTGAGGGAATGGCATGAAGTTGTGTCAGGAGAGGTTTATGTTGGATGCTAGGAACATGTTCTTCACCCAGAGGGTGTTTGGGCACTGGAAGAGGCTGCCCAGAGAATTGGCCACAGCACCAAGCCTGACAGAGTTCAAGAAGCATTTGGACAATGCTCTTCTTAGACACATGGTGTGATTCTTGAGGATGGCCCTGTGCAGGGCTGAGAGTTGGTCTCGATGATCCTTTGGGTATCTTCCAACCCTACAGATTCTCTGATTCTGTGATCTCTGCTCCCAGGATCATCCTGCTGCTGCTGCTGCCTCTGCTGCTGGCCCAGCTCCCACTTCTGCTGGGTGGCTGTGCCCTCTGCTGGAGCCTGAGTTTTGGACACTGCTGGGCAGTGGCCAGAACCAAAACCAGGCTCGGGCAAAAGGGCCAGTCTGTGCTAAAATCCAAGTAAGCCCTCCACAGCCCCTCTCCCAGCAGTGTGTGCCCCTGAGGGCTTTCCCAGGCTACTGATTCAAGGGATGGGGCCAGTAGCAATTCTCCCCTGCTGGTTTTAAGGTCCTGTTGGTTGCAACGGTGTCACTGTTGGGCTTGGGATAGACACTGAATAAACCCTAGAGCCAGGCACCTGAGCTCTGGTGTTCTGTTTCCAGGTAAATTTTAGGTGCAGAGCACAAGACCTCTCACTATTGGTTCCTCTCTGCTCCAGTGGAAGTTTCAGTAATTCCTGCAGTCTATACAGCAATTTCCAGCCTGTTAGCAGGCTTTCTTCCCCAGTGCCAACTCCATTTCTCTCCACTGAATAGAGGGATGGCAAGCCTTAGGACTGAGAAACCCTGATAAGTGGGTCCAGCTGCTGAACTAGCTTTTAGTGTTGCTTCCTCCTCTGTTTTGGAGGGAGAATCAAGACTCTTGCAGCAAGAGGTAATGTGAAGGTTGGCTCTGTAAGCTGTGGTGCATGAGAGGCTTTTGTCACAGCTTAACTGGCTGTTGGAGCTGTGCTGAGTTTGTTACTCAGTACCATCTTTTGCACTGTCCTGACTATTGTTAGGTTAGGTACTTGCAGGCTATTTCCTGCTGTTTCCATGCAGGGAAATACAACTGAATTGTATTGAAATAAATAAAGCAGATACAGCAAATAAGATGCTGTGCTTATGTGACTTATTATTTACAAACCTTAGGGGAATTAACCTAGTGAAATGTATTCTACTGAAGGATGTCTCACTCTGGAAAATGTTAGATAGGAAGAGGGCCACAAGATGGATGAAGGTACTTCATTAAACTCATTTCCTAATAAGAGACAGATTTGGAGAAGGACCAGAATTACTGGGGCAGATTTTTACTGAGGGTCAACCACTTTAGCTGTGTGGCAGTCAGTGGAGGTAGGGCAGTGACATCAGCTGGTTCAAGTCTACCGTGAATTCCATCACAGCTTTTCCCTTTGCCAATGGCAATTTAGAGAAGGACTCTATGTCACCTCCAGTGCAAACAGCCCAAACCACATTTTCATTAAATGGTTTTGCAAAGACCCCTGAGAGATCAAAATTAATAATAAAATGTGTAACTGACTTATTCTCTCACCTTCACTGATCTGCATTTTGGGGATAGTTTCTGCCCTCACATTCAAGAAGGGTTGTGGGTTCACCTTGAATTTACCTTAGAATAATGAGGCATTTTTAAAGGGAGACTCCTTGGTAGAGACATTGTGCTCCAAAGAAACTAATATTTATGTACACACACAATTACTATGGTCTCTGCATGGTGGTGGGAGAGATTTTGCTCCAATTGCAGAGCAAAACTGGAAACCTGTCCATATTACTGGCATTCTGGCATCTATAAATGAAAGCTTCTAGACTGACTTGCTGTGGACAGGCTAAAGTGTACCCTCAAGAGCCATGAAGAAAAGTGCTGTATGTGTCCATGTAAATAGGAAACACAGGCATATTTTTTCCATATTTGTTCTCTGATGCTCTGATAATAGCAGTCCTTTTGGAGTTTTTTCTGGTGGTTTACTTCTACAGGCTTTCCAGTCTCATTTCATGATTTAGTGACCTGAAACGTGCCACCCAAAACTAGTAAGCTTTGATTTTGGAATAGTTGAAGGAATAAGGATAACATAGAGCACTACACGCTGCATAGAAAAAATTACTACTCCAAAAATTTAATAAAATAAAAAACCAAATACCAAACAGAGCAGAAAGAAATTACATCTTTCTACCCGTCTGCACACACATGCCCCAAAACCTTTCAACTGAGCTTGGCATTTTGTACTTCTACACCACAGATTCCTCTCAGCATAAATCCATCCTTGCTATAACTCCAGTGACATTAATGACTGCCTTTCAATACATTTAACCTCAAAGGCCTGATGCACTTGTTGGGATCAGCCCTGCTCAGAGGAGGTCTTCATGATTTTCAGTCTCAAGCAAAGTGGTCAGACTGGCTGTGAGACTGTGCTTTTGATTTCTATCCTCTGGCTGAACCTTTGGAAATGTACTGTGAAACGCTGCACCTGAGTGCATTCAGAATAAAGCCCTGAATTTCCATAAAAGCTCCTAAACTGTGTGTTTCAGCATTTGCTCTTTTGTTGTGATGGCCGGGAAGACGATCTGGAGTCAAATCAAGTCCCTTTTGAAATCAATGGTAAAACTCCTTTAATCTGTTTTCTCTGCAGGGAAGCCATGCTTTGAACTAGAAGAAAAATAGCAGGGACCAAAACTACTGAGTGTCCATGAAGAGTGGAGAGAAAGGAAATTGAAGTAGAAGGGGAATTATTTTTAGGAAAATGTTAGATAATTATACTCGTTCAGCTTTGTCACCACTGATTTTTTGTATCGAAATAATGAAAAAATAAATTTCTTTTTTATACCTGTGTTTTAAGCTACTAAGCACCTTTCTTTACCATACACATTGTTAAAGGTAAACAACATTAACCCTCAATGTAAAATATCTCCTAGGTATTTTGTAAAATGCAATGTAACATGCAACAAAATAGCATTTTATGTAGTGTAACCTGTTTGTAACGCTGAAGTAGGACCAGAGATCAATTCAGAACTGTCTGTGCCTTTATGTAGCATGACTGACATAGACATACCTTTCATTTTTGACAGCTGAAACTAAGGACAGTTTTCCTGCTGCCTTTCCAAAGGCATTCATCTGTAATTCCAGCCTGGAAGGTCACCACCCTCTTTTTCCAACAGAACAAACTGTCTACAAAAAGCTGTGGTGTAGCTCAAGCTGCAGGGAAGACTGAGTCAAAGTATAAGCTGGTACAAAGTACAAGCATGGTGATGAAAATGCAGGTTTCAGGCTTAGTAACACATCTGTAGCCCCTGTCCTCCCGCTGGCCATAACAATCACCTCCTTGCTCCAACACCTGTTTCTTCACCATCTTCACATTTTCAGAGCCTGGCTGACAAATGCCCACCTCAGTCAGATGTTAAGGAACTGGTTGATATCCCATATATTGAAATAATTCATAAATACAGGTGACATAAGAACCTTAACTGCAGAAGACATTTTAAGGGCAAGTCCTACTATATAAATTATAAGCATCTCTCACCACCTAGATAAAAAATATTTCACAGCAAGATTTTTCTGGCAAGATTGTTTAATTTGTCCAAACCCATGTGTATGTACTGAAAGAAAATCTTCAAACATGCAATATGTCATTTTTATAGCACCTTTTCTTCAACATCTGCGACTATTTCATATAAGAAGTAATTTTCATTTAAATTTAAATAGTAAGAAATAAAAAATAAAAAAACTGTCCAAATTTATTAGAAATAGCATTACAGCATTACAGAAATAGCATACGTTCACATGTGGGAATTATCTAGGTTACAGCATGAGCATAGTTGTACCATAAACTTTAATTATTAAACAAAAAAGAAAAAAAAACAATTAAATGGATTAAACTTTGTTAGCAAATGCAGCTAAGTGTAATAGAGAATTCAGTCTCAAGTGATCACACATAAATTCAGCTGAATTAGGTTTTTCTCTGCCTCAATAACGTATTTTAGGATAAGCCAAAATTTCATCTCAATGCCTTTGAAACCTAAAGGTTCAAGTTTTCATTGTGAAAATTCTTTTTTAAAATTGCTTTTTCAGCTTATGAGTAAAACTAAAAGCCTCAGTTACCAGAAAACTAGAGAAATATTAATTTGTTGTCCCATTCTTTAATTGGGGAGGAGGGAGAAGGGAAAAAAAAAACTCCAGACAGATGATTATAAATCAATTTCAAGCTTATTGCTTCTATTCCCAACCCCTCTCTGGCCCTAAAGGTTTAGCTTGGGTTCCCCCTGACATCTCTGGTGCTCCTTCCCTGCTTTCCCAGTTGCCTGTGCACATCCCAGGCCCTTGCTACTCCCCTGGATCTTTCAGCCTATTCTGCAGACAATACCATGGGAAGCAGTGACCAGTGTTACTGTGGGTCTCCTTTCTGTTTTTTCTGCTCTCCCTTGTGAAAAAGGAGTCTTTTTATTCTTTCTTTTCACGCCAGATTGTTGGGAATAGGCGCTGCCAGAGCCAGCACTGAGATGTCTCAGCTCCCCTGTACACAAACAAAGCTAATTGAGCCTGCACACAGGTACAGCTCTAATTTGTGAGATGCGCACTGGAGCGTGCAGGCAATGATCCCAGCATCAGGAATGACAAGCAGAACAGGGAGGTGTTCAGTGCAGCTTGGGTGCCAACAGCTTTCTCAGCTCTGCCAGAGAAACAGCAGCTCACGTTTTACAAAGCAGGGTTTTACTGCTGAAGGTGCCAGGCTTTTAAGAGCTACATGGACACACCTGGGAACTCAGAGAGTTGAAGTACACTTCTACTCCTACTGCATTATTATGGGATACTCAGGGTTATGTTATGTGGAGTCAGAGTTAAAAGTGTGTGTGGGAAAACATGCTTTTCTACTGCATGAGCCATTCCCTTCCAGCAAGGCAGTGAGGTGTCTTTGAGAGCCTCAAATAGGACTGAAGGCAAATCATCTGCCTCCAGAAAAGAAATATCAAAAGCAGTATGCATGATCATGCTGGCCTCCAGAAGTGGAAATTCAGATCAATTTCCAGCTACATCCCTTCCTTGAAAATGCAAGTAAAGGCAGTCATGGTGGTCTCTGGGACCTGGACATTTCTCCCACGAGAGCCTGGATGCCAGCATTGGCCATGAGTGATGGATTCTGGCCACTAGGAACTGGGATTATATTTAAACCAACAATTTACACTGGCAAGATTTTCATTCCTGTTGTCCCGTAAAATGACCTGAAAAGCCTAAAGTTTCATAAGTAAGTTCACAGAGAATACCAAAGCTCACCAAGGGTGAGATCAAGGACAAAACCTTCGTCATTAGGTGTTATTACTTAATGAAAGCTGGTCACTGTGGTAGGCCCTTCCTCCTCCTGCACTGTGCAATAACTGTTGTGTGTGACTTTGTAGGGGACAATCAGTGTGTTGCTGAAATGCTTTTTTGAAATTTTAATTTCATTAAGGTATTCTGGTAACATTTCCAATCCATTTTCTGTATTCATTATCTTTCCCTTCCTGAGTAATTTAGTTAGTTACAGCAATGCCACTAAGAAGAGAAAGATCAACACTTTGATCTCAGCTTCTTTTATCTGGCTCAGAAATACATATTCTATCTAACCTACCTCTAGGAGCAAAACAGTAGCAATTAAAGGTAGAAATCACAGTCCAAAATGTCCTCTGCCCCCCCTCTGCTCAAAGGGAAGAGGGGAGGTCTACTCCCCACAGTTGCTATTTCAGTACAAATAACACTGTAATGTGCTGGTTTTAGCAGCAGCAACAACAACAAAACAAAAAGCACAGCATTCCTATTATACAAATGCACATAACTTTGGCAATAAAATGCTCAAGCCTAGTATGCTCCCCTTATGCTAATTATGACTGATCTGTGATAAATAATCTAAATTGATGTCTGCTGCCTCATAGGCATAAGATATTATTCTTCTGAAGGACAATTCTGTGTGTCTTAACATACTAAGTCTCAATGTTTGAGTGGCTACTACATGTACCTGACTGTTCAGTCAAGAAATTGTGTCTGCACTCTTAGGCAAAACCAGGACTTTGCTTCTTCCTGAATTTGGCCTGTCCATGTCTGGTAAACAGCAGAATGGAAATGTTTGGCAAAGGAGTATATCTGCCAAGAAAAGTGAAGAATGGAAGCCCTGTTAATATTGCAAAAGTCCATGTTCTAGATTCAGTATGTCTGAATTTTGCACAATCCTCACTTTTGTGTATAATTATTATATCTAAAAAGCAAGCTAACAAGATGCACTTCTCTAGGAGCAATGGTAGCTGCAATTTCCCAGACACAATTTATGCACTTATGCATTTGCAAAAACCTTCCAGTGATTCTGGCAGGAGACAAGCCCTTGCATTCCGTAACGAGGTGGCAGCTGAGGAATATTTATTTTTTCCTTTGGTACCTATCTTGTCTACTTTAATTGGCAGCTTGGGAATGCACTTGGAAACCCAGCACAGAGCACTGACACTGTGGTGCTCTGAGATGGGGGTGGGTGCCATCAAAAACATTTCCTTTTTAAACTTGAGTGGCAGTGGAGAAAAGTTAGAAGAGATAAGAAACAGTAAGGCCTATACATGTGATCCTACAGGGAAACTGCAATTTTCCCCTCTCCTTTCCTTTATTTTCCTTGTTTTGCTCTTTTCTTCCTGAGATTTACCTTCTTTGAGGTGGGGGTATTTTTTCTTTGATATTACATAGCATAGTGGGACTGCCATACAGAATTAACAGAAACAGCACCACTACCAATAATAGTAACAACAACAGAAACTTTCCCGGAAAAAAACCCACTGACTTCCCAGAAAACTGAGTTCTCCTGTAATAAATACTTCCCCCCAAGCTGAATTTGGCCTATTTTGAAAGATACTGAAACAGGGAAATAACCTAATTTCTTCAAGTATGTGCACTCCAGTGGGAAAGTTTGCAGTCATTACCTTTTAAAAATCAGGCTATGAATTTTTCTCTTTGACGGTTTCTAATGAAAGTTAATACTCAGTAATTTTAGCCATCTTCTGGTAAGATTAGAACCACTGTGGGGAGGGCAGAACAGAGAAAACTCTCTTTTCACTACAAGTTGCTGAATTAACTGAACCTGAAATGCTTTGCAAATGTGTGTCTGTGCCAGTGAAATTCAGAAAGAAAGAAAACAAACAAGGTCTCTTCAGCAGGCTTCTTGCCTGTCCCATTTCCCAGTCAGCTGGCAGCTCTCTTCAAAAGGAAAAGATGCCAGGTAAGCTAGTCTGCCTGGTGCACAGAGCTCTGGCAGGCACAAATTTGGGGAACTTTTAGGAATTAAGGCTCTAGCGATGTCTGCTATGCAGTCAACATAAGTGAAGAGTAAGGATGCCTTCAAGTGCTGACATAAAGGACTCAAACCATTTTGTTTTTCCACTTGAATTAGGACAAAAGCAAACTGTGTAATCTCCAAATCCTCAAAGGCATAGAATTACATTTCTGTGCATAGGTTTGCAGCTTTGGACAAGTCACACATTAGATTAATAAGGGATTTCTGAAGGATGGTCAGAAAGAAAGAAATGTTCTCCAATGTAAAAAGCTTGGATTTCACTATGAATGCTTCCCTTGCTTGTCAGCAACCCCCTATATTCAGCATATTGTATATCAGAGCACAAGAGTGCTTGTATAGGCCTGATTTTTTCCCCCAATTTAAAGGTTATTCAACCACAGCAAAACAGAATTTCACCTCTATAACAATGGCAACAAGATGACAATATAAGTTCATTCTCCCTTGTTATTGTCTTCCAGTGGCAATGCTGTCAGCACTGCTGGGACAATAAAGTACCAGGGTTCATTAAACCAGTACTAAACCATAGTTACAGGAAAATTGCTCAATGAGTGGCAAGACCATGCAAACATTACTGTTAATGGGATATTTTTACTGTTGGAGAATTTGAGAAAAAAGATTTACAGTTGCTTTACACTGCCTCTGGGCAATGGTTACCTACATGCTGTAGCAACAAGCATGTTTTTCCAGCAAGTCTGGAGTGTGGGTACATCAGGAACGCTAACTCAGCGCAACAAGTGTGCCACCCCTTTTCTGTTTTTAATTTTAAGGACACTGGCATCCCTCAGTCGGTGGCTGTGTCCCCTGGTCCAGCTCCAGGGCGGACACGTCCGTGTGTGCCTCAGCAGCTGCGCACAATCCAGGGGCAGCACGCAGAGCCCGTGTGCCTGGGAATATTCCTGTGCTGGGGATGGATCTGTGAATAATAGCTACTGCAACTGCTTGTGGCAGATCTGAAAACTGCAGAAATTGTGACTGATGATGTGGTAGAAATTACTGGTATGGAGGGAGCAGCAATTCAGCGTTGCGGTCCCGTGGCAAGCTCCGTCCTCACCAGAATGTAGGGCAAAGCAGAGGCCGTGAGCAGGAATGATGGCTGGGGATTCCTGGGCTCCTGAGGTCTCTGAGAAGACTTGCAATCACAGGCTGGCCTAGTTTCTCCCTCAACCAGAGAGGTGGAGCTCATACACCAGTGCTTGCCTCAGCAATAGAGGGGAATATCAATCCTGAAGCTCCCTAGGTGATGAGGAAACTCCTTCCAATCACTGCTGGCCCCAGCCAGGAGTTATCACAGTGATACATTAGTGATGTTCAGAAGCTGTGCCTGTGCTGCTATGGATCACATTTGTACCAAACTAGCACAGGCAGGTGGCCTGCAACCTCTCACAAGAGGAAACAATGCTTCTCTGTGCAGTTACCATCAACCTCATATTACACATTCTCCTGCTTTTCCCTCCCTCGAGCCAACTTATGTGTCATATAATTTTTTTAAACACTAAAAATTGTGAATAGTTTGAAAATATCTACTTAATTAGTTTTTTCAAAGCTGCATTTTCTCACATGGATTTGACAGGCATTAGGTGGCAGTATGGGCTGGAGACTTCAGCATGGGGCAACAGGCAAGGCGTTCATATTCCTGATTCCAGTTGTAAGATGGAAAGATTCTCTAAACTTTCTCTTCTGCCTAAAAAATGAACGTGTGAGTAATGGTCCCATGACATCCTGTGAAGATTAATTAGCTAATGTCTTCACAGAGCTCTGTGTATGAAAAATGTACTCTATGAGTACAGAAATAGTCAAGTAAAGAGTTTTTCCTTTACATCAGTTTAATGTCACACATTTTGTCCTTGATTTCTGCAGTGACACATTTGATCCATAATTCAGCCCATACATTCTCAGCTATTCTATTTTTAGATTTCAGAGAGACAGATTGGAATTTATAGCTAAATCTAACTTCCCAAACCATAGTCTGACAGGACAGATCAGAGCTAAGTACACAGTAGTTAGTGAAAAGCTGACAAAGTGCTTTCATAAAGTCATCACAAAGGTGGAAAAAACCCAGTGGGTATTCTAATCCATCTCCTTGCCTCTGAAACATTTTTCTTTATGGTACACTTGTACAAGTGCTGTATCTAAGATAGTGAAAATGTTGATAGAAGTTTTCTAGGGAAATGCCCTGTCTGACAACCAAGGAAGACTCAGATTTCCAGATCAGTTCCAGAACAAATTTTCTCCAAGTTTCAGCCATTAGATTCCTGAGCAACATGCCTCAATCCAACGTGCAAATGGAAGTTTGGCTAGGGCCTGTCCAATGTCAAAATACCTCAGCTAAATTCTGATCCAAATATACTTTGACCCATGTCTGGATCACGCTTAAACTAATTTCAGTTACTCCAAATTTGCCTTGTAATATTGATAATTCAACTCAAAGCATGGTATTTTTCTTCCCAAGGAAACAACCTGAGGAGGACATCTTTACTTTGTGCTGTGCTTAGGGCCTGGCAGCAGACCTTCCTACAGGTCTAGACTCCTGTGTTTAGAGTGTTTTTACATTTGTGTTTTTACATGGGAAATCCAGAACTAATGCCATCTTTTAAGCTACCATATCTCACTGCAGACTCATTTCACTGGCTCTGTATTCCCATCTTTGCACATTTCTTATCTTTCAGCATAGCTGCTCTGTACAATTTTCCCTTCCTTTGGATTAATTCCATCTTTTCCTCTGCCTCAATGAGTTAATTTGCATATTTTCACTCTGAATCTCACACTGTTATTCTATGCCTGTATTATTATCTTCTACTGCTTTTTTGGTATCTTTTTAATATTTCCTCCAGGGCAGTAACTTACACTTTCACATCATCTGCAGCTCCCCTTACTCTCACATTAATGAGAACACCTGCATAAAAACTGAGCCTAACACAAATCCCTACCTCATCCATTTTCCTTTCAGGATTAATTTCACCCTCATATGTTTGTATAAAACCCTACTCTTCTCAGACCTCCTTTCATGGCAGGGAATTTCTTGGCTGCTCTGCTTCTCTCATTGCTCCACACCTTACATGTGTTATTTGCCCAACCAACCCTTTTCACTTGCAATATTGGATTCCTTTTTCATTTCAGTCCCAAACACTGGAACTTTCTTACCTCTCTCTGGACAGCCAGTGTGCCATAAGGTGCCTGTTTTTTATGTACATGTGAACAGTCTAGAACAACTTTCTCAATACTCAAAGCATTTGGTTTCAGGTAAGACCCTGACCTCATGCTTAATTATGGCTCTGTGTGGATGCTCATGCAATTTTAACTCATTTATTGTTTGAGATACTCTCAGTAGTTTTTGTAGATTTGTGGCTCCCGAGGCCCACGGGGATGACTCTTGAGCAGCACTCCCCTGTGTTGACTCTCATTAAAATGTAGCTGTAAGAAAAAACGAGAAAAAAAAAGGTCTTACAATTGCTACCATAACTTTTAATGAGAGCCTTGCTGTTAGATCCTGTGCCATGCTTCTAGTCCCATTTTTTCTGGCTTCAAGGCTGCAGGAAGTCATCACCAAAGCTTTCCTCCCTAGGAGATTCATGGATTGCAAATTAGGCACCCTTTAACTTTCTGTTTATAAAACACACACTGGCTCCTGGCTTGTGGGTTTTCTGCCCATAATAAGTATTTTCCAGCTTCTTAATTGTTCTCTAACTCTTCTCTGAACCCATTTCAGTTTGCCAATATCCTTCTTAAATGACAGAACTGGACACAGATTCCATTAGTGCTCTCTCCAGTGCCAAGCACAAATATCATTGCTCCATAGCTATTTGAACTACCTCTGTTTATATATCCAAGGACTGCATTAGACCCTATCCTGTCAAGGAGAAGCTTATTACCCCAGCAGCTCAGATTACCCTTCCCATCCTTTACAGACATGCTGCTTTTTGGGACGCAGGAAGATTTCCTCCCCTCATTTTTATTATTATAAATTGCACCCAGACCATGTATTTGAGTAATAAACTTCAGTTTAAGACCTACACAGCTTAGCTTATTCTCAGTTTATTCAGAGAACCACGTTGTTCTGTCTGCTTTTAAGCTCAACATTGCTGTCATTGTAAAGCTCTTTGGTTTCTGGCAGTCACTCAATGATCAAGAAGCAGCCACCAGCTGACCCCTCTGGAAGCACATATGCTTGCTCATGGTTACCTGCTGATATGTACTGAAGACTTGCCACCCACCTTATTTTTAAAGATTCACTTTGGTAATTTTGTGGCAGCCTTATTTAGTATCAAAATATTATGTAAGAGCTAATAAAATTCTTACCAGATGTCTGAGCACGTTATATCCCCTAATGCTAGCCAAATTTCTCCTTTTATCTAGCAATCTATTTTAAATATGAAGGCATCTATTTAAGCTCTTTAATTAATAGCAAGAAGTAATAATTATAAACTCATTAATTCTCTCCTCTATTTTATTATTGTATCCCATTTAAACTATTTTATCCAAAATGAATGTCAGAATGAGAAATAGCAGTTGAAAGCATCTGAATCGTGCCATCTTCTGATTGTAAACATTGGCATAGAGCTGAAGACTCCTCTGTCTCTAAATAGTTATTTAAAATTAATCCTAGAAATATTGAGGTCCTCAACCAGCTCATTTAAAACTCCTGGCTGTTGAGAAAGCAAAATTGACTCTTCCTCTCATTTTAATGGATATTTTAACAATGTTTTTGTCCACTGTGTCCCAGACTTCTCTGGGAACAGAGTGAAGCTGTCTAACAAAACTATCAGTGATAGTTTTGAGGGCACTACCTTCAGGTAGGTGCCCTCAAGATTTCTCTCAGTTACCACCTACCCCTGGAACCAGCAGTATCCTAATTGCATCTGTATTTCTGTCTCTGAAGCTCTGTCCCTTCTGAACAGTCCAACTGGTACTTTTGCTTGTGTCTCATACTTGCAAAAGCAGCTCTCCCAGGTGTCATCTTGGCAAGCACTCCAGGCACCTCCCAGCAGCCCCTTGAGCTGCTTCTTGCACAAAGCTCAGTGCAGACTCTGAGCATCCCCTTTCCAGGAGGTGACCTGCAGGGTGAAAGGCAGAGGCACCTGCCTCTTGGGGCTTTTCAGTTTGATTGGAGGAGATGGGAGCTAGCTGTTGCCCTTAGCCTCAGAGGGCATTCCTACTTGGAGTGTCCCTAGCAGATTACCACCAGCCTGGATTTGAAATGTTCAGTGAAGGCTTCAAGCTGCACTCCCTAAAGCATTTGCCCACACAGCTGGAGCCAAGGTCCAGCAAGGACACTCTTGCAGGAGTTCTTTGTGGCCCAGCTGTCCCCACAGCTAAGGGTGTGTGGAGCCTACCAGCAGCACCCTCTAAAGAGCAGAGCCCATAAAACATCTCTTAGAAATTCAGCCTCAGGGAAGGCACATTTCCCCTCCTGAACTGCCCCATTTACTGCATGTCTTCTGGTGGGAAGCCAAAGAGAGATATAGACTTCTAAATTTATATCTCCAGTGAAGAAAAAGGAAAGGTTCAGATCCTGTTTCATACATGACCTGGCCTCTAGCTTTATTCAGCAACTTCTATGTTAAGAAAATATTCAGCAGGTAGGAGAAGGGAAGAAGAGGGTTAGAAGATTAAAGCTGTTCTGCTGCTACACAAAAGATGGGTGTGAATAAATTATATAAAAATAATCCACCTAAAAAATAAGTAGAAAAACAATGCTAATCCTATTTAGACGTGGTGATTCTCACTATATGTTTTATTTATGAAACTGTAATCCTAGAACAGTAAATAGTGCTATTCTTTATCCTCCCATGAAGATAATGTGGTAGAAAGAAAGGCATGTAGCATGCAAAAAAGCATGGTAAAGGAAGAAATTGATCATGTAATTAAAAGAGATATTTTTCATGGAGCTTAAGAATGTTTTAAAGCAGCATTACATAATGGAGATTTCTAAGTGATTGCCTCCACAAAACACATAGTAGAATAAAAATGGGGGGAGAAAACCCCAAACCTGTTAATTTTCAGCTATTTGACACTGCACAAACACCCTTTGTCAACCAGAAAACTGATGGTTTCAGCTGAGACTTGTTAGTAGGCACAACTTCAGCTACTGCAACTGAGAGCAGGCTTGTGTATGCCTGGCTCCACACAAACTCCTCATTTTCTCCTCAGTTCTTCTTTCTGCACTAGTTCCCAAGAACTATTTAGCAGTCCTGGTTGCTCAGCAATCTCCTGTGATTTCCACACTGAGGTAAACACTGTCCTGTGGGGCCCGAGTCTTTGCTCTTAATGTGCTAATTGAAACTTGGCTTTGGGAAGGAAACAAAATGAGGAGAACTGTGGCAGCTCAGAAACCAAAGGTGAATTTTCCTGGCTGGCCAAAAAGCTGAATTTTTCTGGCTGAATGAGGCATGTCCTGATTTTGTGCCAAAACAGGGCTCCAAGTTGAGCTGGAAAAAAATGTAAACATCTCCCACAGTTTTGGTCTGCCACCCAGCAAAAAGCACATGATTAGCTTGTACAAGTAAGACCCCTGTTCGTGGCTTTGTTCATCCAAGGCTTGATTGCACCCTATGAAGCAACAATTAGTGACGGCACAGAATTAAGCCAATTTGATCTGTGAATTCAGCCATTATAACAGCTTCTGCTCAGGCTTCCCACTTTTATCCATTTAATAGTTGTGGTTTTGGTTTGACATCTTAACCTGTGTTGTAAGGAGTACTGTAAAAACAGATTCTCTCACAATATGCACCACAACCCTCTCCTTTGCTGTGGCAGTACTATTTCTGAGAGAAGAATTTCTTGCACCCTTCCTGGTTCTGTGCGAGTCCACTGGCAGCTCCTCCATAGCCTTCTGCCCTCACTTTTTTTTGAAGGTTATATTCAATGAGAACAGTACCCATGATGTCCTTGCTCGACCTGCTGTGCCACTTGGAAACTCCCAGGTCTCTGGGGCCAGATGGGGCTCACATGAAGGTACAGAGGGAGCTGCTGGAGGAGCTGGCCAAGCCCCTGTCCATCATTTCTCATCAGTCCTGGCTAACTGTGGGGGTCCCAGTGACTGGAGGTTGGCCAGGTGACACCAGAATGGTTAGAGGAGGATGGAGAGAGCAGCAGGCCTGTCAGCCTGACCTCAGTGCCAGGACAAGTTACAGAACAGATCACCCTGAGTGTGGTCACTCAGCATGTACAGGACAACCAAGGACTGGGCTCAGCCAGCAAGGGTTTAGCAAAGGCAGGTCCTGCTTGGCCAACCTGCTCTTCTGTGACCAGGTGACCTGCCTAGTGGATGAGGGAAAGGCTGTGGATGTGTCTAGGTGGACTTAGAAAAGCCTTTGATACTGTCTCCCATGGCATTTCCCTGTGGGAGCTGGCAGGCCATGGCTTACACAGGTGCACTATTTTCTGAGTTAAAAACTGGCCAAACATCTGGAACCAAAGAATGGGGAGAATGGATTACATCCATTAGGATGGGGGCTACACTAAGGTCTCAGTGTTGCTAAGACTAGGGGGCTTCCCCGGGTCTCAGTGTTGGGGACAGTTCTCTTTAGTCTTTATCAGTGATTTGGACAATGGGATTGAGGACACCCTCAGTCAGTTCACAGATGACACCAAGTTGTGTGGGGGTGCTGATCTGCTGGAGGTCAGTAAGACTCTGCAGAGGGTCTGGGCAGGCGGCATCCATGGGCTGAGGCCAGCAGTTTGTGATTCAGTAAGGTGAAGTGCCCTGTCCTACACCTGAGTCACAACAACCCCAGGCAGCACTACAGCCTGGGAACAGAGGGGCTGGAAATCTGCCTGGTGCAAAAGAACCTGGGAGTGCTGGCTGACAGCAGCTGAACATGAGCCAGCTGTGCCCAGGTGGCCAAGAAGGCCAATGGCATCTTGTCCTGGACCAGCAATAGTGTGGCCAGCAGGAGCAGGGCAGTGACTGTCCCCCTGTCCTCGGCACTGGTGGGGCCACACCTCAAATGCTGTGTCAGTTCTGGGCCACTCACAACAAGAAGGACTTTGGGGAGCTGGAGCATGTCCAGAGAAGGGCAATGGAGCTGGGGAAGGGTCTAGAGAGTAACTCACATGAGGAGCAGCTGAGGGAGCTGGAGTTGTTCAGCCTGGAGAAAAGGAGGCTCAGGGGAGGCCTTACTGTTCTCTATGACTACCTGAGAGGATGTTGTGGCCAGTTGGGTGTTGGTCTCTTCTCCCAGGCAACCAGTGATAGGGTGAGAGGAAATGGCCTCAAGCTGCACCAGGGGAAGTTCATATTGGACATCAGAAAGAATTTTTTCCCTGAAAGTGTGGTTAAGTGTCGGAATGGAAATTGCCCAGGGAAATGCAG
This sequence comes from Dicaeum eximium, assembly GCA_013396995.1. Taxonomy (NCBI): domain Eukaryota; kingdom Metazoa; phylum Chordata; class Aves; order Passeriformes; family Dicaeidae; genus Dicaeum; species Dicaeum eximium. Next base: position 884,962 of record VWZP01001457.1, on the reverse strand, counting down.
GACTTATCACCACTGGAAGTGTTCAAGAAACATCTGGACATGGCATTTAGTGCTATGGTCTGATTGACACGGTGGTGTTTGGTCCAAGACTTGGTCTTGGATATCTTTTCCAGCCCTAATGCTTCCATGATTCTGTATGTAGGAGTTCACAAGGAGTCCTACTCATTCACACTTTGTGACATATGTCTGGCAATGTCAAGACATAGGTGGTGATTTACTTCAATGAACTCACAGTCACAGGACATACAAGAGCATTTAATAAATCTCTATTGATGGTGAAAGGCAAAATTCATCAGTATTTTGGTTGGACTTTCCCTTGAACCTGGAAGAGAGCATTCCAGCCATCTAATTCAAAAACAACAATTGAATCCTTAGTGTATTCCTTACATTCCTTAGTGTGTTTTCAAGCCCACCCTTTGCTATGAATCTCTGAAGGCTTTAAGGTGACTGCTAACCCACCAGCATTGAGGAAAAAGACATTCAAGAGGGAGATAGTTCTGGGAGCTCCAGCCATCCTCATTTTTTCATAACCAGAAATGCCATGTCCCTCCCTCAACAGCACCCTGTGCAGTACAAACACAGAGTCACAAGCATCCTTTGCCTCACCTGGAATGAGAAAGAAGGAAACAGGCCTTGAGAAAACTGAATAATGAAATAGCACACCTATTTATCTAGACTACCTGGGGCTGCTGTGAGAGGCAATACTGCACACTCACACACCATACACACACACACACTGATGGCCTGGAGCTGCAGCAGAAGCAAAAGTGAGATGGGAGCAGAGAATGATTTGGGGTTCTGTAGATCTGAGGGTACATGTGGAAGGAGGAGTGGGAGCTTTGTGTCAGTTTGGCACAGGAAGGGCAATTTTGGGACTGAAATCACCTGGAAATGCTTTTCAACATCCAGTTCCCTGAAAACAGACATAACTTCTTCCAGTGCAGTCCCGTATACACTCCTGTTTTCCATGTACACCAGAGGTAAAGGTTGAGGTGCAGATTCATTATGGTACCAACACTGAAAGTTGCACAGCTCAGTGTTCAGCTTTCTGCTAAAGTGACTCTGCTGCCACAATGAGGGAATAGAGCAGATGTACCTAAGTTAGAAACTCTTCAGCTACTGCTGCAGCTGTAAAACTCAGTGTTGAAATACTCGCCCTACTGCTCATTCAGTTTCTCCAGCCCATTCTGCAGCATTTTGTACAGTCCCTGATGCTGAGGGTACAACAGACAGATGTTACCCACTCTGTTGCAAACTAAGCCCTCCTGAGCCAGCTGGAGGCACCACAGCCCTGCAGTGCCTGTTGGGAGTGAATGGAGAGCCTGTGTGACTAACAATTCATGTCTCTATCCTGCCTCTCTGCAAGAGGGATACTGAGGATTGTTGCTTACCTCTGTAGTGCTTTGGGAACAACGTTAGCAATTTTCTACCCATCTAAATACATTATGCCATAGGAAATTAGCTGGTGCAAAGAGAATGTGATTATGCAGGACTGGCAACTGTGTCTACCTGCAAATCGGAAATAAAAATCTTGACCTTGACTTCTTGCTTCTGCAAAGGCCATCTGGTGGTCACTTGGGCACTGGTTATGCAAGTGGTGATGTGCACACACTACAGAGAGGCCTCACAGATGAGCACAGCACTGCAGCAGAGCTCATCCAGCCCCTGCTTCACAGCTTCTGAGAGACTAGAGCAGAAGTCTGCTCCCCAGGCAGCAGTGAGGAGGATGCTGGCAGTATTTCCAAACCAGCAATATCTGCTCACTGCCCCCTTGCATGCAGACATATAAACTTCAGACAGCCATTTTCCAAAATTATCTGTTCTATTACTTGAAAATCTGTACTCCAACAGAAGCTGAAATACTGCCTGCAGTCATTAGAAGGACTGGAAGCAGAAAGGAAAGGGCCTGGGATTTGCTGCTAGGCTGGCCCTGGCATACATGATGATTGGATAAGAGAGAGGACCGTCCAAATTGAAAGCAGAAAACCTCTCTCTCACTCTGTCTCTCTCTCTATATGTAATTGAAATAACCTGTGTGGCTTAATTCCAAGCAATCCCAGTTTCCATGTTTTTTTTTTTTCATATTGTAAGCAGCCATTTATATGCAGCATAGCATAGTTTGCAAACAGCACTAAACTATCAGAGAAATTTTGACACTCCTGAGCTCCATATAAAATAAACAGGCTGATTTCCAGTTTTCAGTCTGAAAAACCAGCAAGCCTACACTAGGGAAATTTGGATTTCATGGTGCACATGCTGTCCACATTTAAACTACTGCACATTTCAGTGTAGAAACCCTATCAGCACTTTACCATTGTCAGCGGGTTGCCTGGCTAAGAATTAATTCCTGATTTTGATGGCTCCCTCTCATATGCCTATATGGCAATCAACTTCTGCTCTCACAGCCAGTGACAACATCAGTATCAGTCCCAGCTGATAAAACTTCTTCCTTTTCTACTTGCTGGGCTATAGCTCCTGGCTGGAACTCTGCGCTGCAGAACAGACATTAAAAATCATTTTTCTGGAAACTGGGTGGCTCAGGGAAATGTCAATGAGTGCCTGCCTTTGCTTTTCAAGCACTAGTAGGACTCCAGCTGGTCCCTTCGTCTGCTGGTTAGAGGCAGCTGAAAGCAGCTACCATCTGCTTGCATAATGCTTCTCTCCGAAGACTTGGTATCACCAGTCAGTCATAAACGCCTGTGCCCGTACAGACTGCATATTTCATTTTCAGCAAGCAGTTTAGGGAGTCTGAGGGCCATGAAGATCTATGAGTTACAGTTTTAGCCTATGGATAAGTAGCAATTTTACCTTGGCAGCAGCTGTATGGGAAAAATATGTTGACAATTACACAGCATAATGCCGACAGCGCTCCATCTGCTGTGTAAGCAGGTAGGGAGAGAGAACTGTGGTCTGGGCAGAAGGCTGCATCTACCACCAAACTGAATTTGTCTTTGGAGCTCTCTAGGCACAGGGAGAATAACACTCTGGATCTACCAAGGACTTGTCCTATCTTTCCAGCAGAACAAGGAAGCTGAGTCATGGAGCTCCATCTGTGCTTTGCCAAGAGCAGCACGCCAAGGGAGATCCCAGCCCCTTCTTACATGCTCTTTCAGGCACAGTTCCTTATCTATTTTAAAATGTATATGCCCAGTACTTTACACCTCCCTTTATAGAAATTTCTCAAACAAAAAGCTGAATTTTGCTGTTATTGGCCCAGCTTGATTCCAATTTCCAGGAAAAAAATTTAAGTGAATATCACAGGGCATATATTGTGCTCCAACTTCCACTCAAAAATAATGGGTTTTTTCCCAGTTAATGCTGACAGCTGAATTTAACAGTCAGAACTGGGGCTGAAACTGAATTAGCTGCTCTTGTAGGACACTGCCCATAGCTGTCCTTGAGAGTGCTAGTACTGGTTATGCCTGACTCCTTTTCATGTAATGAATGGGGAATTACATTGCTAGAATTGTTGACTGCTTTTCTCCTACCAAACTGAACGCTGAAATTAAAAAATCCCAATTTGTGTGTGTACAGCTGAAGGATATTGTATTGGATCACTGTCTATCAGGTATAGCTAAACGCAGCTTCATGCCAATGTCTCCTACAGTGTTTCAAATGGGCTGTAATTAACTATTAACTATTGGTTAGTTAAATATTTTTAGTTGAAATTAAATCAATTACGCTACTTCTCCCAGAGTGAACATGATCTGTGGTGTGAGCGAGTATCTTCTTTGCTTTAGATCAGTTGGATATTTATTATTTATTCAAGTATGCAAAGAGTCCTTTTGCTCCTATAATTTCTACTCCACTGTCCTGACAAAACCACATCTTTACTCCTATTATATAGTCCTGATGGGGAACGTGAATTTCACTCATGTGCATGGTGTTGTCAATTTAGGAGTAAAGTAGTAATACTTTAGAACTGATAGTATCTTCTCCTTCCATTATAGAACTTGGCATCAAAGCTGGTCTGACTCAGCCAGCTCTTTTCATTTAAAAGTTGACCATCAATCTTACTCCTTAAAAAAACCCCAGAGATGCTTATCATAACATTTTATCCATAATCAGTTAGAAGGTGCATTTGCTTTTTCCAAGTCATTAAGATATTTGAGGCTAAGCAGCTTCCAGGTTTCATTAAAAAAAAAAGCCTGCAAAGTGTGATGGAAATTTGAACCAGGGTTAACTCCTTGCACACTTCCATTGGTGTGACTGACAGGGAGCCTGGGAGGTCAATGGTCTCAGAAAAATGCAAGCACCTCACATGTTTTTCCCTTGGTATAACTGCTTGTTTCAAAACCTTATCTGAGAAACAAACCCTTCTCCCATGGCAGAAATTAATGGGATTAAAGGTAACATAAAATTAATTTTGGGCTTAAAGCACCTTGTCTGAGCGAGTCACTGGAAATGCACAAACTCCCTCCCGCACTTTCCCATAAATATGCCCCAACACTTGACAGACCTCACAAGTAAATGGTGGATTTGTGACCTTGACTATCTCAGCTTTAAATCAGGGCCTAGTACTACCAAGCTTGGTTTATATAATCAGATAAAAATAGGTGAGAAATCCTATTTACTATTAGGCAACTAAGTGCAAAAGGTATGAAAAATTACATCTGGTCTACTCTGTTTCCTTGAACAGGTTTATGGGACTGGCTTAGATGCATGGGTGATTCCAGCAACCATACTATACCAAACCTATGGAGACCTGTTAAAAAAGCAATGGGAAATAGTGTGGTAAAATATTTGGCTTTGTTTCTTTCTGCCTTCTGCTAACACAAAGCTGCAGCCCTGCCTGGCGACCAAAATTGTGCCACTGTCCAAATGGAGGCACAATCAGAATTGAAAGATTATTTTCTGATCAAAACAGCAGGGCTGTGCTTTGCATATTTAAATTATGGGGAATTACATTTCTTCCCAGCAGCATCTCATGACTGCTAACTAACTTACTGCTCTTTCAGACTGCTGTAGCTTCTCATGAGACTGTTTCCCCCTTGAAAAACCAACTCAAAATAGAAAGGTACTGCTCAGCTGCTAAAAATGGATGTAGGCAGGTACAATATACAGGAGCAGACTTGAATGTATCAATTTATTTGAGTGAAGCAGGAAGGTAGTGCCAAAGGACCTGCAGAAGCATTTCCATTCCAGGTTATGTGACCTCACTCAATCTTTCAAAACCATCTTAGCAATTTCTTCTGTTGTACTTGCCTGGCAGACATGCTGCCTTTCTGCTAAGTCACTGGAAGGAAGAGGATGGCATTTACAGCTGCCACTGTCTGCCTGCAACACAAAGAGACAGAGAAATGATGGAATTACCTAAAATAAACCATTTTCTCCACTAAAGCAACTTAATAAAAAGAAGGGCTAGTAATATGATGTCTGTAGTCTTTTTTATGCCTTAAGATTTTATCTGACAGCCTGCCTATAAACTTTGCCAGAATATCTGGACTCCCTTTTTATTTGGCAGCAGATAAGACAAAGAGGCCCTTAGATTTAATATAGCTTAGAGATAAGAGGTGATAATACCCTTAAATGAAAGTGCTGGAGTTGAAGTTTGCTTACCTACCCTGACTTCCTCCAAAACTCCAGATGCAGCACAGTTCTATCTCTTAACAGTCCCATGGTATGAAGTTCAACAAGGGAAAAGTGCTGGATTCTGCACCTGGGATGGGGCAACCCTGGCTCTATGTTCAGCCTGAGGAAAAGGAGACTGAAGAGAAACCTCATTGCAGTCTACAATTCCCTCATGAGGGGAAGAGGAGGGGCAGACACTTATCTCTTCTCTGTGGTGACCAGTGACAGGACCTGAGGGAATGGCCTGAAGTTGTGTCGGGAGAGGTTTAGGTTTCAATTTTTTAGAAAATTGGAATTGAAAATTAGGAAATTGAAACTGAAAATTAGAAAACTGAAATTGAAAATTGGAAGATTGGGCAAAAAGTTATTGGGTGTCAGAAAAAGGTTCTTCCCCCAGAGGGTGGTCAGGTACTGGAACAGAGCTGGCAGACCTGCTCCAGGAAGGCTTCAGAGCACGGTAGCAGGAGCTTCTCTGGTCAGGTCTCTGGCCTGATACTGCTACATCTGCCTTTGCAGAGCCTACAAAAGACCCCAATACATGTTTTGAATATCTGCTTTCTGGCACTTGACTTGAACCTTTGATGCTAACACTTGAAAAGTAGTTGCAAGTCTGCTAAAAAAAGTTGTGGTTTGACTGTACTGCAATTCAAACCATACGTTGAACATTCAATTTTACTACTACGTGGTAAATAAGTTTATCAAAGGCATTAATGAGAAAAAAGTTGTGTGATGACAAAATTTATCTGTCCAAAAGAATCAAGCGTAGAAAGGAGATTAAATTCCACTTGCAAAAATGCACTGTACTGTCATATTTTAAGAGAAATATAACAGTTCTTTATGGACAAAAGTACAGTCAATATATTTTTAGGTATTTTAATGAGATCTAGTCCCAGCTGAATAAATTACTGTTCAAGAAGCTGAATTAAATTAAAATTCCCAACACCAAGGTTAGTGGTATGGTTGACATGCCTAAGGAATAAGATGTCATCCAGAGGGATCTGGACCCATATGAACTTTGTGAGATTCCACAAGGCCAAGAGCAAGGTGCTGCACCTGGGCTGGGGCAACCCCCAGTACCAGCACAGGCTGGGGGATGAACAGACTGAGAGCAGCCCTGTGAGAAGGACTTGGGGGTGCTGTGGGTGAGAGGTGGGACATGACCCAGCAATGAGCACCCGCAGCCCTGAGAGCCAAACGTGTCCTGGGCTGCATCCAGAGCAGCGTGGGCAGCACCTCCTCCCTCTCAGTTGTCCCCATGGCTAAGACCAGCTATGAACCCTGAAATGCCTCAAAACTTCTCTTAATGGAACACAGGTCAGCTAAAACTAAGATCTCAGTGTTCAGGGTTATAGATTCTGCCTGAACTTCTATCTTCTCTGCTTCTGACCTGTCTCATGTAGGGAATCTCCATTTAAAGCATCTTTTCCTCCTCAACAGAACTAGGGTGTTCAGCTAATAGAATGATTTGTGTCTGGGGTCTTGTTTCAACCTCCCAATACACTTCACTAGGTGCCCCAAAGGAGCTAGGTAGGTAAAGAAAAGCAAACTTCCCTGCAAAGGTAACATCTACAGAAAGCTCAGCAGTATGTAGGCTCACCTTCTGTTTCACACTGGTACAAAAAGAAGAATTTTTCTGTATTTGTCTTTAGAGAAAATCAACTTGGAATGGCCTCCTACATGGCACAGTTTGCTCTTTGCTTCCTTGACATTCATTTTTCTTTTGCCTGTTTCAGACAGATGATCAGTGTGCACATACTACTAAAAATACAGAATAAGTAATACTTAACACCTACGGTCAGCTTTTGCTTTGCACTGAGCCACACACAGTCAGACCCCTGCAAACTGAAGAGAGGTGAGTGCAAAAACTAACAAAATTATGCCAGTCACTTTGTATTAGCAATTCCCACAAACACAGATATCCACAACAAGGGAAACACATGTGGATAAACAAAGCTGTTTGAAATCCTGCCCCAATACTGCACACAGGACCTGACTATGAGGTTGTTAAAATGATGATAGCACCATTTATCTGGCAGGAAGTTACCACTTCCATAAACAGTATACTACTGAAAAAAGAGACCTGTGCCTCAAGATACTACAATGTCAGTGGCAATTAAGAGTAGATATCACATTGCCCTCTTTATGATATACACAATTATTTCATGTTATTACACAGTGATATTTTTCACAGTCTGCTTTTGCATATGTGCCATTTTAGAAAAACAATAAATAACTGGGTATGTTCTTCCCAATAGATTGGTCTGCCTGAGGTTATTTACATACTAGAGATTCAATGCTCAGAAAGCTTTAAATAAACTGAGCCCAAATAATGGAAATCAAATGCACCATTAGAGGAATAGAAGAGGATTTATTTTCTCAAGGCAGTGCTCTACAGGATCTGTGCATCAATTGCAGATGTAAGTACAAAATGAACACAGTGCATTCCAAGCTAAAGTGTGCTGGTAAATGGGAACTGCTCACAGTAGGCTGGATATATATTGCTTCACACCTGCTACTCTGTCCTTCACCAAGCAAAAAGGGACAGCTTTTCTTCTCAGTTCCTCCCAGTCTCACAATCCATTTGCTTTTCCATGCAAAGGACAGAAACAAGGACAATGGAAAGAAAGACATAATGATCACTCACACTGAACTTCTTTCCCTCAGGTCTGTTTAAATTTATTTCCCTCAGCTCTGTTGTGCTATCTGCTGACAGGAAAACAAAGGGTGTGGGTAGACTTATTAAGGGGATTGATTAGTTTTCATGTGGGAATCAGAATTAAAATGCTGGCAGCTATAGATGAAAATTTCCTGCTTGATTTGTAAACTAGAGAAAGGATGAAAAGTCATGAAAAGCTTGCAAGACAATTTGCAAGAGTGTGTTGATCTAGTCAACTATACTGAGTCAAAACATGATAGGTCTTCACAGAGAAAAGGAAAATACATTGCTAGTTCCTTCAAAACAGACATTTACAAACAGGATGTTTCAGATAGATCCTAAGGATTTAGCTTTTATTCTCCTTCAATAAATTCATAATTAAAATCAGATTCTTCATCTCCATGAATCCTATCCGACATTTTAAGTTTAGAGTGTGAACACTTCACCAGTTTTCAGGAAACTGTCATTTTCTATACAAACTCTAAAGCAGTTTTCCTTAAACATCTTGCAGATGCATCTCCTTTTACTGTTTTTTCTGCCATTCACAGAACAATATTGTCCTCATGAAGTCTACAATTTCAAGAACAATAAGCCTCTAGAAAGTCAAATATTTTTGAGGCTACTATGAACAAACCTGAACCCCCAGACAGTTCTGCTGTAGGAAGAATTCTCCACAAACTTATGGTGTTTCATTAGAAGGACTCGGTTATCTTCAATGCCAGTGCTAGCCCAGACAGGGTCCTGTTTAGCAGGAAAGTAGGAGAGAGATTCTGTGATCTAGTGAAAATTATTGAAGAAAACAGTCCTAGCCCTTGCAGAAACTTTCACAATAGAACCAGTGCAGAGAGTAGTGCTTGGAGGGAAGACACTGCAGTGTTCAGAGGGTGTTATTGTACAGTTCACCCTAGACTGTAGATAAGATCTACAACTGGATGCATTATAACTGGGAATTTTAAAGCAAGAAGCAAATGTTTACAAATGGGGAAAAAGTGTCACTGAACTACTCTCCAAAATGGAGGTTGTTTAATGAACTGGGTGAAAGGATTTTCAGCTTTATACAAGACATTTTTATAGTTGGACTGTGTTTGTTAAACTTGCATTGAATTCATCACTGGTGTAATCTCAAATGACATTAGGCACTAAAATCAACCACTGGTTGGGGCTTTCCAGCTAGTACAACCTAAGTTAGACTAATTTCCTCACCCTGAGACTTATCAAGGAAGTACACAGGTCTCAAAGAGGAAAAAGAATGGATAAAATGGAGTAAATAGTGAAGTTTCCTTTAGATGTCTACACCCAAATTAAAGCCCTGAATTTGCAGTTAGGCCTTAGTGTTGGAGGCACAGTTTTCCCATAGCTATTTCACCCCTGGTGTTGCCACAGATGAGAAAACCGGCTCTACAGAGTGCCCAAGCCAAATCAAGGTTCAGAAAGAAGCAGTTTTCTACCTAAAATTCCATGCAGTAGATATTTCTAGATTGCTGAAGAAATCCCGAAATCAGCCTCCATAACAGAATCTGACTGAAGAATATATTCCAACCCATTGAAACATCAGGAAAAAAAACACCTGTGGAGTGATCACACAGGTGAATGAGAGGGTTTGAACACCACATTATGCCCTCAGCAATTTTAGGGGAAGGTTGTTTGATTCACCCTGGGTAGTGTGTGGGAGAAACAACAATATTCTCAGGAGCTTCAGTGACAAACTTTTACTTGCAAACTTCAGAACACTAAGGTAGAATAATGTACTTGGCAGGTTTTAAAACAATACCTAGACAAAGTGAGGTACTTTATAACCTTTAACTTGGCAAATGTAAAGTTACCCAACTTTAACTTATTCAGACACAAGGCACTTACTAAGGCATTGACTGGGATCTTTTAGTCTGGCTTACGATGTATTTGGAGAAGAAGTTAGAAGAAGACAGAGAGAAAGAAGGAAAGAGAAAGAAAGGATAACAGTAGAAAAATATCCCCACATATCTTTAGCTAGATTTCACTTGTGTTCAATCTATTGATTGCATCTACCTTTTACCCAGAGTCTTATGACATGAAATGTAGCATGCCATTCTCTTGTACTGTATTTAAAAACAAGATTTACAATTAAAAAGAAATGTTTTATGAGAAAGACTGGCCATATGAAATTCACCTATAGCTAATAGACACTTAGCTGGGACAAAAGAGACACATGGAGTTTTTTTCCAGCCTAGGTAGCTAGGAAAAAAAACAATCCCAAGACAAATATATAAATTTATATCTGTATAGAGGAATAAAAATATTTTTGTAAACTAGTTGCAATGATGTTAAGAGATTTGTTTTTATTTCTATTCTGTATAATAGAAAATAAATTCACAGCTTGACAGATAGGATACCAAATCTAATGTAAAATTCCCATTCTGGCATCAAATCCTGATTTCATCACTTTAGTAGAGCCTCAGTAACTTGAATTACTTCAACAGAACCTTAAATTGTCTTCACAAGTCTCTCTTAGTTTCTTTGATCACACTTCAGTCAGTTATATTATGAGAACTGGTGAAGTATGCTCCGTGTAAATTCAGACTTGGCCTTTTGTACAGATTTATAATTGGAGATGAACATTCCAGAGTGATATAAATAGCCATCACAACCTAATTGAGGACAGCCTCAGTGTAAAGGACTGAGAGATAAGAATGAGACTACACAGAGATACTCAAACTTATGATTTAAAAACTAATTAATAGAATTTATTTTGAAAGAAAGAAGAGCGTGATAAGAAAGAAAAAGCTCTTCTGACATGGTTTCAAGTATTGCAGCTGAGAGAGCTCTGTCACCCAGATGTAACAAATGGGATTCTACAGCAAGGAGAGGAATTCAGTAAACAGGAGGAGGGTGTCACTTGGCCAATTAAATCAGCCAAAACTGTAAAATCTCAAAGGTCATGCCCAATATAAAGACAGTGCTAAGATAAATAATTAAAAAATTGAGAATTTATTTCCTCAAAGAAGCAAAACCTGAAGAAAAGACAAGAAAGCAATTACAATCAGCAGACAAAGATGTACAAAGTTTTAGGGAAGAGAAAAAAGACGACACATTAAATGTAAAACGGAGACATAAATTGATAGAAATTAGGAAAACCCCAGAGTTCTGGAAATGCACCCTGACTTTGTAAGAGAGATTAATGATTCAATTCTTTGACATCAAACCTTATCTGTCCTGAGGATGATACACCCACAGAGTTAATCTGAGGGTAAATGAAAACTTAGTTATTTTGAAAGACAGAACACTTGGTGGATGCCAATTTAATTCCAGCTCCTCACAAGTAAAATTCAGAGTCAGAAGGGGAGAAATTCCTCATAACTGTAAAGGATTACACACTTGGTTGTTGCTATTTATGTGAAAAGTGATGACACTAAGATGAAATGTTGGGATGCAGAAGTGTGAGACTGGAGAATTTGATCTAATAGATTTGCAAAGGGAACTTTTAAAAAATGACCATTATTTTTTAAAATTAAAACTAGGTCTGCTAGTTCTCTACATCTTTAATGACTTCTAAGATATTCTAAACTATTTGTACTTGAGAGGAAGAGGAAAAGATGCAGTGTGATGTTTTATGTGCTGGTGCTATAAATGTTCACTAGTTCCATGTACAAACATCAACCTGGTACAGCTCATCAGGGTATTTGGGTGTTGAACTCTGGCAGCAACCAGTGGGTGAGCTCTGGAGATCTACATCACTGCTAGTCTTTTAATAGTCTAGCAAGTCGGTTTTTAGATATTTGAACGATATTTTTAGGACAATGAAAGTTTTCAGAAGGAAATCACAGGCACTCTGAGAGCATTCTGAGGTTATGGACCAAATTCAGCCCTGGAATCCTAGGGGAAGCCAGCACTTTTATTGCCAAAAGAGAACTGTATGTAAGCTCAGGAGGTGACACTGAGAATGCTAAGCACAACAATAAGGAAACACAAAATAAGAGTAGTTTAAAGAGAATTGTACCACATCCTTGCTGTGTCACTGAAAAAACTTTGCACTGGTTTCAGTAAGTCATTATCAAAATTTACTGGAAAAAATTCTCCAGGGCAAGGTTTGCAAGGAGAAGGGGAGATTTTGACTGTAAGCATAAAAAGAAATATTATTATTATTTACTACACCTAGTTCTTAGATTGTATACAATCTCCTGTTCAAAGTAAATCCTACATAGTGCTAGTTGAAGCAATTCCTACTGGAGGTACCATACATCTGTAACACACGCATTAAACTCCAACATTTTTTGTAAGATGAAGCAAAGAACTGAGCAGTATCAAAACTCAGAGGTAATTTCAACTTCTTAATTACATCAGGTCAATTGAGTTAATACAATTGTAAGGGTTTGAGAAGGGAAACAGAAACCTGGCAAATTAGATAATACTTTTCTCAGTTTCATGATTTTCACTGTTTCTCTCAGGACAAACAAAAGGTAACATGTCTCTAGGCAGATATAAATGCAGAAGAATATCCCATCACATCTTTATATCCCTAACCTACATATTGTTCCACATCTTCCTAAAGTTAAGCAGCAACCATAGATTTTCACAGATTTTCTTTCAGACAGAACATTCCCAAAGTCAGCAAATGCACCACACTGGTACAACTGGGAGGTGGACTTTTCTAGTATGGACTCTCATTAAAATTTTCTAGTGAGGTATGAGCCTGAGCTTCACTGACTGCTTATCTGTCAATGAAGAGAAAAATTTCCTATTTTTTGCAGAAACCCAGTTAATCCTAAAGGCCTCTAACAAGGGCAACAAGTTGTGACATTCCATAAATGCACCGTTCTGATGTGTGGGCAAACCTATTGACTGAAGGCGAATAAACCCAAGATTCTGTGTTCATTTTCACTGAAAAGATCAACTGTGAGTTCTTTTTTTCAAGAACAGTAAGTGCTTCTGGAGTTTTCTTTCTCCCCTAATAAACCTTATGGAGGAAGAAGAAAAGGTCAGGAGCACTGGTGTAGAAAAGACTACTGCAGCAATCTAAAAAAGAGCATTGAAGAATGGGCATGAGAGAATGGGCATTTACAGAATATGTAAATGGTTCCTCAGAGGCTGCACAAAAAGCACTGGGCTTTTACTGATTTAGGAGGATGGACTAGATAACCTCTTAACCTTCAGCCCTATTATTTTCCATGAATCATCAGAAAGAGAAACTCCCTCAGTTCTTGAGGTTCCAAACTTCCATTTTTCTTTTCAGGTGTCTAAATTTTATAAACACAGGAATCTTATCACTAGACATAAACCAGACCCAACACAATTACAACACACATCAGTTATCAGTAGATTCTTGGTCCTGCCCCTGTTGACTGGCTTAGTAGTGCAAACATATAAAATATACAATGCAAATCTTGTCATACACACAAAAATTCAAGAATAATGACTGTGGTGATTCTACTTGTTGGATTTACTCATTGGTAATTATGCTAATTTTTGTAATCAAGGAAAGTCCATTTTGTTCATACATTACCAATGTGAGTTAAGATGCTTTCAAGGTATCTAAAAACTACTGCAATCATCTAAAATACCATTTATTTCATGCCTAACTTCATCTTTATTTATCACACAGTACCCTATAATTACACATATTCAGAGACTTTAATACCCAGATTTTTACTGCCACAGCCATCTTCACCATAAAAAAAGATGTCTAGCTGTCAGGCTGGCAAGCCTTTCTTTCCTTACAACTGTTTTTATTTTGTATTGAAAATAAGATTGTAAGACAGCAAAGACAGGTGAAATGGACTCTTGCTCAACACACACTGAACAGAAGGGTTTGCTCCATTTTTCCTGACATTACCAGCTTTCTTCAGGCTGCATTGTCTGATCTTTTATGAAAGTCACTTTGGGATCCTTTCTGGCAGTGCCAAATTAGTCTCTGCTGTTTGGTGATGGAAGACAACCTGCTGGTTCCTTGGAGAAGGAAACCAGCAGCATCATAAATGATGAACTTCCCAAAATCAAACATATACATGTTTCTTGTTTCAGCCTTGTCAGACAAGCTACAGAGATCTTTAACTTCAATTATTTGTAACTGCCTGGAAATCAGCATAAATTGTCCATATGGGAAATTTGACAAAGCTGTCAATAATGCCTGTTTCACTGCAAATCTGTGCCAAAGAACCTTCTGCTGGTACAAAATTAGACAATGATTTTAATTTTTCATTTCAGTTCCCTTCTCAGTATTTTGGGAAGAAAGGAAAGGGCCTCCTGTTAGGTAAACATGTAAGTCAAGGATGTATGCATGAGGAAAGCACAGACAGCAATGAACTGGCAAGAATAACATGGGGTCCATTACTGAGCCCCTGGGCATGTATTTGGCTGAAGCTACTTTCAGTCAGCTTGCACATTTTTGCACACAATTTATAGTTGAATTATGGGCCACTAGTTTGGGAGTTTAGGCAGATTAAGTCTGGCATCTGATTTTCAATAATGTGTAGCAAGCACTGGACTAATTTACGCTCCCACAGCACCACTATACACTCAGAGTGGCACAATTTAAACAGGGAAATGTATGAGTTTGTGTCTGGGATGCTGAATTAATTTATTGCATAGCTCTGCACTTTATTTCTGAAGTAAAACCTAGGCTCTCATGAAATCAATAGGAATTTTACCACCTGCTTCTGCACAGCCCAGACTTATCCTTATGACGTGGGTTTGCACAGCAGAGGGAAAGAGACAAAAAAAGACAGCCATAACATTTTTTATTTCAAACTCTTAGCTGAAACGGTCAGAACTTGAAGAAGAAGCCTCTATTAGACACTGCCAGATCTTAAATTTGGTCAGGAGGTCTAGTTTGGTCCCCTGTGGTTTGGGAGATCCTCTGTGGCTCAGGAAAGCTCCAGCAGCACAGGAGAAGCATTTCCCTCCTGGGAGCAGCTGCTGCAAGGGTCCCTTCAGGGTGTGGAGAGCTCAGTGCACACTACCAAAAGAGGGAGAAAGGAGGCATGGCCAGAGCAGACCGTTCATCCCAGGCATCTGCAAGCCTGGAAGTGGCAGGCTGTGGAGCTTTCCAAGTGGGCTGAGGTCTGTTTCTCACAGCCCAGATCTGGCACCAATTGAGTGTTGCTCCTTGGCAGCGTCCAGACTGATTGAGCTCACTGAAGGGAACAGGAAAACAGTTCTCTCTCCCCTGAAAGCAGTTTCTGCTCTGCTGGGGTTAAGCAATACAGAGAAGGTGGACCTCACACAGTTTTTTTGGGAATTATCAGCACAGCTGCCTGAGTCCTGTTCCTGTTTGTGACTTCTCACCAACACACAACTAGTGTCAATGGTGTGGAAATGGTCCTCCCCATGCAATTACAGCCCTTTTAATTACTCTGATATAAGCACTTCCAAGCAGAAAGCACTGGGAAAGCTGGTATTACTCAGAAATTTCCCCCAGGAAAAGTCAGCCATGAAAATGAAGCCATTTACAAATTTTGCCCAGAACTCTATGTGTTTTCCTCCTAGGATGCCTCACATCCACTTTAAGACTACTGAACACATATAGTTATTCTAACTAGACTATTGTATTCTGAGGAGTTTGTGATCCATGCACTGGTTACCCAGAGCAGGCACAGGCACAAGCTGAGCTGTGCCACACTGTGATACACATATTTCTTGGCTTTCTGGCTTGTGCTGTGCTCTACATACCCCATAAACCTAAACTCAACTGGTTAATCAGAATGGAAAAGCTTGGTGGTCACTATCACCTGGAACCAGTCATGATGCCTCAACATGTCCTTGTCTTTATTTTGAAAGGAAGCAGCTTATTTTACATCTAAGAAAGTCCTGAGAAAGTCCTCCATGCCAGTGAATCTCACTGCTGATGGGAAGTCTGCACAGTGTGCCATGCCCTGACCATAGGTCAGTCTGAAGCCACAGTTGTCTTGAGGTTCCCAGCATCAGAAGGGACACAAGATTTTATAACTTGCTATCACCCTTGGTGCTGAATGAGCACTCCTGGTGCAAGACAATGTAGAGAAGGGATTTTGACATCTTTATTTTCTCCTACTACCTAAATACTCCTGGAGGCATATTAAGGAACCTAATTAATTTAAAAAAAAAAATGCTATTCAGCAGAAGCAGAGATAGGAGGATTTAACCCTAAACACTGCAAAATAGCTGACTTGACAGATTGGTTTTTTTTCTTTACATCACATTTCCATCTCCTTCTTTGAAAACTCATATGCTTATATCCAACCATCCAATAATCCCACCCTGCACTTTGAGAGCCAAAGTTACCCAGTAACTCAGGTACTCAGGTTGCTCATAGTTCACTGAGATCAGGTTTGATTCCAAAGCTTTTCATGGAGTCAGATTGCAGGCTGCAGCTGAGAGAGCTAGCTTCTTCTGAAATACATCCCACTGAACTTAGCAATGATACAGGAAGAAATACAATGTGAAATCACAAACTCCTGGTCAATCCCAAGCTTGTGTGTGATTTGCTACTCCAGTTGCATCTCTGTAAGTCTATGGGGCCTGATGAGATTCCTCCAAGGGTATGCAAAGAGCAGGCTGATGTCATCACAAGACCTCTCTCAATGATTTTTGAAGTCTTGGGAATCTGGACAGGTCCCAGTGGACTGGAACCTAGCAAACTTTTTCCCAATTTTCAAGAAGGCCAGAAGGGATGGCTCTGGAAACTATGGGCCTGTCAGTCTCATTTTGGTGACTGGTAAAATTATAGAAAATATTCTGGGAGCTACTGAAGAGACAGGCAGTGATCTCTTCTCTCTGGTGACCAGTGACAGGACCCAAGGGAATGGCCTGAACTTGTGTCAGGCAAGGCTTAAGTTAGAGATTAGGAAAAAGCTCTTCACCCAGCAGGGGCACTAGAACAGGTTGCCCAGGAAAGCAGTCACAGCACTGAACCTAAGAGAGTTCAAGAAGCTTTTGGAAATGCTGATGGGATTTTTGGGGTTGTCCTGCACAGGGCCACGAGCTGACTTGATGACTCTTCCACCTCAGGATATTCTATAATATCTCATTATTCTATGAAAGAGGCCTTTGCTTGCTGAGGAGCACAGACAGAATCCTCTGCATTCATTGAAGCTGCCTCAATGTGGAGGAGAAATGGCTGTGAGCTCATAATAAGAAAGGAAAAATCAGAGAAAAATACATCAGCAGTTGCAAAATTAGCAGCAGATATGCTGCCATATAAACATATATTTTAGAATCATAAAATACCCTGAATTAGAAGGTACCAACTTGACTTCCTGGAAATCTGATGTCAGCCCTAGTTGCAGCTCACTTTAGTATGTTGAATTTAAAGTGCTTCCCTTGAATTTGTCAAGGTTGTCTGAGTCCCCAGTTCAGAAAAGACCCTGAAATATCTTGAGGAGAGAAGTTCTTGATTTCTCAGCCAGGCAGCTGAAATTCAGGCATTTGTAAATGAGTTTGCTGTGTTGTGCCATCCCTCCAGCGCCTGCAGGCTGAGATCTGGGGAGCTGGCAGGATGGTGCAGCTGGCACAGCTCCTGCTCCCTGAGCATGGGAGCGAGCAAGGCACACGCTGGCAGCTTCAACACCTGCACTGGGGACACAGCTCGCTGCAGTGATGCAATATCCATCCTATCACCTGCAAAAATACCCACATCTCTATCTGTGATAAAGCTGAACTCTCGGGTTTCTCAGTTTTCTGGTGACAGCTAATGCTGCTTATCATCCCTGTACACCTCATGCCCTGAAAGTTCTCTGAACAGCAGTGGATATGAACTGCAAATTCTCTTTCGCAAAAGTACTGTGAATAACTTGCTGAAGGACCCTATTAAAGAATATTACCTGTGGTGAGAGAGGTACCAGTTTGGAGAAATCTGCTTTGCCATAATAGGTTCACAGAGATGCTTTAATTCAGAGTCTAAGATTATTGCTTTAAAACATATAGAGCTTATATATTACTACCTTATTTTTATTCATACTTTTGGCAAAGAAGTGCTAATGCACAAATTGTAAGAAATCCTATTTTTGTCAAAAAAGAGTTTGAGCAACAGTTAACACTTCTCAGCAAATAGGCCTGTACACAACTCCTGACTATAAAAACAGCGAGGAACAGCAAGCAGTTGGCCTTAGTTTATTCTTCAATAGATTGTATCTAGGAACAAATGGCTTTTCAAAAAGACTTTTTAAGCTTCAGAAAGCTTAAAAGTCTTAGAGCAGGCTTTTCTATTTTCCATCTTAAACACAGCGCTGCATCCCTGCTCAAAAACTTGTTAGCCCAGCTGAGAAAACATGCTTGATAAAAAGGCATAACCCATCAACTCTAAAGATGGGATCAGGTCTTAGCATGTGGAACTGAATTAAGAAAAAAAAGCTTCCAAAAATATTTATGGGAGACACAGACTTTCTGTTCCTAATCTTCTTTCAAGGCTTATCATGAATCTCTTCTTTCTTGCTTATTTGCATGTCTTTTAGTAATTACCTATTTCAACCATTCAGTTTACTGCTAAGCTCCATATTATTTGATATAATTTCCCCCTATTATTCAACATAATTTCCCCTTATTATTCACCTAGTTTTTATTCTTTTATTCCCACTTTGTGGTTGCATTTTTAAATGTCCTTAAGACTCCTTGAGGGTTTATTCTTCCAGGCTGCTCACACCGTGAAATGTGAGACCTGACAGCTCAATGTGCCTGTGATCATCCTTCTTTAAGACAAGATGTCTTTTCTTATCCTCCCAACTTCTCCACAGGTGCAGAACATTGTGAGTCTTTTCTTACTCCCCTTCAGAGAAAAGGCAAAACAGGTTCTTCTTTTTTGAAAGAGAGAGCATGAGCTAAGAGGTACTGCTTGTGTTTCTTCAAATACCTCCACTTCTCCTGAAGTGATGAGCACCCCAGCCGACCCCAAGTCCTTGTCAATTCTTTTGTAGTCTCTACTGCTGGTAAATCTTCCCTTGTTTCAGCACTGAGGGAAGAAACACTTCTGTTCACAGATGGTCAGAATTAAAAAAAAAAACAAACCACAGTAGGATTAAATCTACTGCTTCTTACTTAATTATTTTAAGATTTGAGCAGTTGGCACTGCAAGAAATCAGCCACATGACCTCTTGCCTCCAAAAGAGTCTTTTGCTTCCAAAAGAGTTTCTGCTTGAGTGCTGAGCACAACTTCATCTTCAAGCAGGAGTCTGACTTGTCAGGTTTCAGAGGAATAAAATACTTTAAAAGACTCCTTTCTGCCTTCTAGACTGTCAGGTAACAGCATTTTGCAGAGGTAGGTGCAGAAACAAGCTAAACAAGCAGACATTGAGTGGCTTTGTACCGAGCTGTTGTGAAAGAACAAACAGCTTTTTTTGAACAGACTTCCTAATCTATTAGTCTCTCTCGCCACACACTGACACACAGGAGAATTACCTGTAGGCTGCCATCACTCCTGGTAACACAAGGCAAATTTATGCTTGGACTGCTGGAAGGTGCCTTATGCAGTGTGACACCACACACATGCCTGGGAGAAGAGTTTAGAGCAAGGAATATTTTAGTATTGAAACTTGTTTCAGTTGAAGTGGGGAGCAGAGAGGTCAGCCAGCAGTGCAGCTGGATGTGGCTGCAGAAATCACTGGTGACCCCTGTGACCAGTCAGTCAGGCCAATTCCTGCAGCACCCAGCGAGGGACAGCCACCACATCTCATGCAAGGCATAGCAGGAAGCATTTTGTTAGAGACAATGCAACTGTTCTGGTATAACATTCTGTCCCTCTGCTGCCATCACACACATCACTAGCTGCTTTTACATATATACACACAGGGTGTTATCTTCCACCCTACATTCTACTGAATTTCCCCATTAATATCAACCTGGACACTTCTGATTCACAGGCACTTATATTCCAGGCTCAGAAGAAGTCTTAAAGCTAAAACTTTGTTATGTCCAATATTAAACCACTGAGATGAAAGTAACCAGTCCAAAAGCCTCATGCAGCATCTCAAACCAAACTTTCAAGTCAGTAGGAAACTGCAAAAGACCAAGAGTTGAAAACATTATTGCACCGGGAAAGGGCAGGAGAAGTTAAAAGTGGAAGAAGAGCTCAGGGCACAGGCCAGAAAATACATATTCTTATTTTAAAGCCATTCCCACCTCAGGCATACTGAGATATATGTTACTAGATATAGTGTCATACATATGGATGCACACCTAACTCCTTCCAAACTCTTTGTATCCTCTTGCTAGGTGGTTATTTGTCATTAAAGACAAACAAAACACCTTTACAGTGTATTTACAGTGCAGTGCAGTACATTCATGATCTATTAAGTGAGGTAAGGTTCTGGGATGTCCTGCTGTCTTTTGTCACAGTGGTAGCCCTGACACTTCACTGTACCTCTCCTGATGTCACAACTGTCTAATGGCAGCCAGAGAGTGCTGATGAAAAGGATCCATGACTTTGTCTCACACCAGCTGCTTTCCATCTAGCATGATGTAGGCATTCTCTTCCTTGAGAACTCCTGGCATTACTGGAGAAAATTGAACCAGAAATATTTATAATTCTAAAAATCTCCAGCCTTCAGCAGGGCTGGTTTTGCTGGGTTCAGAACACTGGGGTTTAGGCTGCCCTAGCAGGGGAATGAAACCATCAGTGTTCTTACTGAAGAGTGTGTTTTACATCATCTCTGGAATTGAGGATTATGAGACTGACAGGAGAGGGAAATCCACAGTATTAAAAACAGGATGTTTGGTACATTTGAAAAGCCAAAAAATAGCTGAGCTCATGATTTCCCCTCTTGATCTGTAATTCCTATTGTTTATGGACTATTTTAATTCATTTTTTCAAATCTTGCAACCTTATGAACATAGGTTAATCTAAAGTCAGTCTTTGGAAATATTACTAGCATTTAAATGCTTCTGAATCTCAAGAGACTTCCATATAAAACACTTCATCTATGTCCCCATATTTTTATTTTCCTGAAAGTGAGGCTGATACTTTTTTCCATAACAGATACCAAAAAATTATCTTTGAGAGAAAACTTGTTCAGTGATTAAAAGTGTAGCCTGGACTCTGGAAACCTGCATTTGCATTTGTATTCTGCTCTACTACAGGTGATCCTTATGATGTTGGGCTATGCATTTGATCGTTCCTTGGCCCACTTTCCCTTCTCTAAACTGAAAAAAAGAACATTTCCATGCTTCATAGGAGAGTTATGAGCATAAATTAAATCATATTTATGAGGTACTAAAGGGATTCTGATGAGTAACATAAAAAGGCTGACTTATAAACAAACCCCTCTCTGTGTTCTTTGTTTCTCCTGATATAGTTGTTTTTCTCTACTTCTTAAGGCAAGGACTTTTTTTCCAGAGTAATATCTTTTAGTTGTGACATTTCTTGGTTTTGGTTTTACTTGGGAACAATAATTACTTGTACATTGCAGTTGCAGCAATTATTTTTATGCATAATATGCTATATATGAAGCTTTCAGTGTCCTTTATAGCCAAACAGAACAGAATAGCTTCTTTTAACA
This sequence comes from Dicaeum eximium, assembly GCA_013396995.1. NCBI lineage: Eukaryota > Metazoa > Chordata > Aves > Passeriformes > Dicaeidae > Dicaeum > Dicaeum eximium. The sequence goes on along the minus strand of VWZP01001457.1, from coordinate 863,299 downwards.
TTTATTTTTAAAGCCTGTGAAAAAGCACCAGACTTGCAGCTGACAAGGCAGAAGCATAGCACCTTTATACATAAAGCAGAGGGAGGATGAGAAGCAGAGAAAAGAGCATCATTTATGATTATCATTCAGTCCTCAGGAGGGCTGACTCATGGCTGAGACTGCAGAATAAAACCCAGTATGTATAAACTCTGCTTTCCTACTCCATCTGCACAACAGAGCTTTGCAAGGTGTCACTCAAGTTATTTTCAAGTTTAGGTGACAACCAAAAATAAATCAGGCTGATGTTCCTCAAAAGAAAGCAGAGGGGCCTATTCTTCTCTTCTTGATAGGTAAGCTTGAACCACTTTATTGGCATAAAACCCAGGAAACCTTTAACAGGATTTATCCCTGCAGAGAATTTTAACACCAGCTTTGTGAAGGAAATCATGGGTACAAGTTAAGTTTTTTATTGTTGACTGAATGTACTTCTTTCTCTATGTATATTTATGGTGACACACAAACATTATGCAGAAATGAGCCCCACAGTGCTATTCTAAAATTTACATAGGAAATATAAGCTTTCAAAACACACAGAGAAAGAAATCCTTTGACTACTGTAAAAAAGCAGCTTTAAAAGCTTGAGAAAAGAAAGAAATTCAAAATCTTTTCCTATGCTTGAGCAGTGTTAGGAATAATAGGAAGCAGTGTGACACTATTCAGACAAGCAGACTGTTTAAGTAAGCTCCTAGTCAGGGGAATTCAGTCAGCCCTCCAATTATCCTTCCCTCTGGAAGTCATTGAGCTGGATGATAAAGAGCCACAGAAGAAGGAAGCATTTTAAGCCACATACTGCCACTTGCAGGTCAAACAGAGTCCAAACCAGCTACATAAAGCAAGGACAGGAGCACACAAATCCACAGCTGTGTAACACAGGGCTTCAGTGAGAGATTTGGTGGAGGCGCTCTGGAAGAATTTATTTGACATCCTTGAGAGGGAGCAAGTTTGAACAAAGTTAGCTTTGTCACCAAGGGGGAAGCTCTTTGCAGCAGGCATGTATCTGAGAGTAACTGGGGTTGCATGCTCAGGGGACTGGCAGCACAGCAGGATGTCCTGGTTTTCCCAACACAGACAGAAGCGTGCAGAAACATCAGCATGTTGAGTAAACACTCTTGGATGACAGAAATGACCAATGACACAGCATGTGGTCAGCTTGGGGCTGTACCAGGGTGAGTCCTGGCCTTTCCCCATCCTCTTGATGCCAGTCCATGCTGCCCTGGGACAGGTCCACACTGCACTGACAGCAGCATTCCCTGTGGGGTGGCTCTGCTGGCAAGGGGCTGTGCCCTGCTCTTCCCTTTGCTGAGGGAGAAGTGTAGGTTTGATCATTTAGGTTTCTGTGGCCATAGGTTACTTCTCTGTAAAAAAAGTTGTCTGTGAGGCTACTCATGTCAAGGGCGTGACTCCTCACCTGGAGGAAAAATAAAGCAGTTCAGGCTGCAGAATTCTCCAGACTCCATGTACAGAGGAATCAAGGGAGAACCAACAGTCAGGAGGGGAAGGAGGGCAGTAGACCTGTCCTTCCCTGCACACCATGGCTCCTGGAGCCTTGGAGACAGGCAGGAGGGCTGGAAGGCGGCACAGTCAGGCTGACACTGGTTCAGTGTGTTCCACTTGGCACGCTCCCCAGGCTGAGGTCCAGCAGAATCCCACCTCAGGTGGTGCTTTAAAGCTGCTGTCTGCATTTGAGCAGCACCCCCCTCCAGGGCACCTGGGCTCTGCAACGTTTGGAAAATGAAATACAGGAATGTTGGCCTCTGGGTCTACATGTCAAATTGTATTTGAAGGGAAGGGGATTCACAGACTTTCTGTTGAGCTTGGAGAAGGCAGGGATGGAGAAAAATGAGTTCAACACATATGCAAGAGGTGGCCCTTATCTCACAGCAGAGATACATTTCTGCTAACATTTAAAGTTGATGATTTGTCAGTGATTTGGAATTGTACCCTAAATATCATATTCTGGCACATCCCTATTGTGCCTGCATGCTATCACCACAATAACTTCCTAGCAACAACTTGGGCTGATATAAAAAGTAAAAGTAGTAAGAAGTGAGAGATTATGAAAATACTAATTACTTTCCAGTCAGTAGGATGATGGAGCACTTCAGAAAGAGAAGACAACCTGGGATTTGTGCTCTGGCTCATACGCTGCTGGACTCTGACCCGCTCAGACAAGTGGGAAAGAATTTTTTGATCTTGTTGGAAAGGTGACTGAACCTTCTTGGTTTTGGTTTTTAGGTGCAAGGTCAGTTTATTGCACTGTTTCCATGAAGTATTATGAATAGATGAGAGACTTCCCTGAGAAGGGAATAATAGTATTCACTAAATTAAGTGGAAGTAAAAAAAATGCAGTGGAATTAATGGATCATATACCTTCATGGGAAATTTAATTGCTCTATTTTAGTAGTAGATTATAAACATTTCATTGACAGACAGATAATAGTCACAGAACCTAAGCTCAAAGTAATTGTTTACTATTTTCAGATCTTTACTTTTTTTCAATCTTTGTAATTAAGTATTTTGTTTTAAGCATTCTATAACAGTTATAATTATACATATCCTATATATTTGTATAGGATTCTCCATGAAAAATTTTGGTAGAAATTTGCCAATTTGTAACGTAAGTTAAAATTCTGCTGAAAAGGTCTGAAATTACTAAAAAAAAGAAAATGTGCAACAAGTACTTGCATACAATATTAACTTGGGACCCAAAGCATTGTGTATCTCTAGATTTATTTTGTTTGTTTATTATGACTGTAGTAGAGTTTTAAATGTCAAATTTTGGCAAGTCTGCATTAGAACAAGTACAGCAGCATCCTAGGAAAACTAACAGTGTATTAATATTCTGTATTTTGGCACAGCATCATTTTCTACCTTTAGACTTCCCAGAACAAATATAAACTTAATGTCTAACTGGAATAAATGTATTAATTTTTTAAAATTTTAAATAATTGCAAGAGTAGAGGAAAAAGATATTTGAATTTAAAAATCTGTATGTTTTCAAACTAACCTCTCTTCTACTTCCAGGTCAGTCATCTCCTCAAAGGTACAGACACTTGTCACTCAGGCAGTTAAGGACAGACAAGCCCCAACTTCAGCATTTCTCTTGAAGTGCTAAATGAACTCTCTGGTGAAGAGGGACACAGGCAACATAAGCACACCACAAAGTTCCATTAATGAGCTTCAACTGCTCTCAGGTGTCTCAGACCATGTCTGGTTTGATGTCACAGGCATCAGAGAACCGTGTCTGATTTCAGTGACCAAAGGGTGTGGGAAAATCACAACAGTCAATTAAAACCTTGTTCTGTAACCTGACCATAAATTTGCTTACTCAGAGCATGGCTGAACCATTTAATTCTCTAGAACCTACATTTGATGAAATAGCTTTCCAGTTAGCACAAGAGCACAAGCCAAAGGCTGAATCTCTCTGCACCAAACCAGCTGACAACTGGTATGGCCAGCTCCAACCTGGACATACCAAACCTATCTGGACTTTTTCAGACTTGAAGAGCCCTTTGGGTATAGCTCCACCATGCTCCTCCAGGTTTGAGATTATGGTCCTTCAAAGCCAGCTCTGCACCAATGCTGCTTCATTTGATCTCTGTTGAGGCTCAGCTAATACGCCTGACAGGACCTGAGCTGCTCTGCACAGGTTTGCATCTCATTTATCAGCCACAGGTTTAACAACTGCAATGGAGAGCTGAGTGTCCCAGTACTAAATCCAGTCAGGTACTCAGCACCTCCTCTCTCAGACACTGTTTTTGAGGCCCCAAATGTTTAGCTCTTTAAAGGACAGGACAATGTCCCATTTATTTTGTTGCTCTGGTTTTAAATTCTGTATTAATGCTGTACTTGTTACTTGCCTGGCCAAATAAGACCGTGACTATTATAAGTCAACGGCTTGGAAGCCTGGGGTTTAATACTTCATATAAATTCTGGCACCACTCAATTTTCTCAACAACATGTTCTCAGAGTTAACTGAAATTCCAAGGTGGGGGGGAAGTGTTCCCATACATTAATGGGATACGGAAAATGCTGGTACTGCCTTTGACAAAGTTTTAACCAGATGTATAATTCTTCTCATTAGCAAACTGAAGAGGTATGCATTTTCTGTTACAGATGCAAATGTAACATTTGTGTGAATCAGTAAATACTTTTTCACTGCAATGTAAATAGGCTTGACAGTTTGAATCTGCCACAAATTTCAGTGATAATTATGCAAATGTCATACAATACCAAAGGAAAACAGTTTCTTAAAATATTCATGTGGGAATATTTGTTATTACAGCAACATATATAATACAGAAAGTGTACTGGCCAACAAATGTCTATGACAGCTCTATTCTGCGTGAACAGCAAGGAATGCTCAGGGCCATCCTTCATACTTGTGGTCACAATAATTATTACAAATCATTCTTGTTAATCTGCCTCCAGGGGTATGGCTGTGTAGTCCACCCACAAGAGATCCAAGAGCTAAGTATTCACTGCCAGAATATGCCACTATGTCTGGACCACTGTATGCCATAGAGGTTGCCTTAGGACATGCTTGCTGTCCTAACCTGAAGGAAGAGGCATTATCTGTGACAAAAGCTTTTTTTTTTTTTTTTAACTGGGCCTTTCAAAGTTCTCAGGAAAATTCTCACCTCATTTATATGTCTGCAGATTAGCAGGAAGGGAATTCCATATATAAAATTTCACTATGGAGGGTGATGAAATCCACTCAGTCCAGTATTAGAACTGTAACATTTTTGCCTTTAGACTCACTCATTTAGAAGTTCATATCTTACATGACCACCAGGTCTAGACTGGCATTGGGCACAGCATTAACCACTTCTGCCTCTGCACTATTGGGAAACCCAGTGTCTTCAGCTGGCAACATCTGGGGACACACAAGAACTCTGCTCAGTCCTTTGTGACAAGGGACCCTTGGCACAATGAAGGGTTCCTGCCGTTTCGACAGTTTTAAAAAGTGGTGCTTCTTGACAATGCACCATCAATTGTTGGCACCTCTTCAGTGTTTAAAGGACCTGGATCTCTCCTAAAAAGGTCACAGTGCTGCTTGTTTCAGGGAGATCCCACTGCGAGTCCATCTGGAATACCTACTAAAGAGGTGGACGCCTATGAGGGGCTAATAACCCCTCTGAAGATAAGAAGAATAATTTTCATTGAGGTCTGTGGAAACAAGCGCAAAAATATACCTGTAATTCCTCTTCTGACCCTTTCATACCACTGTGATCAGGATTCCAGGTTTTTAGATCAACCCATGATTGATGATATAAAGGCTGGCCTCTACACCAGGCCATGACCACAAAGAAAGGGGCTATAAAACAAATGATGTGAAGGAAACTTGTGCAAGCCCTTAGACTGCAAAATCAGAGATTGAAAAGAAGGAAGTGGATTGACAAAGAAATAGACTCTTGCCTCAGAAAGTTTCCCGCAATCCACCCCTTTTATATAAATTGCTCTTCACCAGGGGAAGTTGGTCAAAGGTTGTGACACTAGGGGAAGAGCAATAAAATATCATATAAATCATATAATCTTTAATCCTTACTGCATCCATCCTGTTAATGATTATTTTCCTGCCAGCTGATGTCAGCAGCAAATTACACTACAGATGAAATCTCTAATTTCTGATCTGATCTCACCATTCCCTCTTTATTTCGTAGTGTTACAATAGTACAGGCTATTCCCGAGATGAACTTGCTCCACTTCTGTTAAAGTTTTTATAACTACATTTAAATTTTGTACGACTAACCTGTATTACCAATAATAATGATCTTTAACATAAGGATATCTAAAAAACAGGACATTGACTGAATCAAACATCACTGCACCCTTTCAGCCTAGAATGCATCTTGGTTTAGACAGCACAGAAAATTTACTCAATGCTATGAGTATATATCTTACCTCCTATCGTACACAAGATACCCTTCTGCATCTGCAAATATCTCTGTATTTATTGTAAATAGGCTGCAAGTGCCTAAAGAATCTAACAGTAAGCCTTAGTATGGCAACAACTCTACAGATTCAAAGCTCTACCTCCAGAAGATTTTTTTGTTACCCATCTAGATTCAGGGTTAACATTCCCCTCAGCTGGTCTAGTGTAAGAGAGAAGGTAGTGTTCAAGAGGAACACAACATACAGACAAGGGCAATGGGTTATTCTGATCTCTTGAGGGAGCCCCTGTTTTACCTTTTCCAAAGGAGCATCTTCAGTGCTACTCCACAGCCATACTAAATAATCAGCAGCTCAGTTTTGTTGGCAAGAAGCAAAAAGCCCCTGTACCTCTGTGGCATTCCCCTCTGTTCAGAGATCATCCTCCCCTTTGGATAGTGACCTGCACCAGCAAAGAGACTCCTCAGCCCCACAAACTCAGCACTCATCTTCTGCTGATCAGATTTGCACTGAATTCAACTCTTAGGCAGGCAGCAGAGGTCAAATAAATACTCTTAGGATCATGCAGGATTTGTTTTCCTCTTCTTCCCTCAGCTAATGCATTTGGGTGTGGGAATCACAGCCCCCAGAGAGCTCCTTTGAACAAAATGATCAATGCAGTCCTTTCTTCCTGCACATACCAGGAGCTGAACAATTTCCTCTTCTCCAGGTCATGTTGCTAATACAGTGTGTGCAGTGCAGCTCCCCCAAAGGTGTCCCCCACACAGAGAATTCAGCAGGTGCTACTGCACCTGTGCAGCTTTTCTTCCTGTGGCCCTGAGGTCTTAACATACCCTAGAGATTAAAAGTGTTTTTCTCCCCAGAACAGATGTCTCTGGTTATGTGGTGTACTCACAGAAGCTCTGCAGTAGCTATGTCTTCCACATGCTTTCAACATCCTTGCAACTTCCAAGGCTCCCTGATGAGCAGCTATTCCTGTGAGCCAATCCAGCCACTCCTGCAGCCCAGCAGAAACTGCACTGTGAATTCACACACTCTTTCAGCTTCACTGACAGGAACAGCAGAGCTGGGTACCAAAGCTGAGAAGTCAGTTTCTCAGCTGCTGTATCCAGCTCTTTGTACTTTCCTACAGAATCAAAGCCAAAGCACACTTTGTGGTGGTTTCCAGATGTACAAAGATCACAAGGCTAAAAAGAAGGAATCCTGAGTTCTTATTCTCACTCTGACAAATCTCTCCTGGCTGCTTTGTTATGCCATAATCAAGTAGAGTTCATTTGAAAGACAGTAGTGTTTTAATGAATTCAGCCTATATAATAATAATAGTAATAATAATAATATACAGCAATGGTTAACTAATACAACATATTAGGTAGGTGACTCTGCCCACCACATTATTCAGAACTGGCTTGAGTGTCCCTATGCAGATGTATCCAGCCTACCACAAATTATCACTAAAGTGGGAGTGCTGGTTCCCAAGTCACGGTATCAGTAAGGAGTTGAATCCTTTTGCTATGCTGTTCCATATATACAATAACCATGCTATAACTATCACATATTTTTCAAACAGTTATGTAAGTAATTTGTACATCATGTTTTTTACTATCCTTGCTTTTTCTTATCTTTGGTGTGTGTCTCATCTGTAATTTAGATCTTGGCAGGTGCTGCCAGGCTAAAGGTACTTTGAGTTTCTTAAGGGAATCTCTTGCTAAGCACATTTCTGTTTGCAATTTCATTTTTACCTTCCTTGTTTCGAAATCATTGCTGCTGATGATAGTAATCAGCATTTTGGCGAAGCTTCTGTTTTTATTGCCCCTCAAATACATGTACAAATAAAAAATCCTGGTTTTATTGCTCCTCAAAGACATGTTCTAGGGCTCTTAGCAATGTCAGAAATGTTGACTCTCACCTGCATTGCCATGCCATGCTATAACACACACTAGCCATTTCAATACTCTGCAAGAAACAAAAGCCCTTTTTTCACTTCTTTGTCAGGCCTTGAGTGTCCTACCTGGCCTTTGATGTCCTGACCAGCCTCACCTCAGATGCCCATCCACATCCCTGCCTATTGGGGCCCTATTTAGGGTCAGGTTAGGCTTTTCCCTTATTCAAGCTCTGTCATAGCCTGTGCCTAGCCAAGGGCTCAAACTCTGGAGGGACTTCCCAGCTAGACCCTAGCCCTGCCTAACCCTGATAGCACCCAGGTGGTATTCTGGTGCTCTCTCAGAAACCTCCCTTTTAAGGATGGGGTCTTCCCTCAAGGGATGATAGGTTTTTGGTCCTATAATCAGGAAGTCTATGACTTTCCTTTGGGGAATGACAGCTTCTTTCTTGACATCAAAATCAGCCTACTTTCAAGTCCAAAACAGTAGCATATGAAATAATTAGGGTTTGAGGAAAAACTGCTAGTCCTGAAGTGTTCCAAATATCTGTTCTGTGGTCAAGTTTTGCAAACCTTCCACTAGAGATGGAGTAGAGACCAAGATTTCAATCTTAAATCTAAAATGCTTCCACCAGGATGAAGAAATATTTCCAGGAATACTTAACATGTAGTCAAACTCCAAGGCTATGCTTTGTTTTATTGCACAATACAAGGTTTTAATGCTTTGTCCTCAGCTGGCATTACTTAAGAATTTGAAGCTCTCATTAGCTTGCTTGTTTTTGAAGTACCTTGCATGAAAGTACCTAATCTCAGCACCAGCTTTCATATTCTGAGTTGTAAGGCACCAGTAATGGTGTGATATCTCATGATGCTGCCACATACATCCCATGGAAAGACCCAGTAATTCAAAAGCCACATCGCTGCACCGATTTTACAAATGGCTCAAAGGATGTTGACTCCTCTGTTTATAATGTTAGTGGGAGCTCTTATACCCTTCCTTTTAACAGAGAGTTTTCCAGTGAAGGACATTGGGATGAGGTTAAATACTAATCCAGTAACTTTCTGGCCATGGAAACTGAAGCCTTGTAACATCTGACTTGTACCCAGGCATAGTAGTAACAGGAGAATGTCTTATGGGAGCACTGGGTTGAATTTCTGTTAAGAGGTTATGGTACCAGGTCTCCAGAATTGTGAATGTTTTTCTAATAATTGTCATTAAAATTATGGCAAACTGATTCTTTTTGCACTGAAACTTCAAGAATATGAAAAATAATCACTGTTTTAACCACCATTAGCATGACTTTAGAAAAAAATGGCACATCAAGTAATTTCATTACTTCTTTAAAGCAGTGCAAGACATTGCACCAGAGTAAGTACTGAGGCTCTGAACAGCTAAACTTTGGGTGCCTATATATAGTCTTGTAAATGATGCCTGTGTACATCAGGTTTTTGAGAATAATAAACTAGGGTCCTTTTTCATTACAGAGAAGTAACTTACTGATATCAGGCACAAGAAGTGGCACAGTTCAAGTTATGTAGTAATGAAATGTTGGAGTCTGGCTCTAAAAACAGCTAGGTAAAAAGAAGTACCATACACCAATTCACACAAAAGTACATTTGGGAACCAGAATGACTGAGTGCACCTTAAGTATTAGCACCATTAAACACTTAAATTCAGAATGGGATGGCAGGGAAAGATTATCATTCTGCTGCTCACATGAGAACACAAGTTACAGGAGAGGTCACATAGATGGATTAAGAGCCTGTCCTTTTAGCCTATTTTTTCCTTAAAAAAAACCAAAAAAACCCACCCCAAAACAGAACAAAACAAAAAAACAAAAGACTGAAAGATGTACCTAAACCACAGAAGTTATCAGGCATGCGCTGGGCAATCTCCCTAACAAAACAGCATTTGAAACTTAGGGCCTTACTCCTACAATTTTGAGGTTATTTAGCTGAAGGTAAATAAATTTTTGAACTTTTCAAAATCTTTTTGTGGTAATAAACATTGATATCAGTCTATTTTTTATACCAGCTCCCTTTTCTATATGTGAGAACACTAATGCTCTTTCTATGCAATTTAACAACCATTATAGCCACTCCTGATGAAAGAATAAAGTCCAACTAGATGTAATATGATAGAACCATTTCTAGCATTTCAGAAGGTACTGCTGAATCCTGAGCAAACTATTAAGCCGTTTAACTGGAAAACTAATTGCAATATTATAGTTCTGAAAATGAAAATACAGTTTCCCCCTGAAAATGAATACACAGTTCCCACCCAAGCAACGTGCTGCACTAAGAGCCAGCAGGTGTGGCTACCTATACTCAAAATACTGCAAATCTATCAGCCCAAGTCTAAAAGAGGACAGTACCTTGATGCTATTGATTGGGGTTCCTTCACTGCCACCTTCATACAGCTGCAAACTCATTTGTTCTGTGCTTCTGGGCAGGAGAAGAGAACAGGAAAGTTAAATCAAGCTGTCCTCAGTGCAGTATGGATGGCAGGGAGCACAGCCTGGCTTTTCCACTCCAGTCTGAGTGACTGGCCTGGAGCAGATTATCTTCACAGTGAAGCTAGTGTGAAGAAAGAGAAATTATACTAAATCAGGAGGAAATCATTTTATTCACCACACCTGTTCTTCATTGGCATGAAAGTGAAACATCTGTTCCTATTTATAAATGATCAATGAAGCTGCCACAGAGTAAGACAATGGAAGCTTGTCCTCATGAGAATAGCAAAAGTACCTTTACAAGATAGGCAGCTCATGAAAGCAGCATGGGATTCCACATTCTGGAACAGGAAGGTAAATCATAAAGTAAATCATAATCTGATATAAAAATCCCTCAGAGCCATGCTGGGTTACTTAACTCACAACTTTTTTGTGAGTTTGGATATATAAGGTGTACAAATAATCACACAGCTCTGGGCACAGGTATAAGCACAGGTCTGGTCCTGGCTGCTCTTACATTGATGGGAGATGGACATGAGAGGAACTTGAACCAGAAGTGTTGCACATCTGTCATTGAGTCATGCAGGTGCCAGAAATACACTAAGCAAAACCAACCACATCTCTTCATTAACTGCCCAACCAGGGAAATATTTTTATATATCCATCCTCCACAGCATATATATAGAAATCTTAGTGATCAGGCCTCAGCTAAGAAAGCAAGCTCCTTTAGCCATCACCCCCTTCGACCACTCTCTTCCCAGTGCTTTTATTCAGAGCAGTTGAGGCCATTTCCTCTGCTCCCTGGTCATTGCCTGGCTTCACCTCTTTCTTTCTGTAAATCCTAGCAGATCAAGGGATTTAGAACTGTATTTAAGAGACTAGTTCATGCTGTTCCCAAGCGAAAGGGGGCTTTAGTGATTTGCTGAATAAAAGCACTTTCTTTCCCTTGCTACAATGATTTCTGACACTACTAAAGCTGCAAACCTGTGCTAGAAAACACCTAAGAGGGTAGATTTTATAAATTTTCCCCTAATAAAAGGCACTGATGTGTGAGGGACTTTACTGACCACAAAAGAGGAACACAAATGCTTTGAGAAGACGTTATACTTAGTGTGGCAGAAACAAATCAGAGATACTGGAAACAATGGTCTGTCTGAATGGAGCTAGTTCTCAAGCACTTGATTAGCAAAGAGTATGATCAGATAGTATCCCTTACTGGGACAGACAGTGCCCCATTTAGCTAATCAGAGGGCCTGGGATATAGGGCTGAATGTGGGATCAGCACTGCTTGGAAGAGCTGCTCTAATCCCTGCCACACTGGGTGCTCTGCCCTGGGTGAGGCTGTGGGATTAGTGCTAAATTTTATTTTCTAGAGGAATGATGGAGCCCTGCATTTACAGTCATCAGACAAAAGGCACATGGGCATAGAGAGAATTTGCTTGGACACCACTGCTGGTCACGTGCATGACCTGAAGCAGCACAACAACTCCCCTTTTCCTCAGGACTTTGTCTGTGTATCTCAGGAGACAGAGTCCTGAGCCTTACTATACTGCAGGGAAGGGCTGGCACAAGGTGAATGCAGACACCCAGCTAAATGTGGCAATGGCAGTGATCCAAATGATCAGAGAAGCATAACCAGAATATTTCTGTTAAGATGAGCCCGCAAGCCTAGATCTAGTCAAGGGCACAAGGCTGTGTTTCACAGGATTCCAGGAGTGTGAAGCTGCAGCATGTAATACATACAGGCTTTCAAGATAACCCTGAAAAGCATGTACTGGTTTTTCTTTCTGCTACTTACATTTTCTTGTAAATTAAATTGAAATTCTGCTGTTTTGGTGGTTTGAGGAAAGGGGTTTGGTTGTGGTTTTTTGTTTGTTTTGTTTTGTTTGTTTATTTTGTTTGTTGGGGGGGTCATTATTTAATTATTTTTTCTGGAGATTCCTTGCTGAATTAGATGCTTGAGTTCACTACGAAGCACTTGAAAAACAGGGCTGCTTGTTAAAATGGCTCATGTGAATCTGGGAGTCTCAGATGAGTGTGTGCCAAAATAGTGCCACAGGACAATAGGGAACAGCTTGTGCAGCACGTTAAACTCCAGTGAGTCTGCCTGAAGGCAAGGCTCTGAACTCTGCTTTCTCTGCAGTACTAAATGTGCAGCTGTCTGTTAGAGGAAGATAAGAAAACCAAACTCCATCTTGGCAAAGCAGGAAAAGGCCTTTCTATTTCTCTGTCTAGAACACGGAAAAGTTTTTACCTGGTATAGATAAAACAGCACTATTAAAATGTTCCACATAGTCAGCAGCATTCCTTTGCAATCTAGGTGAAATATCCCCAGAATATCAGCAATTCAGATACCTATCCTGCACTGGGACAATGGACAATTAAGAAGGAAGGGCTAAGAGATGGAAATAGACTTCACTGTTCTTTTACATTAACAACTTTGTTACAAAGACAGTTTTGTTTAGAGCCACCCCGTAAGTTGTAATTAGCTTTGGTTTATTCTCCCATTTTTCTCTCCTGTGGTCCATGTGTGAAGATTTTAACATCTTTGTCAGTAACAGAGATATTGCAGACAAAATACGTGAAAGGAAGAGGGTGGCATAGCTTTAGGAAGAAAACAGCTGACGCTCCAGCTGGAGCAGATAGACTCAGATCTTGTACAGACATGCCCTTATAGTCAACTTGATGTAAAAATTTTAATATAAAATAAAGAAAATTATTACAGTTTTGTGTCTGAGATAAGTTTTTGTTGACATGTATCACTGCAGTAGTGGATCTTCCTCAAAAAAACTTATTCCCATTCTAAAAGTCACTTTGAACTTAAAGGTTCAGAAAAGGATTTCAATAGATTGCACTTTGCTTTATTGTTGTCCTAAGTATATGCTTCAGAAACAATTTTCTAATCTCGGGAAAGTAAGATATGGTCATTGTAAAACTATGCTGAACAGTTTGTCCTTTGACTTTTTAATCTTTAGATTCTTCAATATTGAAAATCATTGTTGACTGCACGGATATGCACTTCATTTCATACTTCCTCTTTCATTTTTTAGTGCCCTACTTTTCTCTGGTATCCAAAACCAGCAGATACAGTCTCTGGGCAAGGACCAAGCCTCTGCTCTGTCTGAAACCATTAGGCTGCTCTTGAATGTATGTTCATAAACAGGAAAAAGGTCTGTGAGGAAGAAGCATCAAACATTCTATGTCTAAACGTTGCCCTTAGATCAAGTAATAAATGGAGGCCTGCAATTCTCTGCTCTACTTCTTGGTCTCTCTGCAGGGAATAGAAATGGTATTAGCAACTTCAGAAAGAACCAGAGACAGCCTAAAAACAGCATATACAAACTGTGTTATGTGTTTGTAAAAGACATTAGGACAGAGGCTGAAAATATGGCGTTTTTATTCATATATATCATGGATGTAGATCATGGACATGTATCCACAATTTCTATTATTTTGATGTATCATTTCTGTTTCTTGGTATTTTTTGTGGTTTGTATTGCCAGAAGATCTTGGAAGGAGGTTCTCTATAGTAAAGGTAGGTTCCTGTTAAAGACTGTCTTTGGCATTTGAGGAAGAGGAAAATAAAAATGTAAATTAAAGTAAGAAAGGAAAGAAGGCTCGGCAGGAAATACCTGGCTGTACATCCTGTAGTTTATCCTGTAAAACACCAGTATTTAAACTTCTCCATGGACAGCAGAGGCAGCAATCCTACAAAATTAAAAGTGAATTGGTGCATATGATCCAATCTCATTTGGCATCTGATTATCAGTGGAGAAGGTCTTGGACAAGAGGTTAAAACCTCAAATAGAATCCAGATAGCCCAAGACACTAATAGGTTATTTCCCCAATGGTAAGCCTTCATTTGGTTTTGGATATAAAGGATGCAACTCCTTATTTGGTTTTAGAAAGAAAACTAAATACACATCGTCTGTAAGATCTCAGATTCCTGTGTTTCTTTGATTTTGCTTGTGCCTCTTTTTCTTCAGTGCAATCTTTACCAAGTGCTAATTTTTTTGCTGGTCTGTTTATTTATGTCCTTGGCAACCTTTTGTGCTGCACACAAGCTCAAAAAAATCTATTATATACCTGAAGAGTAAAGATGTCCTTGTCTTTGTGTGGGAACACCCATTATTTTGAATGCTGCTGGTCATAATAAAAGGTCATAGTAAAAATTATTTTAACTATGAGGACTTATGAATATATGAATATTTCCATTTTGCATTCAAAGAGATTCAGCTGGGAGTGAGGGAAAGAGCCCTATCTATAATTGTTGACTTTCTTTAATCCTCCAATCTTTTGATTAATTTTGAAATGCCTTAATACAACCACTATCCTGTTTGCAAAGAGGGAAAAAAAGGATTTTTTTACATAATAGTAAATGAAACAGTTTATGCAACTGCAATTGTTTTATTTTTCATCAGCTTCATTACTCTGGCCAAGAAAATGAAACAGGTAACAGAGTTGGAAGTAACCTTAATACATGTTGGCAGACAACTGCCCAGAGATTTCATTTCCAACCAAGCAAAAATGTTCAACTGTTGTGTCCTCTTTCACTAACTTGGTTTCATTTAAGAGACTTACCTAGTGCTGGAAATCACACGAGAAATTATTTATCTGCAACGTGGAATAACTTCTGGAGCAGCTTCAGCAGCAAAGGATCACGTGAATTTATACAGCAGAAGAGATCAGAAATCTTCTCAGTCTGCTGTTCTGCTTCTCAGTGGCTGGCACAAGATGCTTCAGAACAGCATCTATGGCCCTTCACAATGAATGCTACCATGAATGAGATACATGTGAGAATAACATAAAAGGTTTCATTCTGATTTTTGCCGAATTTACTACCTTTGAAAGTCCTGTAAGTTTCCTTGCTATTATATGATGGCATAGTCAAGCTATCTTAACCTAAGCTACACATTATTTTACACTGTTATGTACTATTGCTCTTTTTCAGATTCTCAAATAGTTTGCTATTGACTGCTATGGAATTGCCCCCAGTGCATACAGTTGTAGGAGTGCAAGATTCAGTCTCTTAATCTCTTTTAGTGATTAAAAGGATGATTGATTCTTCCATTCTGCCTTGCCAGTTAGTTTGATGACTTCTTTTATTTCCACTGTATTTTTCTAGTAAGATGAGAAACCCACAATTTACTGAAAGTGAAAACACGCCTTCAACTGAAAATGCTGTTTTCCACAGTAATCTCCATTACCTGCTCAATGAGGGCAGTGTCAAACTTGGATTCAGTACTGACTCTTCCATGCTGAGCAGACACCACTACTGGGCTGGCTGATGATTCATTTTCACTCCTTTGGCCTCTGAAGTTCCCCTGACTTTCAAAGGAGAAAGCAAGCACAAATAAGCTTGCCCTGAAGGTTAACAGTTTCAGGCTGGGGTCAGTCAAGGTAGGAAGCAAATCTTACATGTTTCCTCCATCAAAATGCCTTCCTCCTTCTGCTCTGCTTTCTAGACATAGAAACAGATTAATACAAGTGCATACTGAGTGACACAGCCATGCTTGAAGGCAGAGGTGGCACCTCAGGGAACTGCAGCTCATACCAGGTAGATTAAAAGTAGTGTCTTGAACTGCAAGGGGGTAGAGGAGGTCTTGTGAGACATCACCTTCACTCACAAAACAAAGTGAAGCGAGTGGAAAGCAGGTTTTTCATTCTAGGGGATAAAATGCCTCCAAAAGTTCATCAAGGAATTTCACATGGAATTTCTAAAATGCAGCATTTAATTTTCCTGTGGATCTGCTGGTATGCCAATGTATCCTGGAAGTTACACCATAGTAGCTTGTTTCTCACTTTCGTTCAGAAATTTGCTAAACAAGATATATGTTGAGTGATTTGGAAAAATTGCCTGTATGAGTTAAATAATATTTTGTTGATACAGTAGAATTCTCCTCAGGCATGTTTTAAGAGACACTGGAAGGTGAAGAGTGCATAGCCATAAACTGTAACTATTTTAATGGCCAATGTTGACAAGAAAAAGGGTACAAAAATGTAAAAATAATAAAACAAGGTAGAATTGGAAAGTTAGAACTGTATTCACCACATCCAGACTATTCTGGTTTTGTATTAAAGGCTAATGATTAGAATGGAAGAACACAGGGAATCTCATCTTGGTAGCAATGCAGTGGAAGATGAAGTTATACAATAGAATATGATAAGATGTCACAACAAACCATATCATCATGATTAAGTTGCAGAGGAGTTTCTTATAAGGGCATGGAAGGGTAGGATAAGGGGTAATGGCTTTAAACTGGCAGGGTAGGCTGAGATTAGATATTAGAAATTCTTCACTGTGAGGTTGGTGAGACACACCCTGGCCCTGGAAGTGTTCAAGGCCAGGTTGGATGGGGCTTTGAGCAACCTGATGTACTGGAAAATGTCCCTGGTCACGGCAGGAGGGTTGGGACTAATCTTTAAGGTCCCTTCTAACACAAGCCATTCTATGATTTTATGGTAAGTGTTCATTTGATAAGATACATGATATGATATTTTATGATGAACATGATATGATAGAGCAAACCAAATGAATGCAGTCTGACTTGCTTTATTTACGTAAATAATATAAGAGATGGCATTCACATTTCAAAGCACAGAGTCTACATCCAGGAAGTTGGAACATGAAAAAAGGAGAGGAAGGAAACAAAGCCTGTGCTTTGGTAACTCACAGTTCTTCACTGAGAACAGGCTTTGAGGTAATTCCCCTCAGCCTCAACCCTAGTGATAAATACTTCTAGCTGGGGGAATACAGCAGAACCCAGAATAAGTTGTGGGGCTGGTAACACTTCAACTTCAACTGGTGTGTTACAGACAGAACTTGTCTGTCTGCAGCAGGAAATAATGCAGTCCTCCCAAGGCACTGCATCCAACAGTATCCCACAGACTGAGTCCAGATTTTAAAGATCTGAATGGGAAAACCGTTATGCCTAAACAAATCCTGACTTTCTCAAGTCAGTTCAAAACATTTGCACTTTGAAACAACAGAAACCCAAAAGAACTTGTTTTGGAGTTAAAAACTGTCATAGAAAAGATTGTGAGTGCACAAGTACCACTGCAAGCCAATAATTACTAAGACTTGTGAACTCCAGGGGATTAATAATTGCTAGAGGATTCAAAGCCAAAAGATAGAGACAAGATCAGTCATTACAGACGCCGGAAAACACTGGACAAGGGAATAATTTCTGACAATGTTTGTTTCTGACCCGGTGGAACAATAATCTAACCATTTTCATTTTTCTCAAATGAATGTCGTAAAGATTTTTTCTGTAGGGGGCCACAGGGGATAAATCTACAAGTGCAGCTGTGCCAGAAAGCAGTCACAACAGCAGATTGCTTCATGTCTTCTTATTTTGCAATGAAAAATCGAAGGAGTGTAATTTTAGTATAAAGAGAGACAAATTCCTCCTGATGGAGGCAGAAAGGATCCATTTATTATTCCAAAATCTTGCGGTAAGGTCAGCTCAGAGAGCAGAAGGGAATCAGAAGTCCTTAGACTCTGCTGCCCTCATGTTGCCTTAAAGTCCCTGGACAAAGGGAGACAAAGAGCTCCTTGGCATTGGCCCAGTAAGTGTTTCATGTTATTCCAAGGATGACTTGGCTCAGAGGAGTTTCATTTGCTGTGAGATGCAGTGGAGTTTTTTTTTTTTTTTTTTTTTTTTTTTTTTTTTTTTTTTTTTTTTCCTTTATAATATATTTCATTTATTTTCATGTCTTTGGTGCTTTCCAGAGCAGCTCTTTCTCATTGTCAGCTTCAATTAAGGATAGGCTGGGAGTATCTGACATCTCCCTGAGGGCCTGGAGCAAGCCTTTCCTAGTGTTGATCCTGGCTGTCACTTGCAGAAAGTGTATTCCACTTTCCATACTTAAAATTGGAAATTGCATTGAAAATGATTGGCTGACAATTTGTGGATAAAAACTAGCATTCATTACATTCCTGGTAGCTGTCTGAAAAGTTATCTGGGTATTGTTCCTACAAGCATCTACAAGTTCACACCAGCAATGTCATGGCAGAGCAGGGTGATTCCATAATTCCCCTGCATTTTAGGTATCCAAAGGGGCAGGGTTAAGCTAGGTGTGGTAATTCTGGTGCAAACTGGGAACGAAACCCTAGCTTGAAGTGAAATTGATTGGATTAAAAAAATCAACACCAAACAAATTATAACAGGTGTTAGCATTGCCCAGGTGACTGCAAAGAGTGTTTAAATCTCATTTGTAGAGGTTAAAGTAAAGCAATCTAAGCAATCCAAGCTTGGCCAAAACTTGCCTGCAGTCGTGCTTGTAGCTTGTGCTGGAGCAGCTGGGGGGGAGTTTTCTTTGACTTTTCAGGTGGGTATCCACTATCTTATGCAGGTGGGGAGAGGGTAAATAAAGTATCTATACCTGGTCCATGAAGGCCATGGTGTTCTCCCCTCTGAGGAGGCAGATGCTGTTCCATGCCCCTTTCTGCCTGGAGACAGCCAAACAGGGGGAATGCTAGCATTGCTTTTGGGAGCTCTGTCCTCCTGCATTGCTCCTGTGTTGGGGAATTAACAGTTTGGGCTCTGTTTATCCCTGGACATGTATATTGGGTTAGGGGGCTTGTTAGCACTGCTGGCTGGCTGCTGGAGTGTCAGTAACAAAGCACATTTCGGATGTGGGAGGAGTAAGCCTGCTCATAGCTGCCCATACCAGAAATATATCTAGTTTTGGCTGCAGCTAGGTTGGAATCTCAGTTATTACAAGGAGAAGATCAATGCTAGAACTTGTGTATAACTACACTGCTGCTCTTGACTGACAGCTTGTAATGGACTTTACACTAGTATTGTCTTCAAGGCTTAGGATAAGAATACATATATATATTTGCTGTTTAGGAAGCTCATCCACATTTGTTTTCTAGGTCTGCCTGAAAAAGGTAATTGTTACCAGTGAGGAAATCTTCAAGTGTCTTCAAAACTACAGTAAATAACTTGCTCTGCAGTCTGAAAGTTCAAACAGCATTTTTCATCTTCAGGTTAAAAAAGTAACAGAGAAGCTTGTGGCTTAGGGAAGTAAAAATGGGAATGATGTAAAAGCCATGTCTGAAATCAAGACGTATTTGCTATCTCATCACTTACGGCCTGCTCTGGCTAAAGATGTCTTCTTTAAAATCTGTTGTAACTATTTTTCCTCGTCCTGCCCAATCAGAACAAAAGAAAAGATGAAATGGTTTTAAATGTTACAACTATGATTTTCAGTGCTGGCCCTGCTGCTAGAAGTTGAATTCTTACTCAATCCATTAAAGGGCATTGGTTTCCCATGTCATATCTAGTTTTGATCACAGCAAAGAAATGGGAAACAATAAAAACAGGCATAATGTGAAACAGATTTTTAGCTTTCTGCTTCATTTTTTTTGCATCACTCTCTCACTTTTGAAAATACATGAGTAAGAGTTAATGTGATGATCTGAAAAAAACAAAACCAAAAACACTCCCCTCCCCCCCCCAAAACAACAA